>OY744536.1:3321517-3334017 GCA_963556195.1 Sepiola atlantica | reverse complement strand
ATTTTATCATTTTCTTTACGTCATCCGAAGACTATGGTAGATTTCTGGTTCGTACAACGTGTGTCATTCGTGTTATTCCTGGGTGGCACAGTTCATTGTGTAAGGTCCGAAGCTCATCCGTGGGTGGTATCGAGCTACATACTCTCGATAGTGGGTCAACCGCAGCATTCTCTTTGCAATCTACCGACCCGGTAGATTGCATCAAAAGAAAAACAGGAGAGTTCTATTTTCCACCTCGCTATTTTATCATTTTTGATTTTGCTTGTTGTCCTGGTGTTAAACATAAATGCGACGGATTTTTGATCGGTAACCAGTCTAAAATGTCGTCCGATCAAATAGTGTCTCCACTTTCTGAGTGCTTCCACTATAGCATAAGTCTCTTTTTCGATTGCTGAGTGTCGTTGTTCTGAACGCGACAAGGTCCTTGCAAATAAAGCGACCGGACGCCCGTATTGTCTTAGAGGCAGCAATTGCATAATCAGATGCATCTGTTTCCACCACCAGAGGAATAGAGGAGTCTATGGCCGTAATTGCTGCATTGGCTATATCCTTTTTAATATTCTTAAAGGCCTCCATTGCTGTGTACGAGAGAGGGAAAGTGTCCGTTTATACCAATGAGTGAATTTTGCTTGAAAAAGAAGCAATCTACTGTGAGTAATGTGCAAACATACCAAGGGCTCGTTTTAGGGCACGCATATTATTAGGTATTGGCAGTTTTAGCAGCGGCTGCAATCGTTCTGGGTCTGGTGACATAGATCCTTTGCGTACGGTATATCCTAGTAAATTAATGGTGTCTACGCTAAAAGTACATTTATCGTTATTTAGTGTGAGGTTGTATTTTTTTATCGTTGCCATAAATCGTTTCAGATTACGATTATGGTCTGCATAGTTGTGTCCACATATTGTTACATTATCAATGTAGGCAAAAGTGCCCTCCAATTTTTCATCGCTAATTATTTTATCCATAATTCGCTGAAAACTGGCAACACCATTCGTTACTCCAAATGGTATTCTTTTAAACTGGTAGAGGCGGCCATTTGCCTCAAAAGCCGTGTAGGGTCGATCGACTGGTTTGATAGTCACTTGGTGATAGGCACTTCTAAGGTCTAGTGTGCTATACAGTTTATATTTAGCAATTTCGCTTATAATTTCATCTATCCGTGGTAGTGGGTACGCATCCAGTAGAGTAAACCTATTTATTGTTTGAGAGTAATCAATTACTAGTCTTTTTTTTGGGGGGGGGGGGTTTCGGAAGATGTTATTACTACTTGTGCCCTCCATGGAGACTCACTCATTTCAATGATTCATTCACCAAGCATTCTCGTAATCTCAGTTTTTATGAACTGTTTATCCTCAAGTGAGTAGCGTCTAGATTTCATCGCTACAGGTTTGCAGTCTTGAGATAAATTATTAAAGAGAGATGGGTACTGAACATTGACTGCTGTTAAACCACAAATGCTAAGGGCTGGTTTGGGTCCTCCGAAGGGAATCTCAATACGAGAATGATGCTGAAGAAAATCGTGCCCCAGTATCACGTCACTGCAAAGGTTTTTCATTATCAAAAGTTTGATGTTTTTGTATGAAATATGTTTTAAAAGTAAATTGACCAGACAATATCCAATTACTTGTGATGATAAAGAAGCATTCGCCATAGACACACGAGTAGAACAAGAAAATATTTTCCAGTTATTAGCTGTTACAATATTAAAATTAATATAATTACTAGAACGGCGGTGTCAATTAATGCATCAGTAGAAACGCCATTAATTTTAACCCGCATTATACTTTTCGAGAGGGAGTCTGGAGACCCAGCTGTTATAGTAGCTACCATGAGAGAGGCGATAGAATTTTTAGAAACATTATTTTTGGTAGACCTACACACCTTAGAAAAATGTCCCAATTTCCCACACTTGTGACACCTAGCATCTCTGGCCGGACGAGAAAAACGAGAGTGTGTACTTAACCCACAAAAGTGGCATTTACGACCTGTGGAAGCAGCGGTGATAGGCAACTCTGGAAGGTTTTCAGTGCCCGGAATTTCTTGGTTAGGGAAAGAAGTCACAGAGGAGGGGTCCGGAGAAGAATGCACACAAGAGGAAGCCGAATAACAAGAGTGGGGGTTGTTCAAAGCAGCACCGACCGTATTCGACTGCAGGTAGAACACCCACTGTTTTGGGGCAATTTCGAACGTATAAGCCTGTTCGTAAGCTGTTCTAAGGTCCAGACATTTGTTTTCGAGCAGTCTTTGTCTTACCTGCACATTTTGGAGTCCGTTAATAAAAGCATCCATAATGTGCTCGTCTCTAATGTCTTCGGCAGACATTACCCGGAAATTACAGTCCTTCCTAAGAGTTCGTAATTCCTTTAAAAACTGCTCCAAAGATTCGTCATTTTGTTGTCGCCGTGTAGCAAGTAAATATCGCGAAAATATTTCATTTTTGGGCTTTCGGTAAGTGGTGTGTAATGTTTCTATAGCCTCTTCATAAGTGCTGCAGTCCATAATAATGTCATGTATCGTGTGAGATACATAGTTAGTTAGTAGTCCGAATTTGCTTATCGGTCGTAGTGGATTTTCTGCATGCAACGTTTGCAAAAAGTTTTCAAATGTCGCTCTCTAATGAGTCCAATGTTTTTCAGAGTTAGAAGTGTCAGGTTCCACGTCGAACCGTTGTGGGCGCATTAATTGTTCCATGTTGATTGTGTGCCGAATAAATTGTAATTACTAACGAGAACAGACGTAACTTGGGAAAGCTTTATTCGGCACACAAAATATTTATTCTGCATAAAAAATAAAGAAATGCGGCACAAGGCCAAAAAGAGGGTGGGAAAAGATCGGTCTTCACTAACTTACTCTGACTTGTCTAACTTGGCTAGTTTCATTCGTGACCATCATTCACCAAAATACCGCATTCACACTACAATCATGCACCATACACCAAAAGAATTTATACCATGACTATCCTACTTAAAACCCATAATTACACAATATGAGATGGGGGATTTGGGTAATAAAAATTTTATATACAAATAAAAAAAAATGAATTTATGTACAATGAAAAAAGTCCCAGTGTTAGTATAAGGATCCCCCATTTCTAAGTTGTGGCAGATATGCGGATTTTCCAGTCGAAACGCGATGCAGGTCCGAACGCTTTATTTTTTATCACCTCTTTCGAAAATTTCGAAAGGTGACCTGCATCTCTGGCAAATCTGGCTATCTGTCACCTAATCGGGAGAGGGGTTGGAGAATTAAAAAACTTAAATTGGGAAAAAAAAAAAAAAAAAAAAACAGAGGGGGGGGGGGGGCTAGGCCAAAATTAAAACGGGACCCTAATGAAATCATTCATGCACTAGCTAAGTTATGAACAAAAATAATAGTCAAAAACGGGTCAACTAATCTAGCCTTAAACGGGACAGGATCAACGTTCGTTGGAGAAACCCAAAATCCTCCGCCCAAGGCACGTCCAGATACCACTCCAGACTAGCTCCTCTCACTCGACACAATCGCGCAACTGTCACCCATCCCCCACCGAAATCCGCCGAAGGGAGTCTCGCCTTCTCGGCCTTAATGCGGATTTTCAGACGACACTTGAAAATTCGAATAAGGTCGAGAGCAGCGAAGGTCTCACCGTCGTAGACAACTTTCAAACGTGTCTGCCATATCACACCTCTCAACAACGCTAGTGAGCAATAAAATACAAAACGTCTCCTCCCATCACCTATCGGAGCCCAATCGCTACACACATTAACCGGTTCCAGATCGAAAGACGCCACATTCAGTACGCGAACCATGAGGCCTGCAACCAACTAAATGAGCGGCATGACGATGCGGCAATAAACAAAGGCGTGACTTACAGTCTCGTCTTCGTCACCGCAACGACAACAAATAGGCGAAGCCCTAATACCAGCTGCATGAAGCCTTTTGCCGACCCAGATAGCATTCCTAATAATCAGCCAGGCCAGAGATGCCTCGTCATTATCGAACACCCCTAGCCCAGGCGTCCAAGGCCAGACTGAGCGCAGATCCCCCCTCGACAAACAGAGCCCCTTAATCTTCTCATCTCGAACAGATCCCCTCACTAAAACCCGATACAATGCCTTACGAGACAACAGCTGGGTGTCAGAGAGGCCCTCCCTCACCCGTAAGAGGATCCCCAAGGCCCGTCGACACCCGCGACAAAAGGAGCACCCGCCTCGGGGCAACCTGTGTGCCTCCCCCTCATCCAAGTGCACACTTTTCAAAGCCGGAAAGGCCCTCCTGATGTCTTCCCTCCAGAAGCCACCGCTTCCCTCAACTGGTGTACACATTCGATCCAGGTAATAAAGCCGAAGCGTATGCTGACGAATCTCAACACCTGGCACACCCAGACCGCCCTCAGAAGGCTGTAGATAACAGATCTCGCGACGGACCCTAGGGGCCCCACCAAGCCACAAAAACCGGAAAAGAGCCCGTCGCACTTCAAGCAGCGCATCCGACGGGAGCGGAAGTACTGATAGACGACATAGGACGATCGGATAAATGTGCGAGCAACACACCTCCGCTCTCCCCTCCAATGAAAGACCTCCACGGGTCCACAGACCAGCCGCGGCCCGAATCGCCCTCAACACCTCCGACCAACCCCTCTCCAGCTGAAGATCAGGACCGAACCAGACGCCGAGTAGCTTGTAAGGCCCGTCAGTCCAGCTGAAGGGCCCCTGCAGGGATGCACCCTTCCAGGCACCGATGCGCAAGCCAACAGACCCGTCGCAGCCAATTATGGCCCCTGTTACCGCTTCATACATTCTGACCTCCCCGTCGACGACACCAATCTCGGCACTGCTCGTTACAAACACTGTTACGTCGTCGGCATAGGCAGAGCACTTCAGTATGGTGCAAGCACCTGGCAAAGTAACCCCGCGTAGGATCGGGTTCACCCTGAGCCTGCGAAGGAAGGGCTCCAACACAAGCGCACAGAGCACCGGTGAAAGCGGACAACCCTGACGAAGAGATCTGGACAATTTGAAGGGCCCTGACCTCAAACCACTCACTTCCACCAGCACCCCGGGGTCTGCATAAAGGAGGCGAATCCAGGAGCGAAACTGCGGGCCAAAACCGGCCGATGACAAAACAGCCTCCAAGCAGCGATGGTCCACCCCATCGAACGCCCTGGACCGATCCAAATTGATCAGCGCAGCCTCTGTGTCGACCTTCTCAATGATCAAGCGCATCGCGCGCAAACTATCCTGAACGGTCCTACCCTTCACAGAACAAGTCTGTTCAAGGCTAATCAGACCAGCCAAAACAGTCCGCAGGCGATTTGCCAAAATCCTGGCCAAAATCTTCAACTCTGCGTTTAGCACAGCTAAGGGCCGAAAATTATTGATCCCATCCCCACCATCCCTGCTCCCGCGTAACAATTTCACAACCCCCCCCCAGTAAAGCACTCAGGTACCGACCCGCTCCCAAACCAAGCGTTAAATAAAACTGTCAGCAAGGGGACAAAAATGTGCGACAACCTCAAACACAGTTCGCAGGGCAAACCATCGATCCCAGGAGACCTATTCAGGCCGACTCCCTTTAGGGCTTCCACGACTTCATCCTCCGCTACGCAACCCTCACACCTAGCCGCCTCGGTCGCCCCGAGGCGAGAAAAGTCAGCCAAATAGGGGCCGAAATGCGCCAAAGACAAACCGGGCTCCCTGGCGAAAAGATCCTGAAAGTGATTACGAAACGCCTCCAAAACATCGTCGCTTGTGGCCACGGTACGTCCGTCCGGCAATGTGACACGTGCGACATATCGATCGGCAGCGTGTCGACGCTCCTCTGCACGCAATTCAGCGGCCATGTTTGCTTCCTCATGAGGCATTCTCTTTAACCTAGCCCCAATTAAAGAAGCTTCGCGTTCCTCGCCAGTCAAGGGGGCGAGCTTCGCCTCAATTATAGTAACATTAGTACTACCCGCCACCGCCACCGCCCAACCTAGTCCAGATTCCAGTGTCACTTTTGCTGCCCTAGATTCCAGGTTGAGTCGTTGGCCAAAATCAGCAGAAAAGGACCCAATGGTTTTCTTAAATTTCACCCACAACTTATTCCCAATTACAGCCCCCGTCATCACCCGCTATGTTAGTAGTAGCTGTTCCCGGAAACTCGGCACATCGAACAACGAAGTGTTGAGTTTCCAGTACTCAGCCAATCCAGGCCTACGGCTATCCAAGCTTACACGGACACGAACAAGTCTATGATCCTAGCAAACTACATTATGAAAACTTGGACATTCCAACAATTCCACGTCGACTCTTCCAATCAAGAACCGGTCAATACAACTCGAAAGCCGTACCGCAACGGAGCCGCGTCCAGCTGTCCAAGTCCACACCACATCATGAGGCCTCTCATTTCGGAATTCATCGATAAGATCAAACTCATCGACAAAGTCCCGAAATGTCTTTGCATCATGATCACCAGTCTCCCGCTAAGATAACTGAACGAGGTGTGTCCATGAACCGCTCGATTCGCCGAAAAAAGGGAGCACGCTCAGCCCGGAGGTTGGGCGCATAAACCCCAATCAATCGAAACGCCCCATCCCTCATGGTAACATCCAGAACGCAAAGCCCTCCCTCCGAATCCATGAAACAAGGGTCACATGACGCATCTATAGTCCGCTTCACCAGCCAGGAAACCCCCCTCGAGTTAGAACCGAAGTACGCTGAATAGACATCAAAATCCCTAGACAGCGCACTCAAATAATCACCTTGAATTAAGTGAGTTTCCTGAACACAACATATATCCACTCCAAGGCTTCGAAGGTCCAGGCATAATCGTAATTTCCGAAGATCGGCCCTCAAACCTCGGACACTCACGCTTGCTAGAAAGAGTGCCATTGTAGTGTTTTAGGGTTGAGATTCTCCAACGAACATTGATGGGGTCAAGATACCGGCGGTTTTTCCCATGGAATAAGTGCCCATCGCAGTATTGATGAGGCCATCCTGGGACACACCCCCGACATCAAAGGAGAAGATTAGTTTTACAGCTCTGTAGAGGGATGGATGTAAAAAATGGGCACCCTCCCATGACATGATTTGCGTAATTCTCTTAAAGTTGGGGATTTATGAATCGCTAGTTGCGGGTAAATATCAAATGTAATGTTCGACTCCTCCATCATCCTCCAAACCGATTTTCCCTCCTCTCGAGGTCGTATCACAGTTAATAACCGGGTGGCATTTGGGAAATTATAAGGATTTTCGATAGATTTGCCGTTTACTTCTGTAAAGGCTAGTAATGTTTTAAGGTCAGTGAAGTGGTGACCCTTTGCCCTGGTGATAACCTCTGTTGAAATCTTACATATATCTTCACCAGGGTAGAAAGGCTGTCTTTTCCTCCCCTTTCATTTGACGGGGACAGTAACAATTTCACAAGTTTGGGGCGGCGGAGAGGGGCCCAGATGTGTCGGTTTTCAACGGGGAATGGGGGGGAGTGGGCTTTAGGGCGTGCTTGAGAAGCGGAGAAGGGGGAGGGAGCATTTGTGATTTCTTAGGGGAAGCAGGGTGTGTGTGTGTCGGAGTCTGTTGTGGGGAGGCGAACGGGGAGGGTCTTGGGGTGCTGATCCGTGCTTTCTTGGGGGCAGGGCTGAGAGGTCTGAGTTTGTACTCCCTTTCTTTTATAGTGGTTACTGGGGGCGGCATCTTGTGTGGTGAGGTCTTTTGGGGGGGTGGGGAAATGGGTGTTGTTGGGGGTATATAAATAGGGTCTTCTTTGTTGCTTTGGGGCGGGGAGTTAGGTCTGAGTTGTGCTTCCTGTCGCAGCTTTTTATTTAAGTTGACGTCATAGACATACGAGTCTTTCCCTGGATCCTTTGATATTTTAGTTTCTTCTTCCGCCTCTATTCTTGATTGCTCCAGGGCGAGTCTTCCGGGTGTTTTCTTGCCCGTTACAATAGCCCATCCTTCATTTCTTTCGTAATCTTCGTCGGATTCTGCAAAAGATTTTTCAGTGTCTGGCTTTGTCTTTTTTTGGGGGGACTCTATCAGCGGAAACCCAATTTTAGGGCCAAGATGTTCTCCAACATGATTTTTGGGGTTATTGACTAGTTTTTTCCTTTCTGGGCAGTCAAAGGTGAGATGCCCTATTGCATTACATCTCCAACAGGCCGGTTTTCTTCCTGCGACAATAACCGGCAGTTTGTCGTTCTCAATTTCGAGATAATACGGTATCTCGTAAAAAGTTTTTTGGTCGATGAGAATATCAAAGTTCCATATGGAGAGGTATTAGTCGCACGTTACTGACATCAACTCTCCACATTTTGTAAAAAAGGCTCCAATGTGAGCGCCTTCAATATAGAACGGGACATTGAACACAGATATCGTAGTCCTCCGTCTGCCAAGATGTTCCATTCGTAGTACATATTCTGGTGTAATAATCTCTTTTTTCGCAAGTGTCATGCACTCCTCTTCTGAGACAAAAAGTGCAGACCAGTTGTGATGTCCTCGTGTTTTGATTATTTTAACCGGTCTATGACCGACCGAAGCTAAAAGCTTAGTTATAACTTCTACCGAGGACCTTACGGCTTTTTTAACTTTCCTGTCCATAACAAACATTGTTAGAGTTTTCTTCTGAATTTCCTGGAGTTTTGGAAGGTCAATTATCAGTCCTGTTTCTGTAATTTTAGTTTTGTAGGTCTCCATTTTAGTTTGAAATTCCTCCAAATTAATATTCACGGCCGGGGGTTTTGTCCAGCCCGACGTTCCAGGTTGGGGCGAAGGTGTTGACCCCATTGTCGTTGTCTTTTCTCTTGTTGGCACAAGGCTAACTGCCATGGCCGGAGAAAAAATCCGTTAAGAAAAAAAAAAAAAAAAAACAGCAGAGGAAAAAAAAAAGTCGTGTTCAAACTAATCCGGCTCTAAAAAAGAGAGTCCGAATAACAACAACAATAACAATCATAACTATAATAACAATAATAACAACAGGAAAATCGTAATATAATAGCAGCTAAGAAAGAAAGAAACAAACGTACTCTTCTCGATCTTACTGGTTATTCGGCACACAATGTCGGTACAGTATTAGTGCTACTATTTATAGTGGTTAGTAGAAGCAGAAGAGTTCTCCAAAGGGGAGATAAGTCAGAGTAAGGAAAGTTATTCGTAATTATTCATTACAAGTACCAAAGGCAAATTAAGTTACTATTCTACCTATCTGGATAAGTTTATTCGTGTTTTAACTTATTTTACAGCGTTTCTTTGTAGTTCCGGTATTTAAATTAGTGATCAAATCGGCATTTTAATGTATTCAATTCTAACCTGACGTCTCGACACTAATTTCACATCAAACTATAAAACGCTTTAAAACGTTTTATAGTTTAATTTAAATAAGTTAAAACACAAATAAACTCATCCAGGTAGGTAGAAAAGTAACATTTTGCCTTTGGTAGCATTTATTTGTTCCTATTTGTTTTTGTTTTTTTCACCCCTTTTTCTTTCTGTTAGCTGTCGTGATACATGCCCAAAATAACAATCCTCGCCTAAAAATGTAATTCAGTTAATAATCGTATGTTATGCAGGCGTGATATGGTGTATACCTTTATTATCCCACGCTCGAATGAAAAATCAATAGTAGTTTGTGTTTCTTAAAAATTTCCAAATCTGTTTAACTTTCGAAGCGACTATAATTTGTTTTTCATTTATTGATATAAATTCAGGCGTCTGTTAACTGGTTTCTCAAAAATATTTCAAATATTTCTTCTAACGACACTTTCAAAACTGTAGTATCACTTATATATATATAGAGAGAGAGATAGAGAGAGAGAGATATGAAAAATGCTTACATCCTTATAAAAGACCATGAAAAGAATTTCCAAAATAATAAACAATCCAGGCTTATCAATAAAATGAAAACGGAATTGGGACATGTAGCCAAAAAGGAACTACAGAACGTAATCAACGAGACTTTAACATCGACACAGTTCAATCTATGGAAGGATTCTGCTGACACAATTAAATGGTTTATTAAAATAGAAAATAAAGAAAGAGCCTCCTTTATCCAATTTGATATAATGGACTTCTACCCTTCCATTTTTAAGGAATTGCTAATCAATAGCATAAACTATGCCAAGAATCTCGTTGACATTTCAGACGAACAAATCAACATATTTTGGTCTGTCGGAGATCCATTTTGGCAAACGATGGGGATAATTGGATTTGAAAAGATGGTACAGACTTTGATGTCCCGATGGGGTCATTTGATCCAGCTCAAATAGTAGATTTGGTGGGAATCGATATCATATATATTATCAGGCGAATCGTTAACCCCAATCAAATTGGCCTATATAAAAATGACGGACTGATCATTGTACCTAATAGGAATGACCCTTTAATATCTAGTATGTATAAAAAACTAATTAAGGTTTCAAATATTTAGGTTTGAGGATTGAAGTGACCCCTAATTGCAACGAGGTACATTTTCTAGACATTACACTAAACTTAAACGAGGGAACATTTCAACCTTTTCACAAAGATAATCATACCACAATATACATTAACACTAAATCCAATCATCCTAAATGCATTATAAAACAAATTCCTACAACTATTAACTCTCATCAAATGAAAATATATTTGAGACTAGCAAACACATATATGATAATGCATTAATAAATAGTCGGTACACTGAAAAATTAATATATACTGATAATATAAACAAAAATAAACCTAAAAACAGGGTGCGCAAAATTATCTGGTTCAAATCGCCATATTGCCACCTTTCTAGCCTTAATATTGGAGGAATATTTTTAAATTTAATAGATAAACATTTTAAAACGACTAATCTCTTAAGTAAAATTTTCAATAGGAAAACTGTGAAAATTAGTTATTCTTGCACTAAAAATATGGACACCATTATTAATACACATAATAAAAAAATATTGAGCACACCGAGTAAGAAAACCAAACCGGGGGGGATGTAATTGTCAGATTAAGAATAAATGCCCACTTAAGGGAAACTGTAACGTCGAAAGCGTTGTATATAAGGCCACGATTTATCCTAAAGAGAATACTAATAATAAGAAAGTATACATAGGAATATCCGCCGGGAAGTGGAAACAACGATTCTACGTACACAAACACTCATTTTTAAACCCGGACGTCACCAATAAAATGGAATTAACCAAACATTGGTGGTTTTTAAAAAACAACAATTTAACACCAACTGTTTCGTGGTCCATACTATGTCATTCTAACACTCCGAAAGGATTCAGACATAGATGCAAGTTGTGCCTTGAGGAAAAAATTTTAAATAGACGAGATGAACTGATGGCTAAATGAAGACACAGGCACAGGTTTAAAATCAATAGCACGTTATAAAGTTCTTTGTAAATAACAATTCTTTTAGAGTATAGTTACAATAAGTGTTCTAACTGTAAAAATAAATGTTAGTAAATTAGTAAGGTTTTTGGGGGTTTTTTTTACCAATTTAGTAAAACACAAATTTGTAAATAACTCGTTTTTAAATGTCGCTAAACTTTACTTCCGTATTGTAGATCATTTCGAATCTTGACGTTATAACCAATTAAGTTTTTGATCATTTCTAATCTAAACCGAAATCTTCTTCCTGCATTTTCGTCATTTAATTTTTAATCGTAAATAATTAATCGTGAACGCTCGAATCTTTACCAATTTAATCAAACACCAATTTGTAAATAAATCGTTTTTAAATGTCGCCAAACTTTAATTCCGTATTGTAGATCATCTCGAATCTTGACGTTATAACCAATTAAGTTTTTGATAATTTCTAATCTAAACCGAAATCTTCGTCCTGCATTTTTGTCCTTTAATTTTTAATCGTAAATAATTAAACGGGGTGTTTAATCGTGAACGCTCGAATCTTTCATACTATACTTTTATCTATAAAGCTCACATTCGAAATTTTAACTGAGATAATTTCTTTCTTTCAATAACAAAAACGAATTCTCTTTTATATATATTTTTATATTTCTGCATATGTAAAAAAAATAGAAGAGTCAAATTAATCTTTTACTTCTGTCAACCCTCCTCGATTATTTTACCATTTACCCCCTTTTTTACATCGACCAATCAACAAAGTGAATTTATCTTTTTAAGACGATGATAAATTTCTCTTATTATTTGTTTTTTTGACGTGGTTGTTTATACATCTGAGGAGATCTAATTAAAGGGTCGAAATAATTTATAATGTATACAACCTTAATGTGTGTATAGTTTTTTTTCCTTTTAATAATTGTATATATATATATATATATATATATATATATATATATATATATGTGTGTGTGTGTGTGTGTGTGTGCGCGTGTGTGTTCTACATAAACTTATTTAGTTTCCATTTTCTCAATACAAAATTAATTGTTGTTTAATGTAGCTGGAATTCGTCTTCTTTTAAATGAAACGAATGAAACCGAAAGAAAATCAGTTAAATTCGAAAATATATCTGATCCGTCTTAACTCTCGATTCCTTTTTTTTCTTCTGGATTCAAAAAAAGCTATTTATAAGCGCCTATACT
>OY744536.1:3214017-3316517 GCA_963556195.1 Sepiola atlantica | reverse complement strand
CAGTTACTAGAAACACGGTTCAGGTAAGGTTATATAGATAGTGTTGATTTTCGATGTGTTTAATCCATTAGTTTTCGTGCCTACTCTAACTGATTTGGAAGAGGAAAATCAAGTCTATATATATATATATATATATATATATATATATATATATATATATATATATATATATATATATGCTCGAAAAATAACCGCACCAGGACGGGTAAAAATCAATCCAGATTGAAAGGATCAAGCTAATCAAACTAATTACTTCCCTCATGAGTGAAACAAAAATATATGTTCATACTACGTGTAAGCGTTACACATGAATTTAGACCTGTGTAAGTAAATACTAGTTGTAAATTATTGGCTTTTTTCCTGGGGCAACTTCCCTGCTTTGATAAGCTTATGGGACTGACTTTCATTTCAGACCTAAAGTGGTAGACTTACATCAGATCGGTTTCCAAGATTGCTGGAAAATATTTGGATTATTATACCGCTCCAGAAGGTATCTCACTCCTGACGCAATGCTCTACCTGTATAAGAGTTAGATACGTCTTAAGATGAAGTACTATTGCCACATCTGGGGAGGTGCCGCTCAGAGCACCCTCTCTCTCTTGTCTCGACAGAGTACAAAATCGACTTCGAAATATAATGAGGAGGGGGCTTTTTTCTTCCATACAGTCTCTTTCTCACAGATGAGAGGTGACTAGCCGCTCTCTACTCTATCGTTATTCTCATCGCAGGTGCTTGACTGAGCTTAAATCTTTGGTCTCCCTGTATAATATTTACAACAAAAACTCGTCTAGTTACAACAGCTGTATATAATGTTCCTTTCTTCCTATGTGTACCTAAAACTAAACGGAACTTCCATGGGCAGAGTTTCTTTCCAAGAACTCACGGCTATGGAAACTATACCGCAGGGTTACTTCCAGACTGACTACAACATAGTCGTTTCCAAGTTCAATATTAACAAATGTTTGTTGAGCTGCCTTCTTTATTAATCAAATTCTGCCCAATTTAAACCATTGTCGCTAATCTACAAGGTGTTTTCCCATTGTCTACCGGATAAACCCATTAACCTCTATCCTCGTGTGGTATTTAGGCCTTGATAAACTGTGATTCATTTGTACACAAAAATTCACATCCTTTTTCAAAATCAATGTCTTAGATATTCCTTCATGGTCATCTTAGTTACTTAATTCGGATTTCTCACGGATCAATCTGGCCCGGGTCGCCATATCGCCATATCGCTTATCAACTTTTTATTAGGTCGGATCTTCCTTGGGATCAATAGATGCACTGAGGACTACAAACGAAGTAGAATATTTATTATCTTATTTTATTAACGCAATCCTTAAAAACTGTATAATGTCTATCCATGGTTGCAGGTGTCCATGAGGGTTAGGGTTGGGGTTACGGTTAAAAAAAGCTATCCGCACTGGCGACCTTCTATCTCCGCGTCTCACCAATTGACAACTTATCCGACAATTTCAAAAACCTCTCTATCCATCTCTATCCCTCCCATCTCTTTCTCTGTCCTACGTGGTCTGGTTTGGACACTCATAGTCCCGTATATCATAGCCACTATCACTTACTATACAAAAAGGGTTTTATAACTGTGCATTTTTTATGAAGTCATGCACAAGAGAGACTTTAAGAGAACATTTTATTTGTGGTTAAATACATTAAAATCCTCGTCTCTTTTTAGGAAAATATCTTTATGAGTTTTAGATTTCTGAATTTAATATTACTCTAGAATATATTTTAAAAGTTTTGCGTGGTAAATGAAACATAATATTTTGCATGGGAAAGTGTATCATTGCCAGATGATATTTTTTCATTGATATCTGTATGTATTGCACATCGTCTTGCTTCTTAGAGCCTATGTATAATGTGATAACAATTGTCTAATGCGATTAAGAGATTAAATTAAGAAACCTACTTGGCCGGAAAGTAGATACGTCAATGGATCATCTTTCATTACCTACGCAGGTACATTATTTGGGCAGAGATATAGAAATAGAGAAAAATAGTCTATGTCTTGCCAATTTAAGAGCTACAATTTAACACATGCGTTCGTTCTGCCTCTAAACAAATTCTTTCCCTTGCTCCCAACATGCTGATTCATACTTCCGTTTTCCATTCTTCCGTTGTTATGCGGCAAATTTGAACTCTTGATCATTGGAAAAATTATACCCTGTCCTCCTCCTCCACAAGGCCACCTTAATGTATAGCATACGAATGGAATTGTTCTCCCTGGATAGTATACTGAAATAGAGAGTCGTATTACGTTCCATGAATTATGCACGTATTTTCCAGAAGGCAAAAAAAAAGACACGCATCTGCATCTAGTTTAATATGTCTTCTATCTGACTGTGTCCTCTTTTATAGCAACTCGCCATTTGACGTTAAAAGGTATTGTTTGAACATAGATGACTTCAATGTTTAGCAAACTATAACTTGTTCATGAATTGACAAAGACGTTTCTTTACAAACTATTATTTTAATTTTATTCACAATATTCCAATGATATTTTCAGGGGAGGATATGTACACTGCATATATTTATTGCTAAAATACACATAGGTTTTAATTCTAAGTTCATCCCCATTGCAATATTCTAATCGTTTTTACAATCCAGATACTCAGTTAGTGCGTGTAACTCCTCCTCCCAAATAGAAGTTTTTCCATCACTCAGATACTCGATCTTAAACGCAGATGTATGTGTGAATATGTGACAATCGTATAGAACAAGGTGCCCGATATATCGGTCTGTCGGTTGTGGATAATTTAGAAAATGTAACATATGTAAAACCAAGGTGTTTCATTTTCAAAAGTAACCACTTCAGATCTATCCTTCAGGTTTCGAATCTCGACAGTGAACAACGACGCATTCCTTCTATTTATCTTCCTCCCACAAGGTAAGATTGACACAAGGTCGGGAAAGTGAGATTTGAAAAACCAGCGCCCGAGAATTTGAGCACTCTGGTCATTTAAAAATTACCTGGGCAGCCCCGTCGGCATTCCCCGGTAGGGTCGCCTCAGGCGATTAGCAATAAACGAACCCATTCTCAAAAGGTGAGAAGGCAAAGCCTGGGAGGGTCCACCTCCTACAACTGCACATGACGGACAACCGATAAACCGGTGTAAATCCAGACCCGAAGGCCCGGACAATACCGGTCTATTGGGTGTGGTAAAAAGCCCTGGTTACCCCGCATTCCTATCTAACACAACAGGCTTTAAAGTTAAATCAAGTCTTCTACTTACTAGTGAGCAGTAGTATCCAATTTGACCTGTTCTCCTACTGTAGTAATATTTAAATGCGGCGATGTAAAATTAAGGTTAAAATCGGAATTCTTCCACATAAGGTTAAAATTAAGCAAACAATGGAAAATTCCATTAATAGTTCGGAACAAGACGTGGCGAATAAGAGAGAAACATCTGTCTCTTTGCGTTCTGACGCAGTCTTTAGAAGCCCTGTCATCATTCGCTCCTCCAAGGAAGAGGCAAGATGAATCTACCTTAAAAACATAACACCATTGAGCAAATATATTTTCGCGGTTTTTTTTTGTTACATCATAGCAACTCCAAAAAAAAGGGAAGACGCAGAATCCTCGGCTGCCACATCAGCACTGCAAAGATCTGTAGTACGGAACGTAACCACCTACTTTAGAGTGACTAACAGCTGCATCTGTTGACGAAAAAGATATATCGGGAAAGAATTCATTGCGCTTTGAGACATTATATTACTTTCGGCCGCCTCGTAAGTCTCACTTGCCTTATTTTGTCCTTTAGTACTCACATTTCATGAACGATGTTTCTGACAAAGGGGGGGGATTTCTTTTTTCTGGGTTGGAATCTATCCATCTAGCACTTGTCGTTGGCTAGTTTTGACCTTGAAGTAGTGTTATTTTTAGCTGCTTACATCAGGTGGCTCTATGCCTTGTCTGGGGCGATCTCTATAATATATATATATATATATAAAGAAGAAAATACACCCTTCACCATCAAATGGAAAATAATTGAGAGAAAACCATCCTTCTCTCCAGCCATAAACAGATGTCCTCTATGTGACGCTGACAAATACCACATTTCAAAGGCCATCATCGATCCGAATACAGCCTGTTTAAATAACCGTGATGAAATATTTAAGGGGTGTATCCACAAGAGACAAGCATTACTTATAAACTGGTCTGACCGATTCACATAATGTCTAACTACCCCCGCCCCCTCTACTAATATAAACACAATAAAAACGAACAAACACCTCATCAACCTATATCCAAATAAATTTCAAGAGCAAAAACTCCGACCTTCACAAAAATACAAAAATATTTAATTGATTTATCAGTCACTAGATTACTCTACAAATCCATTTAAACAAACTATATCCACATAAATTTCAAGAGCAAAAACTTCGACTTTCACAAAAATACAAAAATGCAAAAATATTTAATTTATTTATCAGTCACTAGATTAATCTACAAATCCATTTTAACAAACTCAAACATTTCATATTTCCAACTAAGTTACCTCCCTTAGATCCGAATTTCTTCATTAAAATCACTCCAATCTGGGTAAAAAAATTTTAACACGTTAACGGTTTTTCCTTTTAGAATGCATACCTTCAAAAATATAACGGCTAATGATACAAATTCATAATTTGGCTCACGGGAATTTCAGAGAAACCCTTTCATTATTTTTGTTTTTAATTTTTAATTTTTAATTTTTAATTTTATCTTTTTATTATTATTATTTTTTTTATTTTTTTAATCTATTTTTATTCATTTTTATTCTTTCTTTCTTTCTTTTTTATTTTCTCTCTTTTTTATTTTTATTTTTATCCTTAGTATTGAAATGTTTTTATATATATTTTTTTATATATATTTTTTTATATATATTTTCATATATTTTTTTATTTTTATTCCCTTTAATCTTGAATTTCCTCGTGTTTTAAATCTCAACGGTCTTATTACACTAAATTTAAATTTAAACAAACACACACAACACACTGAGCAAATAACGCGTCCCTAACGAGAGTGTCATGTGACCTCCTATTTCCAAAACAGATGACAACAGAAGCTGAAGAGAGCCGGATGGGTAAGACCTTCCGTGCTTGAAACCGACGGTACGAATGTTGTACTAATTTTTCTGTACCAGAATAAATAAATATATATATATATATATTTCATGATTTTTGGGGAGTACAACATTTTATTATTGCAAGCATGAAGGGAAGACGAATTCTATCGTTCATGATTTTAAAAAAATGCCAGCCAACCGGTTTCGCCCTCTGTCAACGAAGGCTGTATCGAGGGATTAAAAAAAACAATATATATATATATATATATATATATATATATATATATATATATATATATATATATATATATATATAAGTGAGGTTTATTAAAAGAAAGTGTTTTGGTTTGGTTTGGTAGTTTTGTTTTACGGCATATCAACCCTTTTTGGGTTATTTAATGCCGAATCTGGTCATTATAGTAAAAGTTTTTATGCTTCAAGTTCTTTATATCTTCAAATGTTTAATCATCGTTTTTGGTTTGGTAGTTTTGTTTTACGGCATATCAACCCTTTTTGGGTTATTTAATGCCGAATCTGGTCATTATAGTAAAAGATTTATGCTTCAAGTTCTAAAAATAAAATAAAAAAGGGGAGGGAGAAAGAGAGAGGGGCTGTTGTTTTTGTTTTTGGTTTTGTAGAACATAATTAAGTTTTACAAAAAAAAAAAAAAAAAAAAAACGTCAATGTAGGTGAATTTCGTCTCAGGGAGCCACAGGGCAGCCTGATCTGGTATCACCAGAGAAAGTGTTTTGTATATCAAAATACTAACTTAGATTTAAAACAAATTTTCTTTTTTATTATGTAATTTTTTACAGGATTAATCATTTTCAATTCAACACTTACTTTAATTGCGTCGCCTGCGATGCCAGTCGTCAAGCTTCCCTTTATTTTTAATTAGGTGAGATTAGTAAAATAATGAATACATTAATTAAATTAACAATTACAACGAACGTTATTGCATATTGTTATGCGCGCGATTTCGGACCCACTCCCCGTCCCGTGTAAAAATTATTTCATGACGCTTATCGTTGGTGAAAAAGGGTTCGGGCCGCTAACATATAGCAATACGAATAGAACCTTTTTAATATCAGGTGACACTGTTAAAAAACGC
The DNA here is from genome assembly GCA_963556195.1 of Sepiola atlantica. Taxonomy (NCBI): domain Eukaryota; kingdom Metazoa; phylum Mollusca; class Cephalopoda; order Sepiida; family Sepiolidae; genus Sepiola; species Sepiola atlantica. Next base: position 3,310,340 of record OY744536.1, on the reverse strand, counting down.
CATGTTTGTTATTGCGAACTTATGGATTTTGAAAGGATAGTGCTATTATATAGACAGTGCAGACATTTGTTTAGTCTATAAAGCTGCATATGAAAGTTTGTACACATCAACTCTGACTTAAAATACATTAAAATAGCAAAACACCACCACCACCACCAACAACAACAACAACATTTTTTCTATCGTTTTATTAATTTGCATAGACCTTGGATACACTTTTCACTGTCATCTACTGCATCGATAGCAAACAAATATAGATCAATAAAGTAGTCCTTTGATTTCTGAGAACTTTCACTGAGGCAAAATGAAATACAAAGAGAATTTATTAATTATATTTTACAGGGTTTTTTTTCTGGGATACTCCAATTAAATACCTACCAGAAAACAGAAAATGTTCCCAAAAAGTAACTGGCTTTCATGATCAGAAACCCGGCAGTTCAAAAGATGGCTGACAAAAACCGAAGAGCAGTTTATAATTCAAATGCAACAATCTCATTCACGAACACAACCATCTTTGAAATAGGAATTTTTTAAGGAAACTTTTGAAAAATCCATGTAAATAAATGCGGTTATAATCACGTTATCCAACCGATTCCAATAAAAAGTTGAGCTACATTAACTCTGGTCAGTACTTAGAATGAAGATTATTTGGAAATACCAGATGTCGTATGTGATTTTGTGGCAATTTTATTTTTGTTCCAATCCAGAGTTTCACTTTTGGAGAGCTGGATAAACCCGATATTAAAGTAATCGACATGGTATCTTACTCTTCCTTACGTGAAGAGAGAAATTAACTAGAGAATACCAATGAAGATATATATCATAAGAATGTTAAACGTGTAAGCAAAGCATTACGTCGAAATGTCCCTGCACTGGTAATCATAGGAAATGTCATTCTTAAACAGCACACTGCACCAACACATACAGCAAATTAAACCTGAAGAAACAAATAATTAAGTTGAGATGTTCTTCCACGTCACATATAATCCATTAATATTCATTCGATTTAGTCCTTAGGAAAGGTAATTGGAAGCCGTACATTAAGAAACATAAAATCGTAAAAGACACTCAAATTTCATTGAACATTGAATTAGAAATGTGCCTTCCTGGTGAACGGAGTCTTTGAAATTGAAGGAAGTTACAATTTTATGCATACGATTTGGATAAACTTAACATATTTACCTTTAAATCCTTACTGGTAGAATGTAATTACTTTCTGATACACACACACAAACACACACACACACACACATATATATATATATATATATATATATATATATATATATATATATATATATATATATATATATATATATATATGAGAAAGGAAGGATGAAGGTAATTCGATGTAATGGAAAATGAAAAAGGAAAAAACAAAAAGATGTATTTTTTTAACTTACAGCCATCCACATTAATTTCATTCACCCTCCACCCCTCCACCCCTCTACCCCTCCACTTTTTCCCTCAGAGCCATCCACATTATTTTCCTTCAACCCGGACCTCGGTACTGTGCTCCCAGTAGTGGCTACTACTTCTTCTCATTAACCCATCATGTCAACCCAATATTTTCATGTACTCGTGTGACATTTTTGTTAAAATTATCATCCTGAGGGAGTCTTACAAATAAAGACGAAACGTTGATGAATGCATAAAAATACATCTTTTTGGTTTTTCCTTTTTCATTTCCCATATATATATATATATATATATATATATATATATATATATATATATATATATATATATATTTCATTTTACTTCAGTCGAAAGACTTATAAATTAATGGATACCTTCCTGGTGCTAACACTTGATCTCTATATGAGATACATAGATATTCGAGTGTTCCATTAAAGTTTTCCTTTGCCTTTTAAGCGTTGAGTTTGTACAGAAGTTAATAACATTAAATTCCCTCTCCCCAATTGACCAGTTGAATGTTTTATAGTATATTTTTGATGCGATCTCTTGGTTTTACCGGATTCCAGGACGATAATTTATCTAGACTAGTGGATTATCCAGCTAAGTGATTTCACTAGAGGTAACATCACTAGGAGAAGATGTGCCATTCCTTGCGTAGGTGTGTAGCCAAACCGAATAGATGTTATTTGTGCTTCGGATACTATGTTATTTTTAATATTTAGTCAGGCTTTATTTGTAGGTATAAATATCTTCATGTTAAATTTTCTTGACCAACCCTTTTACAGACAGACCGAATACACTAGAGGATGGTGTCTAGTAGGTAATTAAAATCCTCCTATATATATATATATATATATATATATATATATATATATATATATATATATATATATATATAAGGTTAATATAACAAAAGATATAAGAGGCAACTAATATATTTAATGAGTGAGCATCCGGATAAAACTGAAGCTCAATATACTGGATAGAGCATTAATAGCACTAGATAAAGTGAAAGAATAAAATAAGGTGCGAATCAAATTTTATTAGAATTCAATGTTCAGGCAAAGTACCTTAAAGTCCTTAACTTATGAGTTTTCAGCTGGCTTACCGAGGAGCAGGATTTTTTTTGAGTCGTTACGCTGTCTACAGGGTTTGCGGGAGCTTGATTACCTTCGAATATTATTTATTTTTCACTGGAGTAACTTTATCGGACCCGGAAGAAAAAATGGCCGAATACATCAGGTCAGTTTAATTTTATTCGAATTGGCCTTAGCGGAGCTTGCATCTCACCAGGAAGTTATGGTTTGCACAACTCCTATCAGCTCATAAGAACCCTTAATTGGACATTATAACATTCAACACCAAGGGAGTTTTCTGAATTTTTCATATGATTTGGTTTTGTCTATCGTTTTTTTCTATCGTTTTATTAATTTGCATAGAACTTGGATACACTTTTCACTGTCATCTACTGCATCGATAGCAAACAAATATAGATCAATAAAGTAGTCCTTTGATTTCTGAGAACTTTCACTGAGGCAAAATGAAATACAAAGAGAATTTATTAATTATATTTTACAGGGTTTTTTTTCTGGGATACTCCAATTAAATACCTACCAGAAAACAGAAAATGTTCCCAAAAAGTAACTGGCTTTCATGATCAGAAACCCGGCAGTTCAAAAGATGGCTGACAAAAACCGGAGAGCAGTTTATAATTCAAATTCAAGAAAATCCAGCAGTTTTTCCTTCCTGGGTACGCACACACACACGCACACACACACACACACACACACACACACACACACACACACACATATATATATATATATATATATATATATATATATATATATATATATATATATATATATATATATTCCTTCAAGACACTCTTCTCGAATGTCTAAGGTCTATCAGTACAAGAGTTTGGCAAGACAACCTGGTATGAAGATACGTCCCCCTACATACGGTAAGACCAAGACACCAAAAGAAAGATATAATATAATGTATTTAACTGCTTAATTGAGGAGAGGAAAATTAGTGTTCATAACTTCTTTACTAACTCAACCAATCAGACGTAAAGGTAAACGTTAATGAACCACTCGGATATATATGCAAAATTAAAACAAAATGAATACTGAAAAACACATGTTGATTACACCAGACACATTCTTTTATGTTATTCATGCAAAAACCAACAAAACAAAATGGCTGTAATGACCTCTCATCAGCGTCTTTCGATCAACTGTTATCCTCCATTGAGAGAATTACTTCCCTTTATTTTTTATTTCACACTCTCATTATCCAGGTCTCACAGTAATAAAAAAGAGTCGAATGAACGACGGATTGGTAGACATAAATCTTTGTTGATATTGAGATTTTCCAACGCCCGACATGGACCACTAATGCAAATCTAGCAACCCGACGATTGACCTCCCCCACGTCCTGCCCGGACGGAAAAACAGTAAACCTGTACAACGCGAATTACTTCACGTCCTCCAAAATAGCGCCATTCAATAACAGGCTCTAGAAATAACCAGAGTCTCTAACACTATCTTTCACCGCCGAATTGTGCGTTGCAAACGAGCCGGCCGTATCCAAACTGTTCTTTTCCGACATACTTTGCTCTGTGTATCATTGCAGCAATGTCTTCGATGGTTTGAGCATGCAGCTCGTCGGCCAGAAGGATCATTACTTTCGGACATAAGTCTCCCAACCTCTCTGCCTGGGTGATGCAAGTGTATCGATGAAGATCTGGGGACCTGGACAAAAAGCATTAAGGAAGAATTGGCCGATCGCTCAGGTTTACACGTGGTTAGCCTTCAACAGTAGAATCGCGATTCGTGCGCCATCTCGTGCGACTTTGTTCAGGGCCACCATGTTTCGGAATGTGGTGCAGGCGAGTAAAGAAGCCGGCTCAACCGTGGCCGTCGTAAAAAAAATAACCCAGTCCGGTGCACTAAGTCGAATGTTTCTGGTGACGTCGTTGATTGTTGTTCGTTATGAAAGTCACGACCTTCGTTACGAAGGTCACGGGAAAAAACGACTTTACTGTTTGCCCGCGAAATTTACGTTTTTCTGCCCTTTTTCCAAAGATAAAGATGCCTTCTGTTTATGTCGTTCTATATTGCCAAGGAAATTGTAAAAATTGCCCCAAAGTAAATGTCTTTTATTTTCCGAAAGATAAAGAACTATTTCGGACTTGGATACATTGTATTAAGCGGCATAACATCAGCCCTACGAAATATAGCAAGGTATGCCAACTGATGTATTTAAAACTTAATTAACTAATAATGTATGCTCCATCTAGTCGCATATTTTTGCTAGGATGGGAGTATTATATAACTGTGACATAACTACATACAATATGTAGTTACTTCAATATTCTCCATTTTTAAAAGTAGCTAAATTATCTGATATTTCAAAAAGACACAAATTCCGCAATGTATTTAATTTAAAAAAATTTAAAATGTGACTGACAGACGGACAAAATCTGTATTTATATAATAATTTTTCAAACGGTTTTTATGAATAAAAAATGTAAAGTACCGTATTTATAGATGTCAAAGGCGAACGCAAACCCACAATATTTGTTTATAAATAAAATTAAGTCAAACGTATTTCCTTTTTATAGATGTCAAGCGCGAAAGAAAATAATAGGAAATTACAACATGGCCACCAGTGATTAAGGTATTGTATTAAAGTTCGATTTTTAAATATTTAAAAAATAAATTTGAATTTTATTTCGGGATAAAACGTACAATTGAAGACTAATTAATAAATTTCATCCAAAATGTGTGCGAAATTCATTGTATTCTGCTTATCAAGAAAATATTTAAGAAAATATTAGTGGTTATAAGTTTGTTTATACGTTCTAACTAACACTGTTTTCTACACAACAAATAATAGGTTGATATTATTGTAACTTTAAACAATTTACTATTCGTTGTAAATTCTTGTTTTTTATTTACAGGGTGTTTCAAAAGTCTTGGGGACATTACAAATGCGTTATACAACGTTATGTTCCCAAGACTTTTGAAACACCCTGTATATTAAATAAGATCAGTTTCATTTCTTTTCTTTTTTAAATGCAATTTGTAAAGCTCTCGTTCATTACGTATGTTCACATATTAGAAAACTGCGTCATATTATTTTTGCAATGTTATTATTTTATTGTGAAAATATTAAATAAACATGGCGTTGTTAAATGATAATATCGTTAATTAGACAAATTAATTTTCTTCGAGTTATATCAGTTTTTATAAATACGGAATTTAGTTTTTTGTCGTAATATATGAGAAGTATATTTTAAGAGATTTTTTTATTGTTAACATTAACGATGATTTACTCTATAACGAATACATGCATGCGTGTTTAGTACATTGTGATATAACGTTAATAAAAGTGTTGTTTTTTGTACACAAAATAATACATTTGCAATAATAATAAGTCATGGTTTAATTATATTTCGTGATCGTTAATTAATAAATACTGAAAACTTCATTAAAATTAGTTGATTTCCTAAGTTTTGATGAATTTTTAAGTGAAGGGATGGGTCAACATGTTTTGACATTTACGAGATCGGCTATTCATTTTTACCCATAGTCTGACTGTTCGACATATATCGTTTGCTACTTTATAGCACGACGTCATTTTCCAGTGAAGCGGCCTGGTTATTACGACGGCCACGGCTCAACTTGTCTAGGGACGACGCAGTGGCAACAACAACAACAAATACAACACTACCACCACCACCACCACCAACAACAACAACAACAACAACGAGGTGTGCGTGTTCGTCTTTTGCACTGAGTATCTTAAGTTACTTTGTTTTTGTACAATAAAAGCGTCTTTGCGTTTGATATTTTTAACATGAAAGCAGATGTGTGTGTGTGTGTGTGTGTGTGTGTGTGTGTGTGTGTGTGTGTGTGTGTGTGTGTGTGTGTCGATGCACAATGTCTTAAAGTTGATTGTAAAAACAACAAAAGGATTATTATCAAACGTCTTTTTTACAATAAAGTTTATAAGTTATTAATTGCCCATTGTAAACTAAGGATAATAAAATAAAGTAACAGGGGTTTGTTGGCACTTGTCATTAAAATCTTATTTCCTATTCGTCAGATATTCTCAGAGTTCATGTTTATTCATTGTTATTTAAAGTTTTACGATTTCGGCATATCTGAACTTTACAAAAATACGGCTTTTCACAAGTTTTGACCTTTCTGCAAAATTATACTTTCCATTTTTGATACAAGGCCATTAATTTACTTTTTATCTATTTTCCACTGGTTTCCATGAATAATAAAAACAGTCAATATTGCCACGTTTCAAAAATGAAAATATCGCTGCGTAATATAAATCAATCGGAAATCGATACGAAGTATATCATGCGCATTTTATCAACAATGATATATGAAATATTAAAGAATATATAAAACTTGCGAAAATACGTATTTTATAAGGTCCGTATATGCTGGAAGTTTCGACTTTTTTAAAGTTACATTTTTTCTTTATTGTATGTGTTTGTTCATATAAATTGATAAAAATTACACTTTGTGACTTGCATTAAAAGAATACATAAAATATTGAAGAAAATATAAAACTTGCGATGAAACGTACTTCTGTAATATAAGAATATGTCGGAATTTTCGATTTTTAAAAAGTGCCATTTTCTTTGCTTTATCTATTTATCAATGCATAGTAATATTTATGTATAACGTTCCTTATGTAGAAATAGAAAATTTCTATAAGACATTGTTGGAGCACGTAATATCAGAAATTTCCAGTAGAAATTAAGTTTACGTGTGCGAAGGAAATGACGTTACGAACAAGTATCGGGAGTGATACATAGCAAATACGCGAGTTTAATTTAACCTCTTTGGCGTATGTGCATAAAAAGAAACGGAAATTTCTGGATTGTATCAAGAAGGAAACATTAAATATTCAGATGTCCTGACTAAATTTGCTGGTTGTATTTATAAGTTTTTCCAGTTTTATTTTGTCTTTGACAAATATTTTGTGATAATCCATACACCTGAGACGGTTTAGTTTTTTTCTCTTTGTTTGCAAACGAATATTAGGCATTGTATCTCTTAGGTACGTGGAATATTGTCATTTTGGTAATTAATTTCTACAGCCTCGGTGTTTATGTGTTCTATTTTAGTTTTGATATAGTTTGTAGTAATCGCATTGTTCTGTGCAGCTCTCAGTAGTGATTCTGTTTCTATCTTTCAGTGTCTTTTTTGTAGACATGTCCAGGTGTTTTGTGAGTCTCTACTCTTGTCATTCTCATGCATGGTCTACGTAACTGTTTCTCTTTCAACTTTTATTTTCATTTCTCAATTCATTGCATCCTGCATTGTTTATGTAAACAGTGTCGCTTACTGCGGTAATCAGCCTTTGTGTGTTCTGAGTGGTGTATTTTTCCAACTCTTTTTTAGTGTGATCCATAGTCTTCCACACTTACCAGTCCTCTTATTCCTTCTCTCCTTTTCACGTAAAGTCGGTCAATATCATCATTCCAGTGTAGTGTATTGTTCATAGTCATTAGTTTCATAGTCTTATGGTCAAGATGCCTAAGTTCTTCTTTTGTCCAGTCTATGAATGGACTAAAATATCTAATTAGTAATATTACCCAAGTGTGTATTCCTTTTATTAGATTTCTACTATACAATTTAGTTTCTAAGAGTTTTCCTGTTCTTCTCAGATATTCTTTTCAAATTTTCTTTTATTTCTGTAAATTTAATCGTATCTGTTTCCAGAATTCCAAAATATTTATAGGTATGATGGTCCGCTAAGTGGCCTCATCTCCTTATGGTTGGGCAGTCCCATGCCCTCCGCTCTCGACCTGTCCTCTTTCATCTCTATCAAATCACACTTTTCTATTCTGAATCGATTTGAATGTCCCGGACGAAGATTCTGGTCGTGTTCGTCAACATTTCCAGTTCTTTTTCTATGCTTTGCATATAGCTTCAGATCGCCCATATACATGATGTGTTTATTCTATATTCTGTGTCTATAAATGTGTATCCGGCCTCACATTACATTAGTATATTGGTCAGTGGCATCATGGCTATGATAAACACTAGTAGTGATAGAGAGTTTCTTTAGAAGATGCTTCTCTGTATCTTATTCCAGGCAGATGTTGTCCTCCAACTGTCAAATCCAGTTTCCCTGTTTCCATTACTTGCTTAATAAGATTGATAATCTTGTCAGATACAGTGTACATCCTTAAGCGTGAACGTATCAATGCTTGAAGGATTTGGTCGTAGGCTTTGTTGTAGTCGGTCCAGTCTATGAATATGTTTTTTCTACTTTTTACCTCTTTTATTATTATTATTATTATTATTTACTCACTAGGAGTTATCACACTGGTCATCGTCAGTGGTCGCCCACTGCCGACAACCTGTGGTATTCCCTGGAGTCCGAGTGACAACAAGTCTCCTCAGGCCTCCAGTATGCTCCACCTCTTTTCGTTCATCACCGCTGATGACCTTGCGGTAATCGCAACAGCCACCTACCAACGATTTCCCGCTGATAAGGGCCATCGGTCCCCTCTGGGGCCCGAGTGGCAACAAGCCTTCCCAATTATTATTATTATTATTATTATTATTATTATTATTATCGTTGTTGATATTATTATTATTATTATTTTATGTGTTCACCTAGTGTTAAATTATATTTTTCATAACGTTTACTTTATCAAGCGATGGTAAACCTATCAGAGGAGCAATCATATTTTCTTAACAACGAAGTCTTACCCCCTAAAAGTAGAGTCACTTCACAATATCAGAAGTAAATAAAGGCGCATCGCACAAGCATTTATGTAACAAAGTTGTATACTTCCCTGGTGCACAATTGGTATTGTAAGAATGTGCGAGCTAACATACAAATTCTATATTTAAAAACTATACATTACAGATTCTAGAAATATACCATGGTTTCATAGACACGGGTAGGTATTTACTGTTTACAAAATACCCTTACGACCCATCTCAAATTTCCGCTTCTCATTTTTCGGACTTTTTCTATAAGCTAACGAGTTGAGATGGCGTGTAAGAGTTATTTCTAAACAGTAAATACCTACCCGTGTAAATGAGACCATGATACTTGTCTGGAATCTGTAATGTAGGTTTTAAATAAAGATTATATATATATATATATATATATATATATATATATATATATATATATATATATATATATATATATATATATAATGAACATTAAGTAATCTCTCATTAGAAAGAATTGAATACTTGAATTTTAAAAAGCGGTTGGAAGACTAACAATGCATAATTTTTCATGTAAATATGATTTTTTTTAAATTCAAGTATTCAATGCTTTCTATTAAGAGACCACTAAATATTCTTATATTTGACACATGTCCGCGCGTATTTACCTAAAATATTTCGATATTTGAACTATTATCTTATAAACATATTTCGGATTTCTACCTTCTTAAAGCGATAAACATGTCGCTATCAAAGAAAAAATGTCTTGAACCCCCGACGAGAACGCATTGCGTCAAAAACTTCGGACTTTAAAAAAATATATATTTATTTAAAAAATGCATTGTTAGGCTCACAACCGCTTTTCATATATATATATATATATATATATATATATATATATATATATATATATAATAATAATAATAAAATATATAATAAAACATAGTAACACGAAATTACATAATCGTCGATGCAATAATTTATTTCAATCTTGTGGTATTGTCAAGCATCCAAGTGAGATGTTTACATTTTTGAAAATGAAGAAAAGAGAAATTCACACTCCTACATTCAAATATAAGTAGAGAGAGAGAGTGACAACATATCTAATACATATTAAGAGAGAGGGTGAAATTTGAAGTATATTTAATCTATAATTTTATAGGGGGATTACATGATTTAAGACAAAAGGCAATATAGAGAGGGAAGAAAAAGCCATATATATATATTTATGTATATATATATTTATATATATGTATATATTTATGTATATATATATATATATATTTATATATATATATTTATGTATATATATATATATATATATTTATATATATACATATATATTAATATATATATTGATATACGTACATATATTTATATATATATATTTATATATATATATTAATATATACATATATATTTATATATATATATATATTTATATATACATATATATTTATATATATATATATATATATTTATATATACATATATATTTATATATATATATATATTTATATATATATATATTTATATATACATATATATTTATATATATATATATTTATATATATATATTTATATATATTTATATATACATATATATTTATATATATATATATATATATATATATGTTTGTATATATATATATATATATATATATATATATATATATATATATATATATATATATATATATATATATATAAGACAGTTTTTATTATATTCCAATAACCATGGTTTGTTTTATTACATTTATTTTCATTTTTGCACATTTCCAAAAAATTAAAATGTCCGTGAGATATATTTAACGGTCCGTTTCACTTGTTTTGTGCCAAACAACATGTGTATGTCAATTAATTATATATATATATATATATATATATATATATATTTATATACATATATATTTATATATATATATATTTATATACATGTATATATATGTATATATATATATGTTTATATATAGATATTCATATATAGAGATATTTATATATATATAGATATTTATATATAGAGATATTTATATATCTATAGATATTTATTTATATATATATATATATATATTATAATATAAAATGAAGTAATAAAATAAGGTGTCAATCAAATTTTATTAGAATTCAAAGTTCATGCAAAGCATCCTTAAGTCCTTAGCTCATGAGTTTTCAAAGATAATTCTTCTCTTCAGAGGACCATTACCGCAGTTATACTACTACAGGCAATAAAATTACGCTTTGAAAATATATAAAATTATATACACAAATATATAAAAAAATACATAACATCAAACATATCAATCCAAAAACATACTTTTGTTGAATCCATACAGTCCATCCAGGTCATACAAGTTGAGAAGCATAATCAGGAAGGACATTACTCCAAGATACAAACAGCAGTCCAAATACGTGAAATTGAAGGGCCCGGCAAAGTTATCCAGTCGCGAAATGTGTCCATATTCAATGTTAATGATAAATAAATCAATCAAAATAATACAAAAAGTCCAATCAAAGTTCCGAAATCCCAACATGTGCAACTCAAGTCAAATCCAAATTCGTTGTTTAATTAGAAAACCCGCTAAATCCGAATTGAGCAAAATAAGACCGACTCCCATCACATCTAGCCAGAAGAGCGAAAAATATATATAGAGATATTTATATATATAGATATTTATATATATATATATATATATATATGTATATATATATATTTATATATATATATTTATATATATATATGTATATATATATATTTATATATATATGTATATATATATTTATATATATATATATGTATATATATATATATTTATATATGTGTATTTATATATATATATTTATTTGTATATATATAAATTTATATTTATATATATTTGTATATATATATATATCTGTATATATATATATTTATATTTATATTTAGATATATGTATATATATATTTATATATATATGTATTTATATTTAGATATATGTACATATATATATGTGTATATATATGTATTTATATATATGTATTTATATATATATATATACATATATATATATATACATGTTACGTGTGTGTGGTTTTATGTATATAATACATACTTTATATATTTCTTATATATGTTTAAATAAATGACGACTACTTCGTGGCCCTTTTGTCGACTACTTCAGTTCCTCACATACATTCTGTTACGCCCATGAGCTTTGATGTGACTCTTAATACCAGCTGCCCATCGATATTCCTTAAATAGAACATGGCGACTTTTATTCGAAAATGTCAGTGAGTCGATTCATGAAACTGCGTCATGATTAACTCTCACACGTTTTGTCAATCCTTATTTTATGATGCACACCTTACCACATAATACGTAGGGTTTATCTATTTGATGGAAAGGTAAGAACTATCAGATACGGTTTGTGTGTGCGCGTTATTGTGTAGCTTCATGTCATCTATGTATTCCGCCCTTGATAAAAGCACATCTACCATTTATACCACAATTCCAGATATTTGGATCATGACAGCAATTGAAGGCAGAACCCCTTAAAAACTTTAAATATGTATATCGGATTTAAATACAATTTTAACTGTAAGTATCAGACACTAATTCAGAGAGGTTTTCAACATTTCAGCTTCTTCCAAATATATTGAGGCGAAACAGGAAGAGGGTACAGTAAAAACAAAGAAAGTAATATGGTGTTATTAGCATAGTGAACAAAAAACATGGCAGTGATACAAATTAAATACTGAGCAACGTCTGGTCTCCGTGCTAGTGCATACTATTCATAAAATATTAATAGACGTATCTAACTCCGTTAAATATATAATCTGATAATTCTTAAAACGGCCATTTTAATTTTTTTAACATCAGTTCTGATCTTATCTAATTCTATCTCCAAAGTTTCTACGCTATTCCTGTTTTCAATCCCGTTTGGTAATTTGCTTCGGAAATATATTACTGCATTAGTAAAACAGTAAAATCTAATCGGTTAATAGATTTCGTTTTTGAAATATTTCTTGGGAAGGAATTTCGGGATAAAGGAGAAATTATACATATTAAACTAAATATGTCGAATCTTTATGATGCATATGCTATTCGAAACAAATATGAAAATGTGAGAATAAAACGATCTCGAAATTTACTAATAAAATTTTCATGGAAACAATTTCAATTTTCGAAGCAAAAAAATCTTTTTGAAAAATGTATATTTTTCTTTGAAGGATTTTGGATTTCACAGTGTTGACATGTTTCGCGGGTTTTTTTTTCAGCCATTTGTATAAAAGATTACGGTTATTGTCAACCTAGATTCACGATTCCGGAGAAGTAAAGAAAAAAGATGAAGAAAAAATGCAAAAAACAAAGGGCATTTTAGAATCTGAATGTTTAGCAATGAAAATGCTGGTTTTTTTTATATTCTTTGATTGTAGAACAATTTGAAGTGTTAAATAGTGCGGTTCCTTTCTAATATTTGCAGGTTTGAGAGTTGGATACGATACACGACTGGAAGATAATCAACTGTATCATGATGATTTGGGTCAGAACTACAGCTCAGTGCTCCTTGAATACTTTGAACGCCGTAAGATGTGAGCTGAAGAATTAGGGGCCGTCGTGCAGACTGTAGGCTAACAACCTGTTGTTCTATACGTTGCGCAACTGGTCTTAACAGAAGTCCTCGTCTGATATACGAAAGCATCTCCAGCTCGACTTGGTATTTTTCATTGTTGAGGAGTTTCTTGGCTTTGCAAAAGCGGTTGTATTTGGGTCTGTGTGGAAAGTTGTTGGTTATTGCAACTTTTGCCTGAGGGGTAACAAAGATTTCGTTCAATGCTTTCTTCATAGTCGCTACTCCGAAGTGCATTCATCTCGCCAAGATCCGCATAAGTTAGCCTGGAACTTGCCGCATCTGATTTTTTTTTTCAACTTCTTGACGAATCTCGTACTGACACAGTCAGAATGTCTGCTATTCTTCTTCCTGCTAACCACTACTTCCGGATTCCATCTCTATTCACCAACTTTGACCGTGACAAATCGACTGACCGACGGCCATAGCCTCTTATAGAGATACCTGGGCGCATCTATAAATGTTATTTCAAAAATTAAGCGTAACAGACTGACGAAAATGCATTTTATGTTGTTTTCTTTTACTAATGATCCACCAGTTATCAAGGCCAAAAGCTACTCAATGATAAGGGTCAATGGGATAGATGTACAATCAGTCGAAAGATAAAGAATATTATGAGGAGATTAAAAATTGATAATAGAATGAACTAAGTTATGGAGGACAGTTTATTACAAATATGTGTTGACATTAAATTTAAAGAAAACCATCTTGTGATGCACAGGGAAGCAGTCCCGTGGTAATATGTTCCACAGACGGGAAGCCCTATCAATGAAGCCCTGTTCATGAAAATTGCGTCTGACGCTAGACACACACAGAGGGAAAATGGTAAGTTTTTGCAAGTTCTGCTGTGAATGTGTTACGAGGCAGAATAAAGTAATGGAGTCTCGTCGAGAACCTTCCATAAAAATAACGATAAAGTAGAGACGTTACTTCGATGAGAAAGGGTTGTCTTATAGGCCAAAAAATTTTCTTTGAATGAGTTCTGATTCGCTAGGAGGCTAGACAATTTCTCTGAATGAGGTCTGGTTCGCTAGGAGGCAAGAAATTTTCCTTTAATGAGGTCTGGATCGCTAGGGCGATCGGCAATTTCTCTTAATGAGGTCTGATTCGCTAAGAGGTTAGACAATTTCTCTGAATGAAGTCTGGTTCTCTAGGAGGTAAGACCATGTCTCTGAATGAGGTCTGGTTCGTTAGGAGGTAATACATATTCTCTGAATGAGGTCTGGTCTGCTAGGAGGCAAAATGTTTTCTCTGAATAAAGTCATGTTAGCTCGGAGATCAGCATTTTTCTCTTAATGAGGTCTGGTTTTAAAGTTACGCCAGAAGTTTTCTGTGAATGAGGTCTGGTTTGGAAAGAGGTAAGACCTTTTCTCTAGATGACTTCTAGTTCGCGCTAAGAACCCAGATATATTTTCTGGATAAATTCTGGTTCGTTAGAAGGTCATATATTTTATCTGAATGATGTGATCGTCTAAAGTTGAAAACCTACCGGGTTGTTTTCAGATGATTTGCTTTGTACAGCTCCAAATGATTATCCACAAAAAAGAAGGCAGAGCGAAGATGTTCTGTTAATGAAACCAAAATACTCCGCTGAATCTCGGTAATTACACTGCTCGACCAAGTCAGTTATGATAGCATCCGAAAGCGCCAGGGCAAGATGAGGGAATGGCGGCTCTGAGAGTTTGGATATGTGCTGAGGGTCGAGCATGACATCGTTATGAAAATTGCTTTCACATTAGAAGTCGCTGGGAAGCGACCGAGAGGAAGTTTGATAATGTAATAAACAGACGCTCTGCACAATGCCCTCTCTTAAACCGACCTTCACCCGGACCACGCGTGTGATTATGCTACATAAAGACAAAAATCCAGTATTGCGGACTACGCCGTAGCTCGTGATTAACACAAAGTAAAAGAAGTATACCTGATTGGCATCACTCTCACTAAAATATATGTAGAAAATAATAATGGCTTAATAAATAAATGCAATAATTTAACCAATTATGCAACTATACGTTTTTTTTAATTCGTATCCGTATTTGAAAAAATAAAATTATGTACAGTTTAAGAAGTGTACAGATCGCAGATAAGATAAGGGACTTAAATTATCATTAGTGTGTAGAGACACACTAATGATAATTTAAGTAACCCAAACACTCGGACATTTAATTAAAAATAAATTCTTATGAACAAGCTGGCAGTTATCAAAACTAAATAAGTTTTTATGTGTATCACTGCTCAAAGCTTTTAACCCCATAATACAGGGTTGGCAAAAATAAGGGTCCTATTTTTAAAAATTCATAACTTTTTTATTTATTGATTTAAAAAAATTTTTTTTTTAGAATAAGTAAAGGACCCCTTCCGAAGCAAGCATGAGCCGTATTAGCCCCAAGGAACGCACCCTCATTTAGAAAACATTATTTTTGCTTAAAAAACTCAAAACAGTGTAAAAAACAATACTTTAGTTTTTGTAAGTTTTAAGAAGTGTTTTTCGGCTAAAATTTGTTTTGTTTATTTCAAAAAATCTCGGAAGGGTCAGTCTAAACACACATAAAGTTTGGTGAGTTTAACTTTTATTTTGTGGAAGTTATTCAAATTCAAGTTATTCAAATTTAAAGACAGGACCCTTATTTTGGCCCACCCTGTACTATGTTTGGTCTTATTTTCTTAATTTCTGTATTCTTCAATTTTCATGAAAATAAAGTAAAACGTCGTCTTTACTGTTCATGTATGCTCTGTGCGAACGTCGACCCCACAGTATTATAATAAAAAAACAAAGAAAAATGAATACAACTATTTCGTTTGTCATAAGATTTGACAAAACAAAGTGCTTGATCTTGATATAGTGCTTTTTTAAATTTCATCACCAGACAGATAGGTAGACAGAAAGAGACACCACATTTATAATATACATTTTGAATGTTGCTATTATTATTGTTAGTATAACATAACAGTTATAGTGTTGCATGACTCGTTCGCGCTGATTATGTTAGACGGGACTATCATCTTTTGCCATGAGGAAATTCTACAGTTTGGGAATTCGGCTCGCCTTAAATAAACGGCCACAGTTGTACTAAAACTATCTGAACTGCTAATCCTTGTCTTCTTATGTTGTGTTGACAACTACGCTAGGATGAGGCAATGAAAGATAATGGCATGAAAAGAGGGCGGGAAAATAAAGGGAGGTGCGAGAGCGCTCTATCCCTTAATAGACTTCAAGAATGCCCTATGCTGGAAATCTCATTTCTTTGATCAATCATAACTCAAAAACCAATAAACCAAATTAGTTAAAACTTTGCACACAATTTTTATTTGATAGGTTCTATAAGTGTGTAGAATTTCAGCATCATTAGTCAAGGCAACCCAGAGATCCAGAAAGTTCAATCATGAAATCATGTTATCCGTGTGTACGTACGTACGTACGTACCCTGTATCTCATGAACTATTTGATGGATTCAGCTGATTTTTGGCAGAGATAGAGGTTCTAGGGTCTAGTTGATGGCACATTAATTTCAGTTTACCATATACCTTAGTTTTCCAGAAAATTCCAAAAAACCTTTAAAATGACCATTGTATTGAGGCATAGCCTTTATAAAAGTAGTGACATTCCATGAAAAATTGCCAGTATACTGAAATCATGTGCCCTTAATAGGGTTAAGATGAAAATTCATATACATTAAATGTACAAAAGCAAGGAAATTCCCAAATTTTTACACTTTTATTGTCATTAAGGGTATGCGAGCACAACAGGGCTATGTATTTTACTGGTAGGAATTTTTCTTCAGCGCACCTCACACACTTCATCCACTCATACATAGAGATTTATACTGTAGTGATGTGATAATGACCTGGTTTGGTTGATATGTAGTCATACCCTTAATTAATGACAATAAAAGTGTAAAAATTTGGGAATTTCCTTGCTTTTGTACATTTAGTGTATATGAATTTTCATCTTAACCCTATTAAGGACATATGATTTCAGTATACTGGCATTTTTCATGGAATACAATATGAGTTCAGTTATCATTTATTAGCATTTTGATTCTTTTTGCTTGTATAAATGTGCGAATATGAATTTAGTTTCACAGCATACACGCGATATTGTTCAATGTATGTTCTGATTGAGTTAATTTTTGAGCTATTTTGAGTGAGGGTGACTTTTGTCTGATACCAAGTCTATTGTCACTAAATCTAAGTCTAAAAGGTAAATTTGTTTCACCTATATATTTGTACAAAAGTTAAAACATACTATAGTACAGTTATTGTAAGTGATGTCTGAGTTTCTAGTGTACGAAGTAATCTATTGCTAAAAGCCCACAAACTAAACGCCATGGTGTATTACAAGCATAGTAAATGTGTTTTTGTACATGTTGTGCAGATGTATCGATACTCAATGATAAATTTATCAAATAAAATATAATTTATGGGTATATTTAATCTCTAGATCATCGCCGGATTATGTGAAAACCGTGCTTGGAAAATAGAGTTACATCATCTCGCGGTTGGCTGCAGAGAGGTTTTACCATATCATGTGCTTCACCTTGTGAGTGGTAGATTCGTTTTTCGTAAAGCAGATACACGGCAGCTACGATTGTAACCGCAGGAAACAGTTGCAAAAGCATCAGCTCTCTATTTTTCTAAAGAGAAACGATGTCTCTTGGCTCGAGAAGCATGACTAAGATCATGGCTGGTTAGCAAAGATTTCTGGCAGCAACAATACTAAAATAGAAGCTCGCACCAAGGATGGTAGGAGACAAAACAGCGTTGCTGTTTTCCTCCGATGACTGCGGATCGTGTTGGAGGCAACAATGGAGTTGCTGTCAGAAAAGCACGTGTAGGTGTTTAAAACTTCTTTTCTTAAAATACTAATCCACTTGTTAAACTTCATGTGAATTCACATTTTTCGAAATCTTATCTTCTTTAACTTTCTCTTCGTGACGGTACTATCAAATAAATGTATTCTTAATTTTACACCTGAAAAGCACACATATAAATTCCAAATATGCCCGAAGATGGATTAGTTATACTGAAATAGCTATCCATGCGAGATCTAGACAATAACAAGAAGAAAAAGTACAAATGTGCCACTCTACTCGATCATTATGTTCATAGTAGGTGTTCGACTAAGCTACTATCTCTGGTTCCCCTTGTAAAACATTCACATTAATTTCTCGTCTAGCTAAACTCACACCAAAGAACTTCCATTTCTATATCTTTGTGCATAAGACCAAACGAAACTTCCATGAACAAAGTTTATTTCCTATAACATCTCCATCTGTGGAATCAAATTTCACAGGGCGTCTTCCAAACTGACTACAACATGGTCGTCTTCAAGTTCAATGCTAACAAATACTTGTCGAACCGCCATCTTAAATAATCAAATTCTGCTTATGCTACTCGCCGTTTCCAATCCTCTCATAGTGTTGTACATCGCAAACAAACACTCCCTTTAACCCTTCTATTCGATTGGCCCTCGGGCTTTGATAAACGGTGACCCATAAGTATCAAGAAAAAAACTTCGCAACACACTATTCCCATATTCGTAATTGTTATGGTACAAAGCCACTATTCATGGGCGGTGAAAATACTGAAGCTTGGTCATTGCTACTGCATCACGTTTGTAGCAAATTGATAGTTCCTTCTTCGACATGGACCACTGTTTCCGAAGACATATTACAAAAGTATTTTTGGTGGAATCATGCACCGTTTTTATGCAGCGTCACCTCGAGTTGTTTTCGCGAAGAAGATGGAAAAACAAAATCATTTTTGTTTTAATGTAATTGTTAAGAAAACAACTAAAATAAATTATATTCTCCTGATCTATCGTGTCAGATGATGACACAATACACTCAACCCTGTTTCGCCTATAGCTCTCACATCACACCCTATTCTGTTACTTTATTGTGACGTACCTGATGATCCATAACAAGGACCGAGCGGTGGAAGTGAGCCCGACTTGCCTCATCTTCACCATAAAAGAGACCGACTTTGCCTGTCGTGCAATTTAAAAGTAACAGAAATGTTTAAATTATAAGTCGAGTGAGGGTTCGAACACCGCCCGATTGATTATAAATACCGGCCTTATTTTAGTTATTTTTATTTTTACATCCAGGACAGCAAATTCACGTGTATTGATTTACTTCTCTCCATGAGTTAGGCACAAGGCCAATTTTAATCTTACTCCCACAAGTAAGATGTGACCCAAGGTCGGGTCGGGAAAGTGGGGTTTAAAAATTGCCTGGGCAGCCCCGTCGGCATTCTCCGGTAGGGGAGCATCAGGCAGTAAGCAATAAACTTACTCCTCCCCAAAGAGGGGAGTAGAAGCCTGGGGGTGGGGGTGGGGGGTGGACCTCCTAGAACTGCACAGGACAGACCCATAGAACGGCGTAAATCAAGCAACGAAGGCCAATACAATACCAGTCTATGGGGTGCAGTATCCATCGGAACAGATACTACACTTTGATCTTAGCCAAAAGGCTGAGCAAAGTCGAACAGTCTGTTGAGTTGGTTTTCATGTGTCTCACCTAACTCAATAAAAGAAGGAACAGAAATCGCATTTGTCGTCGGCAATTCATTTCTAAAATTGATGTGTGGAGATAAAGACGAGAAAAGAGAAGAAAAGAGAGAAAACGTCGAGCGAGCGGTGAGCAGGGGTTTTTAATTTTTGATTGAGGCAACAAGTGGAATAAATTGTATTTTATTCCGTGACATTTACTTTTGACGGTCCCTTTGGATTCAGAATGAAAACTCTTCCCAGATAGACTTCCAAGTTTCCTCTTTCATTTAGACATCCATTTACATATCTCTATAATTGATAGGAGAAAGGCATAACATTTACTTACTTTGTAATTAGTTCAAATATCTCAAGAAAATTCACTGGGGTATACAACTATATATGAGTTAGTATATTTAGTATACTTTTAATTACTATTTTCACCAAGAAGCGATCTACAGAATGGCAAGTGAGCAAGTTGATCGTCTATTACTAATACAGATTTGCGATCTGCATGTCTGAACCCGAAACAATACTAATACTTCTATTAATATACTAGTGTACTATCCTTGAATGTTCAATTCAGTTTATTATACTATTTCAGATTAATATACTATCGTCCAATGCTTAATTCGGGGTGGAGGTATAGTGTAGTATGTGTTCTGTTGTCTTGATACCATCCTTCCAGCCATTATCCCGTCTTTTTCTTGAAGGGGTAATGTAGTACATGTTCTGTTGTCATTAGAACATCCTCCCAGGCATTACTTCCTCCTGCTTCGGTGTCGTGTAGTATATATTCATTCTGTTATGATACTATCTTCCCGGACATTATTTCCTCCTTTATATGGGTGAGGGTAGTGTGGTATTAACTTCTCTTTTGGAGGGTCAGTGTAGTAGGGAAAATATCGAACTGAATTGAGTATATTATTGCTATTTTTAATTATAGAGGATAAGAAGACTCCTCGACCGAATGTATGCCTTGAAAAGAAAAACTTAGAAAAATTGAATAGATAAATAAAATAATTTAAAATATTTGCAACTCAAAACGTGCAAGCCATTAAGAAGTGTGCCTCCTGTTAGCATTGTCTTTATACTGGCTATAACTATCTCATATTGATACTAAAAGGTAAAAGCTATAGTTGTCATTTTGATTGCTTCTGTGGTGACCCTTTGAACTTCTAAGTATAGGTTGGCTTACGCCCGTAGATTTTGTAAACAAATACTCTATAAACAAAAGCACCTATTTTAATCAGAGATAGGTCCCGGACAGGTACTATTACACCAGGTCATAGTGCACCTGAAGTTGTGGCAAACAAGGAGCGACATAGATACCCACACCCAAAGTATCCAAATGGATGGTGAAGCAATTTATGCAGTTTGTTTTATAAGCAGAACACTTCGGGAGAGCTTGAGTAGTTGATAGGGTTGGGAAATAGGTAGGTAGAAATAAAAAGTAGAAAGGGATGAGAAAGATGGTTTTGGGGATGGTGGTGTTGAGTTGGAGCGAACATCTTGCTTACATTACTATGGGACATGCTTAACTCCGGTGGACTCAAGGACCTTTGCTTTTGGTGTGTTTGTTTGTTTTTTTACATTTCTTACCTTGCAATCTTCGGTCTTCTGCTCCGGTTGACATTTAGGGTCTCCCGAAATGTCAAATCAGTAACACACGATCGACTCAATAAATAGGGAGTATAAGCCTTCATGATAAATAATCAAAACAAATAAAAAAAAACATGAAGCAGTAAATAACAAATTAACATAAGACAAGCAAACAAAGACAACAAAATGGATAAAAGAAACAAACAAATAGACAAACAAAAGAAATAGGTCCAGTATGAAAAGAAAAATCAACCGTTGAATTTTCTGCTTGGATAAACATTCATTGGTTGCTAATTGGAAGGAAGGCTGGAATATTTTGGATGTTTTAGTAGCGCGTTTCTTTTAACCTAAAGATAGAGTTGGGCAATCGTAGGGAGCATGGAAAGGGAAGTGGGAAAGACAGAAAGAAAGAAAGAAAGAAAGAGGAAAGAAGGAAAGAGGAAGGACAACAACCAAATGAGACGGAAGTGACGGAGGGAAATAAAGACAGAAAGAAAGAAGAGAAGCGATGAAGAAAGATAAAAAGTTGAGAAAAATCAAAAACGGAAACGAATTAAAGAAAGAAGTTAGATAATAAATAAAGTAGGTGATAAGGAGGAGAAAAACGAAAGAAAGATAAGAAAAGAAAACTGTATCGAAACGAGGAAAAACTAAATGATAGTAAATAGAAAGAAAAAGGAAAGGAACAAAATAAAGAAAAAAGATGTAATAAGGGAAACGGTAGAAGATGAATAAAGAAAGAAAAAAGGAAGGGGAGACACGGGGAAACAAAGAAAGAAACGAAAGAAAGAAGAAAAGAAAGTTGAAATAAAAGATAGAAAAAGGGAAAAAGAAAGAAGGAAAGAAATAAGTAAATGGAAAGTAAAGAGGAAATAAAAAAGTTAAAGAAAGAGAAAAGAATAAAATAAAGACATTACAAGTGTGGAAGCAAAGAATGTAAGAGAGAGAGAGAGAGAGAGAGAGAGAGAGAATCGAAAGTGTTAGGATGAAAAGTAAGGAAAAATAAAGAAAAAAAGAAAGAAGCAGAAAACTGAAACAAAAAGGGAAGGGATTATATAAACCGAGGAAGTCATTAAAAATGATTCAGTAAATACGTATATATATATATATATATATATATATATATATATATATATATACAAATTTACATATGTATGCCACTCCGGCGTCAATGAATTTAAATTGTCAACGTCTTTCCTGGAACAATCCGAAAACGTTACCCGAGCGTTTTTCCGCCGTCTTTTTAAAAGATTCTCTTCTTTCTTCAGCTATTTTGTTCATTTGCTTTTGACAACTGGAAATTAATCGACGAAGAATCGAAAACGTTATTGAAACCTATGGGACATTTATTATTTTTATTTTATTTGTATTTTAATACACAACAGACCGTCAGAAAAATTGACAAAATAAAAAAGGTATAATTAAACAGACGAGTTCTGTTATTTTTAACAATATTTGCATATATATATATATATATATATATATATATATATATATATATATATATATATGAAAAAGAGACAAACGGAAAACAGGTTAAAATGCAAGAGAAAAACAAAAACAAGAGATTTGACCGGTTTCGTTCGTATTATCGAATGTCTTCAGAAAAAGTGAAGATTTGGAAACAATTTTATTTTCGTCTCTTTTATCGCCTCTATCCCCTCCGCCTACCGCCTCCCCTATACTAGCTCGGTAGGTGCGAAAATTGAAAAGAAAAAAAAGAAAAATATTTTAAAAAAAGAAATAAAGAAGAATATGTCACCTACTTGTCAAATCATATTTCAACGTAGCTAAAAGTCTTCTCATATGGTCCAATCGGATCATGGTCTCCTTCTCCCATGTGTGTGCCTTCAAAATAAAATTGTTTCTAAATCTTCACTTTTTCTGAAGAGGTTCGATAATACGAACGAAACCGGTCAAATCTGTTGTTTTTATTTTTCTCCTGATCCTAACCTGTTTTCCGTTGGTCTCTTTTTTCAAACATTTTGTCTACCACGGCATTTCATTTTCATGACCTATTGTGTACCTTACCTCATATATATATATATATATATATATATATATATATATATATATATATATATATATATATATATATATATATATATATATAAGTTAAATTGACGAAGAGTGATAAACATGCACGAGTGTCCAAATTTATTTCAAACTTCAGATGTTCAAAACAGGGTATATTCTGTAATAAAATTATGTTTATTGTTCTTTCCTTAAGCCAAGGCTTTTCAAAGATCGAGATCTTATCATCAGAGGAATTATACAGATAGATAAGTTGGCAATAGAAAAGCCAAAGTTCAACATTTGAAAAAATATGAAAAAATATTCAGAAAAAGATGGGTGAGAAAAAAAGTTCGAGTAAAAAGATATTGGGTTTGTCCGGATGGTAAATTTTCCGCCGATAAGGTGTCCGATGGAAGAGGGTTTCAATGGAGAAGAAAAAGTTTCGTAGAAGCATCATGGGTAGGCGTTCAAAAAATAAGTAAATCCAATGTTGAAAATTGAGTTCAAATTCGTAGATAGAGCGTACTTAAACGGAATTAAAATGAAGATATCTGGCCATTTAGAGAAAGCTTCCAGGCCGAAGAGAATTCCAAGTGAAACGTAGCGATGGAGGATTGAAGTGGTTCTGAAAGAAGCCCTAAGTTAAAATCAAGGTCAAATTAGGAGGTGGGAAAGAAAAATTAAGTTAGAGCTAATGGTGGGAGGGTTAAATGAACAGAGCATGACAGCTGATGGAAAATGGGGTGAGGTGGTAGTGGGAGAGAGTTCTGGTGATATAATTATTTTTAGCATATGCTACGTCCTGTCAATAGGGAATGGGTCGATTTAGGTCAATTGAGAGTAAAATTATTATTAGGAAAGGAATAAAAAAATGGGGTTGAAATTTAAAGACGGATTTTGGGAGAAAGGCAATGATAATTTAGAAATTGAAGTAAAAAGTCGTGTCCGGTGGGAGAGATGAGGGTTTTCTAGAGAATGGGACTCAGTAATTTAAATTATGAAAAAGTGTTAAGTCGGGCAGAGATATAGTGTATATATTTAAAAGTATTTAAAAATGCTACAGAATTTAAAAGGTATTCCCAGTTGGTTAAGAGAATGATTAAATAAGGAAATGATTAAATAAACCAGCCCAAAAGTAAAGTTGGAAAATTAAATAAAAAAATAAAAAATCAGATAAAAAACTAAAAAACTAAAAAAGCCTAATGTAAAGTTAGACATTTATTCTGTCTCACTTAAACAAATTTCAAGTTTAGGGTTGGGGATCAATTTGGGGAAAGACAACTTATTATCACTTGTAACAATTGATATCAGTTATGAGTATTCTAGGGTATGGTTTTTTTGAATCATGTAAGATGTAAGTGTATCACGAGTGCGTTAAGGTAATGAATAGCTTAATAGGGGGAACCAAAAGGATCAATTAAGGGAGTGACTTAGGAGCGTGTTTAAAGGAGAGATAACTGAAAGACTACGAAAAAAGTATAGTCAGTGGGAAGATGTATATACAGGGTCGATGAAGTGGAAATAATGTGTAACTTAAATGGTGACGTTGAAAAAAAAGAGTCACTGTTTCTCTAAATGCTCAGAGATACATTAATACATATTAGAGAGCTGTTGAATCAGAGTTCGAGACGGCAATAGAAATACATGGATATATATAAGTATGTTTCCTAAAATCAAATATGCATTGTGTCTAGTTTATCTTTGATCATTCTATATTAGATCTAAAAAAACTGATGTAAATCCGCCTGCAAGCTAAATAAACATATAAAACTGATATTGCTGTCATAATGTCTACATTTTTCCTTCATTTATAAAGCTTTGGGCAGAATAATAAACATATGCATGTATTCCGATCAAATCCGAAACAAACAAAAAATGAAAAGATGATATTTTTAACGCTGAACGGAAAAGAACAATTTAGATTTGAAGAAGATTCTTGGCCTTCGGGCTGGGATTTTTTTTGTAATAAAATTCTTCTTAGATACCCATTCCCTACTTTTATTTTTACCCCGATGTCTCCAACTGTTCCTTATCTTGCAAGCACACCGCCCACTCCCCAAAACGCACTCCCATTTCATTTCCTCCTACATATACCCCACTTCCATTCAACGCCACATCAGTTCACACAACAAAACACCACAGTCAGCCGAAATACGAAAAACACTAACAACTAACACAAAAATCATACATGAAAATAATTGCATATATTAACTATAAATTCTCGAAGCAATATTTATGAAATAGAAATAAAAATGAAATAATAAAATTATACACCTAAACAAAATTAATAAATACAAAAGTAACCAATAGACTCAACCGCAACCCCTTTCTTTTTCTTTTATTCTCCCTCTTCTCTTGCCAAAGTTTTCGAGAAAATTATAAAAATTACAAATCTTTTTTAAAAAACCATACTCCTGATAATGATCACGACGATTGAAAGCGCTGGAGACGGCTGAAATAAGAAACTTCGGAACCATAGTATACCAACTAAAACCGAATACCTGAAAACTTTCTCGCCGCATCGAGAACATTACTACCAAAGAGATTTTTAAACTCGTAAATTCCGTAGAATTGAACCAGATTTGCATATATATATATATATATATATATATATATATGTTTGTGTAGATTTAAATATTGCGTTGAGAATCCGAATAAAAGAACTCAATGTACCTTTAAAACGAGCAAAACAGAATTATTAAAAGGAAAAACTATACACACATTAAGGTTGTATACATTATAAATTATTTCGACCCTTTAATTAGGTCTACTCAGACGTATAAATAACCACGTCAAAAAAACAAATTGTTTTCTCTCTATATATATATATATATATATATATATATAAAAAATTGAAATATAAGCCAAATTAGCAATATTAGATTAATTTTTTTTTGTTGTTTTTTACATCAATCCTATCGATTACGGAATAAAATTCCTATTTCAAGGGTTAACCAGTATTGAGTCATATTTTTTCCATCAAAAAACAAGAATAAAGAAAAAAAATAATAAATTAATCTTGTATTGCTAATTTGGCTTATATTTCAATATTTTAACTTACCCTGCAATACTTTGAAATTTGAACGACAACCCTACACTTTTCATGGCAGCGTGCCAACGCTTTTTTCGTTCGACACCGGATTTGAATCATAACCCCCATTACAGCACGGCGGAGACGTCGTACCACCAAGGACGTTTATCAAATTAACAAAGAAATAAGTTTCTTTATTCTTGTTTTTTTATGGAAAAAAAAATGACTCAATACTGGTCACCCCTGAAGAAGGAATTTTATTCCGTAATCGATAGGATTAATGTAAAAAAAATAATAATAATAAATTAATCTTGTATTGCTAATTTGGCTTATATTTCAATTTTTTAACTTACCCTGCAATACTTTGAAATTTGAACGACAACCCCACACTTTTCATGACAGCGTGCCAACGCTTTTTTCGTTCGACACCGGATTTGAATCATAACCCCCATTACAGCACGGCGGAGACGTCGTACCACCAAGGACGTTTATCAAATTAACAAAGAAATAAGTTTCTTTATTCTTGTTTTTTTGATGGAAAAAAAAATGACTCAATACTGGTCAACCCTGAAGAAGGAGTTTTATTCCGTAATCGATAGGATTAATGTAAAAAAAAAAAAAATAATAAATTAATCTTGTATTGCTAATTTGGCTTATATTTCAATTTTTTAACTTACTCTGCAATACTTTGAAATTTGAACGACAACCCAACACTTATATATATATATATATATATATATATATATATATATAGTACAAATTCCTTTATTTATACAAATCTTTTGGCAACATATGTGCATACATGTTTCGGTTGCGATCTCTTTCGAAATCTAACCTCATCAAGCCATCTTACAGCTGCTATATATATGTATATATATATATATATATATATATATATATATATATATATATATTATTTAACAAAATCTTATAGTAAGCATTCAATTTAGGGAGATGGATATTCTCTTAATGATAGTTACCTTAATCTAAATTGTGTTAATGCATCCCACTTCAGACTACAAAAACGCCTATGCCGAGTTTAAATCCTATCGGGATCAATTGTGTTCTATTATGAACTATTATTACGAAGAGAAATAATGAACCCAAAATGTCCCCTAAGTTATGGTCAAAATAAAAACGTCAAATCGGCAGTGGTCGATAATCTCGGCGTAGCGGGTTCAAGTTCTCTCGGTGTTACTGAGTCATTTTCACTAATATTTTTGGGAAAGATATCAATTGAAATATCTTTATCTCAGCTATGGAGAGTAAACTAAATTTCTAAGCCTTGGTAGAGCAATTAGTCAAAAGAGAAGGACATTTCGAAATAATACTAGTTTTTTTTATTATCTTGCTTGGCTCCAGTTGTGTTGGATTTCGCACCCCTGACACATTACCTAAACAATCCCGGGTCAGGAAAAGTGCGGTTGAGGATTTCAAAACGCTAGCTTCATTATAAGTTTCTAGATTCTAGAGACAACACGTGGCCCACTAACTTTAATTGATTGCATACGCATCTGCATGTGAAGACAAAATAAGAGAAGCGAGAGTTACGAGGCTGCCGAAAGTAAAACCAAGGTCCACTTTCTACTCTACTTTTACTAGATTAGTTTACACCATCAATGCTTGAGAGCCTAGTCTACCCTACTATTTTATGAGTGGGTGATATATGGATTCATAATTTACCGAGGGTATTATTGAAAGAGGTG
This sequence comes from Sepiola atlantica, assembly GCA_963556195.1. NCBI lineage: Eukaryota > Metazoa > Mollusca > Cephalopoda > Sepiida > Sepiolidae > Sepiola > Sepiola atlantica. Next base: position 3,281,739 of record OY744536.1, on the reverse strand, counting down.
TAGTAACCTCAACGTAACCCGAACCCTTGTTATAAAGCTAAACTAATCTTGATTTTATTAACGATAAGTTGACATGCATAATTGAACTGGAAAGTTTCCTTCGTGTCCTGCGACAATTTCAGAAAAGGAATAATTTCTAGATTCTGTATTTGGCACCTTCTACGTACCTGATTATTCTTTTAGAATCTATTATCGTCAACCTCGAAGAAAGTGGTATGTAATGAAAAGAAAGGGAAAGTGGCGGAAGAAGCCGGTGCTTTTTATCATTTTACGCGCAATTATTCCTCTGCTAAAACACTCCTCAGAGCAAAATATATATCGGCCATTTTCTTTGCGAAGATTGTAATTAGTGAGCGTGCGCGGTGTTTTCGGGTTAAATCTGCTAATCTTTTAACTTTACACTCTCTTCGGAATGTTTTGTCTGTTGTTTATTGTCATGCGCGTGTGCACACACATATAAACGTTTTTATGTGATTTGGAACAAAAAAACAAATACTGGTGTTATGGAATGCATATGCGTATCATAAACCTCGGGCGTGGCGGCTTATTGAAATGAACAACACACCTGATGAAGTCCTGGGAGCGTATCGACCGAAACATAGTAGAAATATAAATGTACCCCCTTAACAAAAATACCCCCGACTCACCCAACTAGCAAAAAAATCCCAAACCTTCATTGTGGAGGTCTCTCGATACCGGAAGATTTTCTTCTCTGAGAGCTCGCCTTCTCGGGTAGCTTATCTTTTGAGTTCCGTTCCTGCTACTTGTTTCCCCGGCCGTACGAACATGCAGAAATTTAATGGGAACAAAAATCCTGCTGTCAACATCTCACTCAGGGTTATCCCTATAAATCTTGCTACTATCACAGTAGCCCCTTGCACTTCAGTGCCACTATGCTTTATTTGGGGTAGAAAAAAGTTTTTTAAAAAAATGAAATTTGATTAGAACAATTAGCTTTTGGGGGCATTTAATTGCCCTACGAATATAGATTTGGATATGTTGATGCAAGTAATATATTTTTTCTTTTTTAGGGAGGGGAGCTCTAGACAACGCACGAAGCCGCGTGCAACAATAAGGAGCTAAATATAAACGAAAATGGTTAATAACAAAAGGAAGAGGAAAATAGAATCAGATCAAAACAAAGTAGTCTTTAATTGACGGTGATAAACTCAGAGACAAAATAATCGAACATAAATCTGAAACATTAGCATGTAAAGGACAGACCGAATATTGATTTACTCCTCTCCAGGAGTTAGGCACAATGTCAGTTTTTATCTTACTCCCACAAGTAAGACGTGACCCCAGGTCGGGTCGGGAAAGTAGGGGTTTGAAAAGCCAGATCCCGAGAGGTGAGCACTCTGGCCATTAAAAATTGCCTGGGCAGCCCCGTTGGCATTCCCCGGTAGGGGCGCCTCAGGCAGTAAGCAATAAACTTACTCCTCCCCAAAGAGGGGAGGCGAAGCCTGGGAGGGTGGACCTCCTAATACTGCACAGGACAGACCCATAGACCGGCGTAAATCAAGCCCCGAAGGCCAAGACAATACCAGTCTATGGGGTGCAGTATCCATCGGAACAGATGCTACATTTTGATCTTAGCCAAAAGGCCAAGAGTAGAATTACTTTTTTTAACTCCCCAGGAGGTTGGGCACAAGGCCAGGTTTATCTTCCTCCCACAAGGTAAGATGTGACCCAATGTCGGGTCGGGAAAGTGGGACTTTAAAAGCCAGCGCCCGAGAAGGTGAGCACTCAGGCCATTAAAAATTGCCTGGGCAGCTCCGTCGGCATTCCCGGGTATGGGCGCCTCAGGCAGTAAGCAATAAACTTACTCTTCCCCAAAGAGGGGAGGCAAAGCCTGGGAGGGTGGACCTCCTAGAACTGCACAGGACAGTACCTCAGATCGGCGGAATCAAGGTCCGAAGGCAAAGACAATACCGGACTACAGAGTGAGCATCCATCGGAACAGATACTACACTCTGATCTTAGCCAAAATTTTATTTAGATGGATGCATCCTGGGAAACATTAACTCCTAGAGTTAAAATTACATTCCCAGAATGCATACCACCTTAGGCATAAAAGCCAACTGTGGAAGGGGGAAGTGGGGGTCTGGGGTCATTGTGACATTTAAAACAAATTTGACATTTTTTATTTCAAATCAAAGACAAAACAAAGACATTTTTCATTTGACAAAAAGCAAAAACAATGCACAATGACAAAAAACCTAATCTACCCTAAGCTAGACATTTGCACTAAAAAAAAAAATAAATAAATAAAAATTCGCAGTCACTCTATGGCTTAACCCTACTTAAAATATCCCCAAAATGAAACATGAAAACATGAAATAATGTGGGAGTGGGATACACATTAAAAACACCCAAAAAGAAAGAAAAATAAAGAACCAAATAAAATGATAAGGGGTGGTTAGTAGGACCCTCCCTACCCTCTTGCTAAGTTTGGACCGCCCACTGTTTTCCGGCTCGATGCTGAAAACAAGCAGGTCGACCCCTAATTGGGAGTGGGAATAAAGTGAGGTGTTCTGAAAATAAATTAATCGGGACCTGGGTACGGGAATGGATGGCGTCTTCCAAGATAATATTGCCAAGGGTTTCATCAGCCGGGGACAAAATAAATATGTGGAGTGGGCATCTTTGGAAGCTCTCTAGTGCCGGCAAAAACAAAATCGGGACAGGACATCATTTATTCCTACTAGCTTATGATTCTACTAGGCTAATAAAAAACATTTTGTTTTATACTGGGCTGGGTTCCGTAGGACCCAGTACCGTCTGCGCCATGCTAAGGCGGGAAAACGTATTCAAACTTGACCCTCGTCGGATGCACAAACTAGTGTTGCGCACCCATCTTCTATTGAACTCCATACGATGTAGTCGTTTCCAATCGCATCTGATTTTCACTTTAAGCCGATGCTTAAAGTAAACAACCAGATCACGATCCGAAACAGACCCAACCCCATGAACCTCATCTAGACGTGCAACCCACGTCACTAACCTCGCTGTGGCTAGGATCGCCAGAAAACCCATTCTTTTCTCCCTAGACCATGACGGTGCTACGTTGTTGATAACGTATGCTACATCAAGTACCATCGGCTGCTCGGCGTCGATGCGAGCCGTTACCTCTCTGACATACTCCCAGAGACGACGAACTTTGCTGCAAGTGAAGAAGGCGTGCTCGGCCGTTTCTTCCTCATTGTCCTCACAGCGCGGGCATAAGGGAACGTCCCTTATGCGATCCCTGCGTAATCTGCCATAGAGGGGCAGTGCATTTCGAACCAGTCGCCAGGTCAGAGAATACTCAGAATTGTTGAGATAACTCTGGCCTGGCGCCCAACTCCACTGGGAGCGAGCCTCCTCACTCGACAATCCAAGCCGCCTCCCAAGCGGATCCGAAGCGGACCCCTGTACTAAATCCCGATATAGTCTTTTCCTAGACCGGGCAAGGTCACTGGACCCCGGCAACGCCTTAAGCGCGGCTCGACATTCGGCGACGAACATGGACTCCCCTCTAGGTCTACGTCGACCATCGACCGAGAGGTCGGGTATGAGGTTGGGAAAGGCGCTCTCAACCGCAGGGACCCACGGAGCGTCTTCCGTCAAAGTACGACTCAGGAATCCAGCCTCTCGGCATGTCTATGACTTGCCAAGTCAGGCTCCCCAAGCCTCCATCGCACGGACGTTGCGTACAGACCTGTCTGCGGACGTATGCTTTCCGCCCCTTCCACAGAAGTGAAAAGAGCAAGCGCGTGAAAGCAGGAAGGCGGTCCGCAGGCAGAGGGAGTACAGACAGCCGGTAAAGGATGAGAGGAAAGACGTAAGTGGCGCACGCCTCCGCTCTCTCCTTCAAGGAAAGTGTCCTTCGAATCCAAGACCTCACAGACGATTCGACCTTTGCCTATACTTCCGACCAATTCTTTTCCAACTGGAGACCCGGTCCGAACCAAACGCCAAGGATCCGAACCGGGCCATCGGTCCAGCTGAAATCACCTGGAAGTGCGGTCTCTCCGCTCCAGGCAGCCAAACGCAGGCCGTTGGACTTGCTGCGGTTGACAATGGCCTCTGTCACTTCTTCGTACCGAGCGAGCGCCTTAGTCACCGCTTCTATGTCTTCACGGCTGGACACAAAACGGTGACATCATCGGCATACGCGGAAACCCTGACTCGCGCATAGTGAGGAGGGATAGCGATTCCGCGCAGGACTGATGTAGCCGCCCCGTCCCTTAATTTGCGAAGGAAGGGCTCCAACACCAGGACATAAAGCAAGGGCGACAGCGGACAACCCTGACGCACCGAACGAGAAACCACGAACGACTCCGAAAGCCTACCGTTTACTTGCACCGCTACCGTCGGCAGACGATACAGAATAGAGACCCACTTGCGGAAGTCCGGATTAAAACCGGCAGCCTCTAGAACAGATTCCAAGAAACCATGGTCGACCCTATCGAAAGCCTTGGACTGATCTAAATTGATCAGCGCGGCTTCAGTGTCGTCTTCTATACCCTCTAGGATTGTGCGAACCAGATGCAAATTGTTTTGAATTGACCTCCCCATTCACAGCATAGTTCTGCTCAGGCTCGATCAAGTCAGCGATAACAATCTGCAAACGATTCGCAAGAACACGGGCCAAAATCTTTAACTCTGTGTTTAGCAGAGTTATGAGCCTATAACTATCGAAATCCCCCACTCCACGTTGGACCCCCTTCTTCAACAATGTGACCACTCCTTTGGTAACCTGCCCAGGGATCGAGCCCTGAGCAAACCAGTGGTTAAACACATCCTTCAGAAGAGGAACAAACATGGGCGACAGCCTTAAGTAAACTTCGTATGGCAGACCATCGAGTCCTGGAGATTTGTTCAAGCCGACCTCTGTAACGTCCCCATCACAGCTAGCTGCTCGGGCCGCCTCTAGGCGGAGCGAGTCAGCCAAATAGCTGTCAAACTCCTGGCCGCGGAGTCTGGGTAGTTGGGTGAAGCGACCCTCCAAATGCTCGCGGAACCCATCGCAAATCTCACGAGTCGATACCAGGGTATGTCTTTCCAGGTTATTCACCTTCCGAATGTACCCATCCGAGCCACGACGTAAAGCAGCCTTACGCTCAACAGCGTCAACGTTCACAGCTTCGTTAGAGACTTTCTTTAACCTAGCGCGAACTACTTGACCTTCATATCGCTCGCTAGTCAAGCGATTGAGGTCCCCCTTAATTAAAGCTATCTTTAGGGAACCCCCCCCCCCAACCACCACCCGGGTCATCTTATCCTCTACACGCTTTTGCGTCCTAACCCTATCTCGAGCGAGGCGCTGGCTGTAACGGACACAAAAGCGTCTAACATGAGCCTTAGTGCTAACCCACCAACTACTCCCGATAACCGCCCCCACTAAACCCCGCTGAAGTAGTAACGTTAGCTTGTCCCGGAAGTCGGGTATCTCCAGTAAGGAGGTATTCAACTTCCAGTACCCAGCTAACCTAGGCCTATCACTTAAACTCAAACGGGCCATAACCAATTTATGGTCCGAATGACCTAACCAAGTGAACGTGGGACAAGATATAAAATCTATGTCGCCTCTAACATTCTGTCCAAGTAAGTACTCGGACAGAAGGCCGCGCTAGTATGCCACGTCCACATCTCCCGCCCTGGGTGATCAGCGAAACCTGTCGACAAGATCGCATAAGGCCATCAGGTCAGACAGACTGCTTTCACACCACCCCGACCCTCTATTCTCCCCGATCTTATCTAGGGGTCAAGGACGGCGTTCCAATCCCCCATTAAAACTACTCGCTCCGGACCCCCGAGAAACGTTTCCAACCGTCGATAAAAGGAGACCCTCTCACCAGCAATGTTGGGCGCATAAACTGCAATGACCGAAACTTACTGTTTTCAATGGAAACATCGACTACGACCAGCCGACCTACCGCATCCGTATGAACAACGCTCACTGTCGCAGACAGAGTGCGTCTCACTAGCAAAGAGACACCACAACTACGGACATTGCCATATGCTAAGATGACGTCGTAGTCGTCAGTCAGCACATCACAATCCCCATACGAAACAAAGTGGGTCTCCTCGATCGCAGCTATATCTACCTTAAGGGCCACGAGATCCCTCAGCACGCGAACAGCCTTGCTTCGAGATCTCATGCCCCTGACATTCAATGTGGCCAGGTTTAAAGCCATTATCCTTTATTAGATGTCGCAAATGGGCCTAAAGTCCTCGGGAGTGAGGACGCCAAAGGCCTGACCAAGACTGCCGGTCAGTTGTGCGGACGAAATCCGTCCGTCTCGAGCCAGACCTACCACGTCCAAGGGAAAAGTTAACTTAAGATCCCGAAAAAAGAGGGGTGAACATAAGCAGGGACCCTCCCTTGGCATTTTCCTGCTAACTTTTTGAGAGATGGGTGTTCCTCTTCTACAAGTTTGAAATACGTGAATGCTAATTTACCCTCCTCGACCATTCTCCAAAGGGCCTTTGCTCTGCTGCCCTTGTCTTGCCTTAGGAATGTCGTAATTCTGGGTGCACCCCGAAAGTTCTGGGGATTCTGGACTTGTTTCCCATCAACATGGGTAAAAGCCTCTAGCTGTTTTAAATACCTCCTTTGTCTCCCGTTCAAGTCCGACTGAACCAGGGAGGTATCAGCTATACAAATTTTCTCCCCGGGCAGGAAAGGGAGTTTTTTGGTTCTATCCCGTCTGATTACCGGTGGAGTAGAAGATGTTGGTTTCCTCTCCTCATTGACAGCTACCTGCTTTTCTGGAGCTGTTTCTACTACAGGTTTCTCCGCAATTTTCTCCGTTTCTGGCGTTGCTTTCTCACAGGGGGTATTAAGAAGGGGAGGGGTATTCTGCTCAACGAAAACTGTGGGCGTTGGAGGTTGGGGAGTTGGAGGTTGGCCATTTCTATTGTCAGGATCGACTGAACATCCTTCCATCTCTTCATCGTTTAGGGCCTCTTTTTTCTTTTTATCCTTTGGGTCATTTTTAGGCTCCTCGACCCTTTCCACTGCCATTCTCTCCTCCTCTATTTCGTCTTCCTCCTCCGATTCCGAAGAGTGCTCAGAAAGCTTTCTCTTTACTGCCGGTGTTGGCGTCATTTCGGGTTGGGTTAGGCTGTGACTAATCTTAGCCCTTTCACTGGTCGTAGAGACCACTTTGTTCCAACCTGAGGGAGTCTCTTTAGATTTTTCCTCCGAATTTGGCACGGGTTTTTCCCCCGTTATTCTTGCTGTTGAAGTCGGCACTTTAGTTTTGGCTAAAGCTTCCACTTCTATTACCGCTTTGCTTTTTGCTAGCACTTTATTCAAGGTTGAAGGCCCAGACGCCGAGGATTTTACTGCGATCCTTTTGGGGCAATCCTTTGCCATATGCCCCGGCGTCAGGCATTGCCAGAAATGTGTTTTCCTTCCCTCGACGATTATTGACATCGTCCATGCTTCACACTGCAGTTGTGCTGGTATCGCGAGGAAACTGGCATAATTCAGTCTTATTTTGAAGATATACTCCCCCGTGAGAATACTTCGGGGGCCACGGACCGGAAGAACCGCCTCGACGTCTCCATATTGTGACATAATGGCACCCAGATGATCTGCATCAATACAACATGGGACGCCGAGTATCTTAACGTCGTCCGTCTTCTGTCCAGGTACTCCGTTTTGATCCGGAGACCTTTCCACAAAATGTCATTTCTCGACACTTTCTCTGCTTGTTCCGGGGTTGAGAGCAGGATATCCGACGCTGCATAAGATTTCTTAAGGATGTATGTGGCTGGTATATTCGAGTCCGCCAGCATTTCATACATTCTTTCTTTATGGACCCCAGTGAGCCCCTTTAACTTAATGTCTGTTGTAACCAGAGTGGCCATCCTTGCTCTGACACTCTCCAAAGTACCAGGGCCCAGCTTGATCTTATTTCCCTCTGTAAGGTCCTTATATTTATTCCTGAATAATTCCTTGTAATGCTCTGGGGTCTTCTCATTCTGGGGCCCCCTATTTTGTTGGTTTTTTCTGGACCTGAGGAGCATTTATAATTGGGGTTTTCTGCCCTGCTGGCATATGGGAACTAGAGCTACTCAGCGCCGGCCACGCCTCTGGAGGTGTTTTTAAGATCCCCTTTCTTACTTTTCCTGGTACTTAATAATTTTCCTCTTCTGAAGACGAATCCCCCGAGGAGCACCCAAGAAACAACCCTGGCCTATATAATTTTGGGGCTATCTCTAAGTCTAGGGACTGGCTTTTTTAAGAGCCTGCGCTTTATTGCCCCTACGATTGCGTCTCTCAAAATCAAAAGGGTTATTTCTCGGGAGACTAGGGCCAACGGGATGGTTAAAATCCCCGGAACTAAGCTCACATGAGCTACTGGCTGCTGCGGCAACCCTTGCGACTGCACGAACTTGGGCGCACTCGGGTGTGCTAACCCCCGACATGGGCATATCCCATATAGATACTGGAAAGCACTCGGGTGTGCTCTCAACCAACTCAACCAGAGTGCCGCTCGGTGCGGCCCTCTCCGACATACTCTGTGCGCACTCGGGTGTGCTCCCCGCCAAGACTGGATTGCCGCTCGGTGCGGCAGTCTTCGCCACAACTGAATTGTCGCTCGGTGCGACAGTCCTCGCCACAACTGGATTGTCGCTCGGTGCGACAGTCCCCTCCACAACTGGATTGTCGCTCGGTGCGACAGTCCCCTCCACAATTTGGGCGCACTCGGATGTGCTACCCACCACATCAACTGGAGTTCCGCTTGGCGCGGTACTCCCCAACACATCAACTGGAGTTCCGCTCGGCGCGGTACTCTCCAACATCAATGGGACGCACTCGGGTGTGCGATCCCCCGCCTCAATCAAGGTGCCCTCCGCGGTCACACCACAGGTTTTTGAAGCCTGGCTGGCTTCCATCTTTAGTCAGATCTGGCTGAGGTACAACACCCGCGGATTCGGAATCGAGGAGACCGTCACCGAAGAACGGTACGTAAGCCTCCCCGAAATCTGCTAGATGCTTAAGTGCGCACCTCAGATAGACGCTGGAACAAAGAAAAAATAATTTAAATGTCCAAGAGGGGCGAACAAACCTAACTGTTGGACTAGACCCTCCGATTTGGAGACGAGGAGACCTTCACCGTTTTACGGGTTCGTCAGTCTCCCCGAAACCTGCCAGCTGCTTAAGTCAGCCCAACAGTCAGGGAAAAGAAGAATGAAGAAGAAAAAATAAGAAAAGTCCCAAGAGGGGACAAAAAAAGTTACAAAAGCCCCAAGAGAGGGGCTTGGTCAAAGTAATAATGTGCTTTAAACCTGGCCAAAGGCCCGGTAGCCGATCACTGGTCTTTTGGGAAGATGAAAATGTCGCAACTGAGAACAGATACTACACTTTGATCTTAGCCAAAAGGCCAAGAGTATTGATTTACTCCTCTCCAGGAGTTAGGCATGAGGCCAGTTTTTATCTTACTCCCACAAGTAAGATGTGACCCAAGGTCGGGTCGGGAAAGTGAAAAAGCCAGCGCCCGAGAGTTGAACACTCTGGCCATTAAAAATTGCCTGGGCAGCCCCGTCGGCATTCATTAGTAGGGGCGCCTCAGACAGTAAGCAATAAACTTACTCCTCCCCAATGAAGGGAGGCGAAGCGTGGGAGGGTGGACCTCCTAGAACTGCACAGGACAGACACATAGACCGGCGTAAATCAAGGCCCGAAGGCAAAGACAATACCAGTCTATGGGGTGCAGTATCCATCGGAACAGATACTACACTTTGATCTTAGCCAAAAGGCGAAGGAATAGTTGATTTACTCCTCTCCAGGAGTTAGGCACAAGGCCAATTTTATCTTACTCCCACAAGTAAGATGTGACCCAAGGTCGGGTCGGGAAAGTGGGGTTTAAAAATTGTTTGGGCAGCCCTGTCGGCATTCCCCGGTAGGGACGCCTCAGGCAGTAAGCAATAAACTTACTTCTCCTCAAAGAAGGGAGGCGAAGCCTGGGAGAGTGGACTTCCTAGAACTGCACAGGACAGACCTATAGACCGGCGTAAATCAAGCCCCAAAGGCCAAGACAATACCAGTCTATGGGGTGCAGTATCCATCGGAACAGATACTACACTTTGATCTTAGTCAAAAGGCCAAGAGTATTGATTTACTCCTCTCCAGGAGTTAGGCACAAGGCCAGTTTTTATCTTACTCCCACAAGTAAAATGTGACCCAAGGTCGGGTCGGGAAAGTGGGGTTTAAAAATTGCCTGGGCAGCCCCGTCGGCATTCATCAGTAGGGGCGCTTCAGACAGTTAGCAATAAACTTACTTCTCCCCAAAGAAGGGAGGCGAAGCCTGGGAGGGTGGACCTCCTAGAACTGCACAGGACAGACCCATAGACCGGCGTAAATCAAGGCCCGAAGGCAAAGACAATACCAGTCTATGGGGTGCAGTATCCATCGGAACAGATACTACACTTTGATCTTAGCCAAAAGGCCAAGGAATAGTTGATTTACTCCTCTCCAGGAGTTACGCACAAGGCCAGTTTTTATCTTACTCCCACAAGTAAGATGTGACCCAAGGTCGGGTCGGGAAAGTGGGGTTTAAATATTGCTTGGGCAGCCCCGTCGGCATTCCCCGGTAGGGGCGCCTCAGGCAGTAAGCAATAAACTTACTCCTCCTCAAAGATTGGAGGCGAAGCCTGGGAGGGTGGAATTCCTAGACCTGCACAGGAAAGACCCATAGATCGGCGTAAATCAAGCCCCGAAGGCCAAGACAATACCAGTCTATGGGGTACAGTATCCATCGGAACAGATACTACACTTTGATCTTAGCCAAAAGGCCAAGAGTAGAAATACTTCAAGGGAAACACATCTATGCGCAACATGTCACTTGAGAATACCCTAACATTAAACGAGTGCTGATAGAGAAGCCTCTCAAGGTGCTAACCTTGAGTTCTGTTTCCTGTACTATCACCCGGCAAAGTATCGACCAGAAAACCATCATGACTTCACTTTTTATCGAGAATACTATTGAAATAACGAGGACAATATTCTGAAAAGACAAAACTGACAAATTATGCCGAAATACGGGCGAAATTCTCTTTGAAGTTCATTGCATTAAACAACGACCTTTTATATGAGTTAAGAATTGAGAAATATAAGAGAAATCTAAGTTGAGAATTGAAAGCATTGTTCCGTTCTAATCATTTGAAAACGGATGAGAAATAACAATACATACAAAGTGAACTGTTTCAGCTTTCGGAGATGTTAATACGGAAACCGATATAAAAGGAAGATATTAAAAGTCAAAGAAACAGTTTCATTTATCACGTCTTTGTTGCGTCTTTGTAATTGTGTAATGAAGAACTTAAATTATAAAAGAAAAACGAATCAGTCAAAGAAAGAACAATTTGGCTGTTCTAAGACAAAGTAAAATTAATGAATTATGCACCTGGGAATGAACAGATTAATACACGACAAACTTTGGAACGTCGAATTAGTAGATCGTATATGATAATGTGGGGAAGGCACGCCTGTATGCATGCTCGGAAACCATGGAAATAATTAGAAATGGGCTTATCTGAACACCTTTAAAGGGTTAAGATAAACCCCTATTTTAATTATTTTAATAATATATTTATTTGCATTTTTACATATCTCTACAACGTTTATATGAGGCTACACGTGACAATAGAAAACAAACACACATAATTGTGAAGTCAAAATATTAACAGATTTTACCAGAAAGCCCTGCGCATGCTCACAAAAATGTCCGATATTTATCTTGAAAGAATATCGATCTCCTTGTGTGTGAAAGATCTATTGTTTTGAGTCAACTCTGTTTCTATGGCGAGAAGTCGACTTTTCATGTTATATATATCAAGGGAGGTGCGAGAGTGCTCTATCCCTTAATAGACTTTAGGAATGTCCTATGCTGGAAATCTCATTTCTTTGATCAATCATAACTCAAAAACCAATAAACCAAATTAGTTTAAACTTTGCACAAAATTTTTACTTGATAGGTTATTTCAATCATGTTATCTGTGTGTACGTACGTACGTATGTGCCACCCTGTATCTCATCAACTATTTGATGGATTCAGCTGATATTTGGCAGATATAGAGGTTCTAGGGTCTAGTTGATGGCATTTTAATTTCAGTTTACCATATACCTTAGTTTTCCAGAAAATTCCAAAAAACCTTAAAAATTACCAGTATTCATACACTTTATTCTATATTTTATCGACCATTTGATGGATTCAGCTGATTTTTGGTAAAAATAGAGGTTCTAGTGTCTAGTTGATGGCATTTTAATTTCAGTTTACCATATACCTTGATTAGTCAAACTACTAACTATATCAGTTATGACTAGGCATTGTATTGAGGCATAGCCTTTACAAACGTAGTGACATTCCATGAAAAATGCCAGTATACTGAAATCATATGCCCTTAATATGGTTAAGATGAAAATTCATATACACTAAATGTACAAAAGCAAGGAAATTCCCAAATTCTTACACTTTTATTGTCATTAAGGGTATGCAAGCACAACAGGGCTATGTATTTTACTGGTAGGAATTTTTCTTACGCGCACCTCACGCACTTCATCCACTCATGCATAGAGATTTATAGTGTAGTGATGTGATAATGAAATGGTTTTATTAATATGTAGTCATACCCTTAATGACAATAAAAGTGTAAGAATTTGGGAATTTCCTTGCTTTTGTACATTTAGTGTATATAAATTTTTATCTTAACCCTATTAAGGGCATATGATTTCAGTATACTGGCATTTTTCATGGAATAAATATAGATATAGATATATTTATACAGAAAATGACTGATGATAATAAAAATTGTACAATTACAATATTTATTAAATCATAGAAGTTCAAATACAACTTTTATTTTCATCATTCATTTTCTGAATGTATTGCTCTAACGAATATACAGATATGTTTATTATCACGATAGATTATTTATCTCAAAATTACAATTTGCAATTTAAAAGATGTGGCAAAGGCCAAAAATCACGATAGATAATTATTTTAAGATAAATCATTAATCTTTTTTATTCAATGTAGATATATTTATATATACTTTCGTATCGGGGATCGAACCGTGTGACCGACATAGATTGTCTCCTCTCATACTGATGATTGCAGGCTTGGCATTGAACACATGTATATATGGGTTTATTTGAAAAATATAATTTATAAATAATTATATATATATATATATATATATATATATATATATATATATATATATATATATATAGTATGTTTTTAAAAAGGCAAAGTGCCGGGTAGGTTGTAAGCTGGAAGTAACAAAAATAATAAATCGGAATCGAAATGGGGCTTACTATTTATTTTTTATTAAAATCTTACATAGCAGCAAGTGTGGTGTTAGCTGTTTGTGCGTTTTCCGGATGATTATTAAAAATCATTTATATAATATATCGGGAAAAAAGAAACTTCCCTTTATCAAAAATAATAAACACCAAAGGAAAACTTAGTCTGTGCAGAGAATCTACCAAAATGGATGCCAGTGAATAGGGTCGAGGCAAACCAGTTCCGATGAGAATAGAAATTAATAAGTGTTATGTTATGTATGTAAATATAGCGTTCAAAAATATGTGTGTAATATTAGATAAATGATAGGTAGTGTATGGTAATGAATTAACTGTTAGTTTTGATAATATATATTTCTTTAAAAAAATGTTTTATTTTATTTGTTTCTGCGTGTTATTGTTTTATTTTCGTATTTTTTTAAATATAAAGTAAAGTAATTAATCTCTCATTTTTATTATTCTAGATTTTATTAAATTTATTGGTTATCATATTATTAATTGTGAGTTTTATTAAATTAGTTTATCGAATTAATGTAATATGTTACTTATTAGAGGATTTTAAATTTAGTTCAGGCTTATATGATTCTAGTTAAATTCGGGTGTTTAAGACAGTGTAAGGGGAATAACTCTGCTTGTTATTAAATCGGGTTTTTAATGCGAATTAATTTATAGATACAGCTGGTAGATGTCTGTGTATTGAGCTATTATTTATATATATATATATATAAGTGTATTATTGTTTATTTATTTATTCTTTATTTTCTCTTCTTGTTTTTATTTCTTTATTTAATGTTTATTTATTTAATTTATTTATTATATCTTTTTTCTATATTTGTATATTATTTGTATACATTTTATATGTATTTAAATTAATTAATTAATAATGCCAAGTTATTATGTGAATTATTTTGGTGGGTTAGTAGGAGTAGTCGATTGTGGTTTTTGGTTGTTAGGGGTTGTTATTCTGATGTGGCTGAATGTGTGTTGAGATGGATGTTCATATGGGGAGGGGCCTACTTGATTGTTAGTATGTGTGATGGCTTAATATAGGAGGTAAGTAATGATGAAATTGAGAGGGGGAGTGAAAAGGTGGAAATGGAATATAATGAGTGTTAGATATGAGGGTTGGTCAGTGGGCGAGAGGGTAGATTATAGAATGAACGGTGAGTGGAGCTCGTGACGCTGATTGAGTGAGGGGTTTAATCTGGAGATGAGGATCTATTCTGTGATTCTTAGGTCCCCAATGTTTCTGACAGACGCAAGGATAGAGACATGAATATCACGTCGAGTAGTGAGGCATAATGTTGTGTACTTGTGGAAAGAGGATATACGGGCGTTCATATGCTCTTTGCAGCGTAGGTGAAGCGGTCTTGTTGTGTTTCCTATGTAGAATTTGTTGCATTTGGTGCACTGTAGTTTGTATACACAGTTGGTGCGGTGGCATAGATTAGTGTTGGGGATAGGGCAATTGGTCATGAAGCAGGGTTCGGGTGTGTGGTTAGTATGTTTCTTACAAAAGAGTGATAAAGGGTGAGCAAGATGCACCAATAACTAAATGATATATGGGTTGCTTGTTCAAGAAATGAGTAATTGTGGCTAATTAGAAGTATTAGAATGGATTCTGCAAAACATAATTCAATCCCAGAACTAAGTAATTAGGGGATATAAGAGCAAGCCTTACTGAACCAAACGTTGATTAACTCAGCTTAGTATAATCCGACCTAACGTTTATTGGCCGCAAGGACCTAGACGTTATGACAACAGTTTAAATGTTGATTTGGGCCTTAGAGTTTCGAATCGTGCGACCGGTAGAGTTATTATCATCCACACTGATGATTCCCAGAAAATAATGAAGCACATGTGTATGTTGATAAGAATTTAATAATATTAATCGTGATATTATATATATATATATATATATATATATATATATATATAAAGATATATATATATATATATATGTGTGTGGGGGGGGGGGTAGTATATATTTGTGCGTATATCTCTTATATATCGCCACCCTCTTTCTATCTCTCTTTCTCTCTCCCCCACCTCTTTCTTTCTATCTTTCCAATTTATAATGATGACAATCCTAAGCCATAATAGTTGCTTTTGCTTTCCCATCAGACATTTGGGTGTACCTCGTCGTATGTTTAAAAAGGTCAAGTTAAGTTGAGACTAAAAGTGCCGTCGCTTATGTCAAAATGTCAACATGTTAATGTTTCAAATCCAAAGGTGAGATTAGTCAACAAAAATCGATAATACTTTTGCAGTTCAGTTTAAAAAACAATTAATATATTATCTTCACAAAGACTACATATATTGTAAGAGCGTCGAAATTTATCTTATCTTAATCTAGAACAAACCAAAATAAATATAGTAGTTTATATATATATATATATATATATATATATATATATATATATATATATATGTTTGTTTGTTTTGTTTTACGGCATATCAACCTTTTTCAGGTTATGTAATGCAGAATCAATTGTATTTTTTTAAAGTTCTTTTTTTAAGAAAGAAAATAAAATTTTAAAAAATAAATAAATATTTTGAAAAGATTCGTTAAACTTCTTTTTCTTTTAAACATATAATTTTTTTCCAATTAATTTAACACCAAATCAAGCTTGATTTATATGTCTTTAGACAATTATATTTTTTTATATAGATCGACAGCTTTCAAAAATGCTCATTATTGTCTCTACTTTATTTTTCTTAAACAGTTCCTTCATTGTACCTGCTTTGTAAAACATCTCTCTTATAGGGGCCAGATCAATGCATTCAGTAAGAATATGCTTGATTGTGTACGCAGTATGGCATGCATAGCATATTGGTTGCTGTTTATTTCAAGTAAGTAGGAATGCGTAATCCTTGTGTGACCTATGCTAAGTCTGGATAACACTACTTCCTCCTTTCGGCTTTTTCGTGAGCTTTTTCCCCATTATCTTATGGTAGTTTTGATCGCTAGGAGTTTTTTATGTGTATTGTTACTCCAACGCTGTTGTCTTTGTTGTTGCATAGTTGATCTTAGTTTTTAAATCTGTATATGGAATCTTGAAAATGGTCTCCTAAGGCAGACCTGGCCGCCCTATCAGCCTGGTCGTTTCCTCTGATTCCGATATGACTTGGGAGTCAACACAGTAATATTTCATTATCCTTTGACAAATATTCAATTTTACAAAGTAATTTGGTCACAAATGGATTGTAAAATTTCTTGTTTTGTAGTGATATTAATACAGACAAAGAGTCCGAAAAGATAATGATTTTTTTATTTTTGGATTTAAAAATAAAATTAAACGCCATATCTACTGCACATGCTTCTGCGTTAAAAATGGAAGTGTCATTTGGGAGACGCTTCTTATTTATATTATTGTTGTAAATTGCAGCACAACCTGTTGTTTCTTTATGTGTTAGTCCATCTGTGAAGATGTGCCTATGTCTTGGATAATTGTCTTTGATTTTCTCTAATTCCTCGTGGAAAATTAGAGGATGGATTTTTTGCTTGTGTAGTCTGCTTAAGGTTAGTATGATCTTTGGGATCCTTATGGTTTAAGGTGGGATCTTTGGTATTATCGTATCATGTATTTTTTGTCAGATCCAATCCTGCTTCTTTGTTGATCATTTCCATTCGATGGCCAAATGGTGTTATAGCTCTTTCATTCCTTTGGCCCACCTCCCTGTATTTTGGATGGAATGTACTATCATATGCAGGATTTGATGAACAGGATTTCAGTTTTACATAATACTGCAGCGCAACTTTTCACCTATGATATGTGCAGGTGCCTCGTCAGCTTCTACATAGAGACTCTCAACAGGCGATGTTCTGAAGGCTCCAAGGACTAACCTTAGTCCTCCATGGTAAATCGGATAAAGTATTTTTAGATAGGTCTTTCTGGCTGATCGATATATAAAAATACCATAGTCCAATTTGGATCTAATCAACGACGTATATAGTTTTAATAGAGTGTTCCGGTCTGCACCCCACTCAGTGTGGATTACCACACGTAGTAGTTGTAATGTTCTATTACATTTAGCCCTTATATATTTCAGGTGGGGAATAAAGGTCAATTTTCTAGCGAAAATCACCCCTAAGAATTTATATTGATCTACAACTGGAATTTCCATCCTTTCAAGTTTCGGGCTTGGGTCGTTATGCAATTTTCTCTTCTGACAAAAATGGACACATTTTGTTTTTGTTTGAGAAAATCGGAAACCATTTTCTGTTGCCCATTTGTTGACTTTATTCAGGCATTGTCGCAATTTTTGCTCAATGGTTGTAGTATATTAGGAAGTATTCCACCTATGGGAATCTATCCACTCCAGGTAATATGCTTGTTATTATGTTGTTTATTGTTATGCTAAACAGAGTCACAGATAGCACGCTGCCTTGTGGAACACCCTCTTCCTGAGTTTTTATATCAGAAAGAGTAGATCCAACGCGAACTCGAAATCTTCGGTTTAACAAAAAACAGTCATTAAAGTGTGGCAATCTACCTTTCAGACCGAGATCATTCAAATCTCTCATGATGCCATATTTCCACGTTGTGTCATATGCCTTTTCTAAATCAAAGAATATAGCTACTAGATGTTCTTTTTTAATGTAGCGTTCTCTTATGGCAGTTTCCAGGCGAACCAAGTAATCTATTGTGCCTCTTTTATTGTGGAATCCACATTGTAGATTGGTAATAAGGCCATTGGATTCCAAATACTAAATTAATCTATTGTAGATTATCCTCTCTATTGTTTTTCATACACAACTGGTCAAGGAGATTGGCCTGTAATTTTGTGGATCACAGTTGTCTTTGCCCGGCTTTGGGATTGGTACCACTGTGGTTTGTCTCCATATGTCTGGGAATTTTCCCTCTTCCCATATTTTATTATATATTTTTAGGAGTAATTTAAGTGATTCTCCTGGTAGTTGTTTTAAAAACTCATAATGGACTTCATCCGGTCCTACAGCAGTATTATGAGATCTCTCAATAGAGTCCCTCAACTTACTCAATGCAAATGGACTATTATATTTCTCCAGATTTTTGGATTTAAAATTTAACTTATGCCTTTCTGCGTTTCTCTTGGTGGTTAGAAACTCCTATTTTCCGTCCTGACCTGATGTGTTTTTGGCAAACGTTTCTGCTAGCTGATTTGATATGTCTTTTTTATCTGCTATTGTGCAGTTATTTTTGGAGAGGTGTTGGATTGGCTTAGTCTGGTGTTTACCCGCAATTTTCCCGATCATTTCCCAGACTGCTTTCGGTTTAGAAGAGGAATTTAGTTTGCCAGCATATTCTTTCCAGCATTCTTTTTTTGCTTGCTCTGCTTTGTTTGAACTCTATTAAATTTGTTGTTGTTGGCTCTTTTTAAAACTTTCTTAGGGCTGCTCTTCGCAGTCTAATGTTTTTTTTTTAATTGACTGTTAAACAATAGTCTGTTCCGTTTGCGGGTGTGGAATTTCTCGGGATGCAGTCTTTTGCTATTTCAATAAGCATCTCTGTGAAGTGTTCCACTGGGGCAGAGTTTGCTTCCACGCATGTCAGTTTCTCCTGACATTTTTCTTTAACATTTACCAATTGGTTTTGTTTAGTTTCCAGCGGTCTGGTTTATTTCACCACCAGGAGGATTGGAAAGTGATCACTGCCACAAGTGTCATCATACACTCTCCAAGTAAAGTCCATATAGACTGTGGGGTCGCATATGGTTAAATCAATTGCAGAATTACTTACATTGAATGGGTTCATATATGTCTGTGTTCCTTCGTTTAGCATGCACAGATCATTTTCATTAATAAATTTTTGTATTAGTTTACCCTTTTTTGTCGTATTTTGCACCCCCATAGGGTATTGTGGCTATTAAAGTCCCCCAATAGGATGAATGGTGTGGGTAATTGGTCAATTAGCTTCTTTAGCTCACTTTCATTTATGTCCTCATTTGGTGGAATATATATTGAACATATATTTATTGTTTTATGTAATGTCGCCTTAATGGCAACCGCTTGCATATTGGTTTGGTTTGCTATGGGGTATATCATTTCTAATTAGAATTGATACCCCTCCAGAGGTTCTGTGTCTAGTATCCGTAGATGTGGCTGAATATCTGATAATTTTTTATTTGGATATTGTCCTCTTGTTTGAGGAAGGTTTCTTGGAGACAAATAATTGTGGGAGATTTCTGCGTCAGTAGTAAGAGCAATTCGTTAAGATTTGCTAAAAGCATTGGATTATTTTTTGTCCCATGGTTTATATTTTGATTGGGGGTGCTTTTTGCTTTGTTTGTTTCTTTTTTTCAGAGTTTTCATCTTCTGTTTCCATCATGTTCAGTGCCTCAAATCGGTTTTGTGTACAGGTCACTCTGATTTTTGGTTTTGGTTTTTGAGATGATTTTTCTCTTTTTCCAGGTTCAGGATTTTTACTCGGAGGCTCTTTGCTTGGAGATTTTTTATTTTGATCTTTTCGGATCACTTTCTTTTTCAGAGTAGATTCAGTTGCATCACTTGTTATTGACTGTGGTAGTGCATCTTGGATGGGGGCAACGGGTTGAGTAGGAGGCACAATGATAATACTTTCCTCTCTTGGTTCCACCTGTTGCTTTCTGACTGTTGCTTTCGGTTCCTCATATTCTTTTCTAATTGTATTTTGGGATGCTGGCCAGTCTCCCGGTCCAAGCTGAAGCAACCTTTCTATTATTTTTTTGTATTTACTGTCCTCCTCATTATTCACCACTGTGGACACAGCCTGAGAATATGTTTTTCCTCTACTAGTGGTTTCAATCACCCTTCTTGCTTCTTGGAAGGAAATGTTTCTTGTGTATTTTACTGTCACTATCTCCTTTTCCCTCTTCCATCTCTCACAAATTTTGGCATAAACTGGGTAGTTACCACCATAGTTAGCGCATGTATGATTCCCTTTAGACTCATCCATAGAGTGGTCAGGGTCTTTTTCCCCACATTTCTTCCGTTACATTTACTTTCGTGATGTCCATATTCCTAGCATTTGTAACACCGAAGAGGATTAGGGATATATTGTTCAACCTTTTCAATTGTATATCCTATCTTCATTTTTTGTGGTATCGTCGGCATATCAAATGTCATCGCGTATGTGTTAGTTTGGATTATCTTGTTTTCTCTTTTTATAGAGATTCGCTTCACCTCGATTACTCCTTAGGATTTCAATTCTTCTTTTATTTCTTCTATAGTACACAGGGAGAGCTCTTAACTCCTTATTACTCCTTTTGAAATATTTAACCACTGATGCAGGTAAGATGTCATTTTTTTATTATGAAAAATTCTCATTGCCAGCAGAAAATCTGCATTTTTTTTTCTCAACTTCGACCAGTATGTTTCCATTGGCCAATTTTTTAACAATCTTAGGCGTCATATAAGCCAAAATTATTTTCTCAAATACGAAGAGAGATAGTGTAGCAAGATTTGGTTCTTTTCATGCTTCTAGTACAATAAATTTTGGGAATTTACTTTGATCGTTTTCTTTTCTTCTCGTTCAGAGCTTGTATCTCTATGCACTCTTTACGTGTTAGGAGCCACAAATTGTTTGTTTTTTTATTCACCATTCCTGCTCCCTACCCACCACGGAGTCCACTATGGGAATTGCTAAGGGGGAACCCCAATCGCCTTAACAAGACACGGCTACAGGAATGGTATACTCAACCTGATCGTGATCACAAGCACCTGTGTTCCATCAATTTCTCTACCCACTTATAGCGAAACGTCCGGGGCACACAGCCATGTTGCGGTCATATATCTTTCAAGTTGATTGACCCTTGCCACCGCCTTCTAGCACTTATAAACTGAAGTGGGTATTGATAGCTATGAAGTTAATCAATTTTAATATTGTTAACGATTGGGGAAACTAATAGAATAAGTGCTAGGGCAAGACGTAACTGGCCGATTGATCGGATCGGGGCTCTCCGACCTCCCGTCTAGCCGAAGTAAAGGTCAAAGTAGAGTGTTGCAAATCACGTGACCATTTATGCAACCAGGCCACGGACCGCTCAGCCACCAGGATCCCGTTCTAAGACATCAGGGGTCGCCACCCACGGCCAACAGGTGGCCCCGTTTTTTTTTGTTTTTTTTGGGGGGCGGGGGGGTACCCCTCTGCATGGGGTTGCAGTCAGCGAATTCGCGGCCCCGCCGACAGGGCGTATATATATATATATATATATATATATATGCATGTGTGTGTATGTGTGTGGTAATGATGAATACAAAAGGACGAATTATTAAACACAGAAAGAAGTAGTCAACATCATCCCGTCCTGTCGCTTTAAGCTTCCAACTTAACTGACTACTTCTCTAATTCACTCTCTCATTGAGCTATGTGACGTAACATCTGTTTCTATCAATTACCACAGAAGGTCGCATTGACCTCCGTGCATAAGCTGACCCTGACTAAACCTAATTATCTGTTTATGCACAACGGTTCCTCCAAAAATCTAAATCCTTAAATATGTACTAGCGAGCGTACTATTACTTTTTAACAATATGACGAACAAACATATATTACACTGTCACTAAAATAGAAGGTAGCATCTGAGAAGACGATCTCGTGACAATAGAAAAAATGCTACACTACCCCAAAAGGGGGAGGTAATACATGGAATGATGGTCCTATGAAAACAGAACAAATACCATATTACTCCCAAAAGAGAAACCAATTTCTGCGAGAATGGTATCGTGACAACAGAACAGATACTACACTACACCCCCAAAACAGAACAGGTAATGTTTGGGAAAATGGTATGATTTCATCAGAACAGCTACTACACAAAATCCCTCCCTCAAAAGAAAGAGATAATACCTGAGAGGATAGAAACATGACAACAAAATAGATATTGAACTACCCCCGGAATTGAACATTGAAAGATAGTAATTGTTGTAAAGTAGTCCAACAGTAAAATGAAGTCAAGTCGAGGTTAGGTTAAGATAACAAGTGTATTAACATAAAAAGTACAAAGGTAATGAAACTGACTGGCACTCGGCTAGACAGTTACAATACTGTCCTTTTCCTCCTGGTAATTGTCTACTCGCACTATTTATAGTGAGAACCGATGTAGTTTCTCTTCTGTTAGAACGGCCGATGAAACAGTAATATTATAGTTTTGGATTTAGACATATACCAAATCTCTATTAGTAATAGAAAAAGTAATAGTATATTTGCAGTTTCAGACAGACAGACAGATACCAAATCTCAATTTGTAATAAGTATGCATATCTCTATTTTTATAAAGTTAGATATATTTATGTGCTTATATATGTGTATATACAGGATTAACTCCTAAACTATTTTATCCGATTATTCTGAATTTTGGAACATAGTTGCTAAGCGTACGAGTTCCAAATGTGGGCTATATTTACTTTAATTTAGTTTTATGCAAATAGAGTAAGACAAGGATGGAAGCCACTCGTGAAAAGTCAGATAACTCAGATTTTTGTGAACATTTAACAATAGCTATTAAATATGAATTAATAAATATTCCCAAATTCTCAGTTTCTTTGGAGTATTTTAAAAGAGTGTTTGGGATTCATAATATGGGGACAACCTCACAATGTAAAACTTTTGAAATATCAGATTTGCATTAAACTTTATCCGTATTCATTCGACACCAATTAAGCAAGAATCGCTGAATTTAAAATTCTTTTTAAGACCCCTTAAGCCGTAATCTTTAACATTTTCCAGAATCCAAATCATGTAATGGGGTTGAACAAAATTGGAATAAGAATTCTAGAAATGAGGTTTAGTAGCATATCTTTATTTAAATCTCCCAAAGTAGATATAAAAGTGTTGCAAACTGTTCTGTTCGGGGAATTTATTTTACTAGTCCTGAAACAGGTATTCTTCTTGTGTATATATATATATATATATATATACTATATCATATTATTTCCCTGCGCTTATGAGAACCGTAACCTCGAAACGACGTCGTAAGTATGTAAAATATTAAAAATTAATATATATTAATATTATAAGAAGCCTCTCTCTATTAAAATTGAAAGTAGAACACTACCGGAGAGATTAAAAATAGGCATTAACATCCGGCCCAAGTGCAATACTCCTACTTTATCGTTGAGTTATATCGTATGTCAAGATATTTATACTCGCCGCTTTCCGTGTAAATATCACTTAATTTCTCCGTAATCATGTGACAATCTCTTGTGGGCCTAATGTTAACGCTTACATATTCAAGGTGTCTCTGTCAGTCGAGTTCCCGCCCTATGACCGTCTTAGAGTGTTATTTCTCTGCGCTGATGAAAGCCGTGAGCCCGAATCAACGTCGTACGTAAGTAAAATATGAAAAAAAAAACAATATATATATATATATATATATATATATATATATTATAATATAATTATCTTTGAAAACTCATGAGCTAAGGACTTAAGGATACTTTGCTTGAACTTTGAATTCTAATAAAATTTGCTTGACACCTTATTTTATTACTTCATTTTATATTATAATATTAATGCTCTATCCAGTATATTGAGCTTCAGTTTTTATCCGGATGTTTCACTAATTATAAGATATTAGTTGACGCTTATATCTTTGTTGGATTGCTTCATATATATATATATATATATATATATATATATATATATATATATATATATATATATATATATATGAGACAGAGAGAGAGACAGACAGACAGTTTGCTACTGACATAAGTAATATTTTCTTTCGTCAATGTGGTGTCGTTTTTTTATTAAATTTGAGTTATCATCTGAAATCTTCACAAATTAATTGATAAATATTTTATCGTCTCTAGGTTGCAACAAATCGTAACAAGTTCCTTTCTGATTCTTTTCTTGCTTTTCCCCTTTCGCAATCAAGAGAAGAACAGAAGCAAGTCAATATCTGCAGCGATTTCATAGATTGAATTCAACTCCGACGTTCAATACAAAACCGGATGGAGACGTTGCAGTTAATAACTATCAACAGACTTTGTCGATTTATTTTCCATGGCTTCAGACAAATGAAACATTTTTATGAAATCGTTTTCTTTTTCTTTTCGAGTTCTGTGTTCTGTCGGCGTCGGTTTACGGAATAAATACACAAGATTTTATATTAAAGCCACAGTTCAGTCGACAGTGTTTCCAATAGTTTAACGCCTCGACCTTCCGCCGACGGCCATTATGGACAAAGAGTTGAACACGCCTCAATATTTCTTGACATATCTATCTCTTACTCTCCTTTTTTTTACTATTTCTCTCTCTTTCTCTCTATCTCTCTCTTTTCTTCTCTCTCAGCTTTTTTTCTCTCTCTCTTCTCTCTATTCTCTCTCTTCTCTATCTTTCTCTCTTTATATTTATTTATATATATATATATATATATATATATATATATATATATGCATATGTATGTGTATATATGTATATTTATTATTGTTTCTATACATCCACATAAACTGTTATAAGGAGATGTAATACTTTATGTATGGATGTTCAGTATTTACTTCAACAGTGCTCAATACGTGAGTAAATCTAGGTAGTAAGTAATGAAAATATATTTATTGCAATTAAGATACACAGAGGCTTCCGCGTTTTCTGAATAGATATTATGTTCAGAATATATACATATATATATATATATATATGTAGTCTTTGTTATTGTTTTACTGGCGATAGAAACATAGATGTTTTCTTAGTATTTTTCTACTTCTTAAGCGGTAAAGAACATTGCATTACGTCGCCCTTTTTAATTGAATATATATTTATTAATTATTTTGTACGTAATATGTACATAAAATTAATTAATAAATACATACATATATATATATGTGTGTGTATGTGTGTGTGTGTGTGTGTATCTCCCTATCGCTTTATATATAGATAGAGTAAGAAATAGAGAGGTATAATCATCTACACACACTCTCTGTCTTTTTTCTATCTACCTAATAATTAATAAGAAAGTGAAGAAAATAAAGATAAAAATTATATCATTAAATTATATTCTATCTGTAATAGTCAATGCTCAATATACATGGGTATAAGAAAATAAGTTATGCGGATAACACTTAGATAACATGCAATATGTCTGAATTACCCTCAACTCTTAACTTGCTTCATATTTTTAATCCTCGGATTTGCTTACACAAAATATGTATGCTTCTTAAATGGTGACGATTTTCTTTGCATATTTTAATATTTTTTATTGCTCATGATTTTGATATTTTTATAGCTTTAATATTTTTAAATGTTTGCATTTAGTGAATTTCCTCTGATTATCTAAGCAAATCTTTGAAAGTCCACGCATTAATGAAAATATTTTTCATATATAACCATTGTTTGAAAAATTGATGATTTAATAAATACTGCATTTTATCAAATGTGTATTCTCATTACTTATCATTTATATATATATATATATATATATATAGAGAGAGAGAGAGAGAGAGAGAGAGAGAGAGAGATAGATAGA
Source organism: Sepiola atlantica (assembly GCA_963556195.1). Taxonomy (NCBI): domain Eukaryota; kingdom Metazoa; phylum Mollusca; class Cephalopoda; order Sepiida; family Sepiolidae; genus Sepiola; species Sepiola atlantica. Next base: position 3,256,004 of record OY744536.1, on the reverse strand, counting down.
TAGATAGATAGATAGATAGATAGATAAAAAAAGTCAACATGAAGAAGAAGAAAATATTGTTTTTATTTTTTATTTTGATTTTAATAAACTATCTGCATCTAACACATGGTAGCGCTAAGAACGGCTGCTCCGTCAACAGTTGCATAATATCGTGGGTAACTTACGTGCCATGTCGCGCAAGGAAAGGGACCCTACAATTATCCCCGGTTGGCTTTCCCGAGGTCACAAAACCCATGGACTAAGTCACGACTAATGTACTGGTTGTACGAGTTTATTGGCGCCAAACAAGCACTCACTTTGTCCTCCCCACTCTATCTCAAAACAAACATGAATTTACAAAACAAGAAAACCAAACCTAAACCAGACACCCAACAAAAAACGGTTTCGCCATCGCCCTTGAGGCTCGCATTCACAAATATCCAGGGTCTTAGAACAAACATTAACGACGTAGAAACTGTTCTCCTGACAAACTCTACGGATATCCTAGCATTACGTGAAACGAACCTTCAATCCTCAATCTCCTCTCACCACTTTGACATGACTGATTATCTATCGTAATAGCTCTGACAAACATACGCATGGGCTAGGAGTTTATGTTCGGAACACCCTCTCCTTAACTAGATGACATAGAATCAGATGACCAAGCCTACATGTGCTTTAAATTGACCTTACATCATAGAGTTAGTTACTTATATTTCTTATATCGTTCGTCTTCGACCCAGGACTGTACTCTGCTTGATTCTGTCTCTGAAAGCTTAGATAGAGCATTCTCACTCGACTCGAATGCCCAAATACATGTATTTAGGGAGTTTAATGCACACCACCGTGACTGGTTGGGATACTCCAGCGTTATTGATGCAGCTGAGAACTCTACTTTTAATTTCTCACTACCCGAGGCTTGTGTAGCGAATGGCCATAGACCGCTCGGAAACTCTGATCACGTTGTGGTATTGATACGTATCACCTTAAAAACTCGTCCAAAAGCTGAAGAGCCGTGGCTCAAAACGACGAGAAACTATGAGCAGGCTAATTTTAAATCCCTCAGGGATCACATCAGCGACGCCCCATGGGGTGAAACCTTCTCACTCCCTGCGAATCAGTGTGCAAATGAGCTTACCGAATGGGTCAAAGCAAGCATTGATACGTATGTCCCCACGCGAAAATTCTTCAACAAACCCCACTCTCTTCAATGGTGCACCTAAGAATGTGCAGCTGCTATTGCTGAGAGGCAGAAAGCATTCCGAACATTCGGCCGCCATTAGTCAACTGCGAACAGACAACAATTTGTAGAGTCAAGAAATGATTGCAATGTAGTGATAGATGAAGCAAAGAGAAGGTATACAGAGATAACCAAAAAACGCATTCAGTCACATGAACTCGTGATTACTGGAAAATCTACAATAGTGTGAAAAACAATAGTCAATCGACAATTCCCCTGCTATCAAATCACAACAATGTTGTTTGCACGGCAACTGATAAGGCTGAACTACTTGCCCAGCGTTTCGCCTTAAACTTCACTTTGGACTCAGCAAACCACTCCTCCCTAAATTCCGATTGCGGACTGAAGCCACACTTGATAAACTGGTCATCAACCCATCTCAGGTCAGAAACATCATAAAAATGTTGACACCCCCAAAACCTGTGGGCCTGATCTTATACCAGTAATAGTAATAAAGAAAGGTTCTGCTGAGCTGGCCCCTGCCCTCTCCAAACTATACAATAAATGCCTTACTGAATCGTGTTTCCCTGATAGTTGGAAAATTGCCTCTGTGGTACCAGTCTTCGTGAATTCTGGAGATAGAACTGATCCTCTAAACTACCGCCCAATCAGTCTACTCCCGACCTTTGCTAAAATCTTTGAATCATTAATCAATCTAGCGATAGTCCGGCACCTAGTTAATGCTAAACTTCTTTCTGATCATCAATACAGATTCAGACAAGCACGATCTACTACAGATATCCTAACGGTCATCTCTGAGCGCATATACCATACACTGGACAAGGCAGGTGAAGTTAGGGCGGTAGCGCTTGATATATCCAAGGCTTTTGACAAGGTCTGGCATGAAGGGCTTCTCCTAAAACTGCACTCATATGGTATTACTGGACAAATAATTAATATAATTAAATCCTTCCTAACAAAAAGAAACATCCAGGTTGTCCTCTATGACCGTTCTTCTAAGCAATATGACATAAATGCTGGTGTACCCAGGGATCTATTCTTGGACCTCTACTGTTCCTGATTTTAATAAATGACCTCCATGATGTCATTAAGACTTAGATCGGAATTCTTGCTGACTACACCACGCTCTACTCTCGTCATGTGGGTAAAACCAACGTTCACATATCTGAGGCAATGGCTAAATCCTTAGAAAATGACCTCCAGTCTGTAGTGGAATGGAGTCAAAAATGGATGGTAACTTTTAATGCCGAAAAGACAAAGCTACTTTCCTTCAATAACTACAAAACACTTCTTCAACCACCGATTGTCATGGCAAATAATACCTTACCTGAGAGTTCATCATTCAAACTCATCGGCCTAACTTTCACAGATAACATGAATTGGAATAAATACATTGAAAACATTGCCAGGGCTGCTGCAAAGGAGGTGGGCTCCCTCTACTGTGCCAGTAAACTTCTCACACCTGACATTATCCTGTGTCTCTACAAAGCCACGATCCGCCCATGCATGGCGTATTGTTGCCACATCTGGGCTGGGGCATCATCCACTAGTCTCTCCCTCTTAGACTAGGTCCAAAAAAGAGTCGCCAACTTGATAGGTCCTTCACTATCTACCAAGCTACTGGTGTCTCATCGCCGCAATGTTGCTTCCTTGTGCTTGTTTTACAAGTACTTCAATAGATTGTGCTCTGATTAGCTTGTTGTTCTGGTCCCTCACGATGTAAATTCACTAGACCAGCCCGACAATCTGCCAAATCCCATCCATTCACTGATGAGGTCCCCAGATGCCGAAGAGCTTTCTACTACAGAAGCTTCTTTCCTCGTGCTGCTAGACTATGGAACGCCCTCCCTGCTCTCTGTTTTCCTTACGTTACTGACATGCAGAAATGTAAAACTAATGTAAACAGACATCTCGCTGCGCAGCTCCCAATTTAGGTTGACCCTCCCCCCCCCCAAAAAAAAAGAAAAACTATCACCGATTTTCTCAGTAGCCCCTTACGTCTACAGTGGTGGCTTGCCTTGTTTGGGGTGAACTATGTTAATATATATATATATATATATATATATATATATATATATATATATATATATATGTCTTTGTGTATCTATCTATCTATCTTTACCTCAATGGCGTGTTTTATTTAGTTGATTTTCATTTTCTATTTTAGTTTTCGCTAGTCTCTGTGTTTTAAAAAATGACCCCTGTTTATGTATTCTTGTTATATTGGTCGAAGTTATATTGTTAAAGGTTAGTAGTAGTTAAGTCGTCGATGAACATGATTCAGACATGTGTCAATGAGCATGCATATGTTTTACTCACCCTTGGAATATAGTTAATGTAAGGTCCTATAGAGCAACGATCTGGGGACCATCCTTGTCACAATCTGACACTAGGGTCTTGATCGCTAGGTGGCTAACCCTATTGTCTGCATGAGATATGATTCGGTTCGGTCCTATGAAGCCATCTTGCAAGGCATTACATCCTCCTTCTGAGGGGGGATTTGTTTATTGCCGTTTGTTCTTGACTATGCTTGTACCCTTTCATAATGGCCACTTGAGGGAGCTGAAGTTCTCCCCACGTTTAATGGACGTTATGTTAACCCTATGCCTATATATTACTAATGGATATTTTATATATGTCTGCTGGGAAGCAGTAAAATACTTCTATGAAGCAACTCAGAACCCGGCCGGTGATTGTTCATTTATACTTAATAAACTAATATATTAAAAATGGTCATGTTTAGTCATCAATTTATACTAAATTAATCTTAAACGATTTTATTTTTTCATATTCGATATAACGGAATAATCACGTTGACATAACGGTTCACATTAGATCACCGAAGTTAAACGACGTTGAGTTCTGGTCAGTACCAGATGGGTGATTATTTAGGAATACTAGGTGTTGTATGTGGGAAGACCACGACACCTGTTTTGCTAAAACTAACGTCGTCAAAATAATACCTGCAGTTGGCGAATGAGTCGAACCATTGGTCAACGGTGGCGACAGAGTAGCAGGGTCCAAACCAGTGATCCTGATCATGGCTTCTATTCTGTACACTCGTTCCAAAAAAACCATGAAATTGTACGCAAACTGTTTGCGACTTGAACTAACTGATTCGATATAAAAAAAATCAAAACTGCAATAAAATATCTCAGGTAAGAATAAATAACATTTTGTTATATAGCACTGATTAATTTATAAATAAAATATATTAAGAATAATTTTTGGCAACCAGGGCGTGCGTAATTAACCGAATGGATACTGATACAACTTATGAAACTGTCTCTTCCGAGTTCAGATTATTTATATAATAATACACTAAAGAGTGTCATGTCTGTACGTACGTTATCACCTTTCACACATATTTAAAAATATGAAATCGTCTGATCAGTAGAGCACGCTGATTAATCTGATGTCGCTAAGGTAAAAACATTGACTTTACTTATTTTAAAATTAATTGTTCCAAAATAAAATTATGTATATCGTCCCACCAACTAAAACGGTACAATTTTAAATAAATACATTTCAAAAGGATACATTCGTTTTTTTATTTGATGAATATTTAGCTGATAATTATTTTTACGATAGAGAATATTTATTTTGAAAAAAATTGCTACAATTTTAAATAAATAAATAAAGAAGAGAGATGTTCATTGTATTTACTTAAAGAATATTTAACTGACAATGACAATTATATTGATGGAAGCTATTTTCTTCTTAATAGTAGTGACCCTGACACACGTGTATTATTTCTAAAGGAATATTATTGAAGGGTCAATGTGTTTACCAAGGCAACTATACGCTTTATTCTCCCCACGTTTGGTTTATATCGAGACAACAATATTGGTTTGGCAATTGTGCTTGCTGTGCGTAGACTTAAGCCATGTAAATGTATATGTTTCCTAAAAACCAGACGAGTTCGTCGAGGCGCCATTATAATAGAACGCAGTAAGTTGTGTGCAAACGCCCACACCAGTTAAGTTCAACATGCCGCTTACACATCTGTGTTTACATATCTTCACGCATTAGAAATGTGTGACATGTTTCGAATACTTCATGTATTACGTGTGAGCGTAAATAAATCCAGTTATCTATATCTATATAAAGTTAGGGACGTGTATATGTTTATATGTCTGTATGTACAGGAATCACTTCTAAGCTAATTAACCGATCATTATGATTTTTTTAAAAAAACAGCTGCTAGACGTAAGAGTACGTGATATGGGCTCTATTTTGTTTGATTTAGTTTTACGCAAAGGTGGAAAAAAGAGGGCGGAAGCCCTTCATGAAAATTCTGATTCACTCCTTGTTTGTTAATTTTTAAACAATAGGTAATATACATCAATTAATAAATATTCTCTAAATTGCAATTTGTTTGGAGCATTTTACGAGTTTAGGGTGGCATAAAATAAGCACAACCGCTGATTTGAAATTCAAATATTTCTGATTTGCATTAAATTGGATTCATTGTCATTAGACATCAATTAAGGAAGATTCTTTAAATTTAAATTTCCTCTTAAGACCTTTTATGCTTATGCTATAAATTTGAGACATTTTTTTGCAGGAAAATCATGCAATAGATTTTGCTAAAAATTTAAATAAGGATTCTAGACATAAGGTTTAGTAGCGTGCAAAACTGTTCGGTTTGGGGAATACATTTTACCCGCCATGTGTACTCTTCTAGTATGAGTATAAGTACGGTGTTTATGTCTATTTCATTTTACTTTTGTGTTTATACGTAAGAAGAATTACGAGACCGATAAATTCTTATAGCTTAATAAGAATTTTAAGTACAAACTTATCTTAACAGTTGAGTTGTTGTTTAGAAGAAAGAAAATGTGGCATACCCAACGTAGACGAGTACGTCAAGTAGGTGTTCAGCTATGAGCAAATTAAGGAAGATTAAATATAGGAAAAAGTCAGTGAAAGTAGGAGGAAGTAAAATTTGCTCAATTTGATATGAAATCTTATTAAAGAATTTAGATGAAATCTTATATTTTCATAATAAATCGTTTTAAGCTGCTATGTTTGCTGAATTAGGCACTTAAAAACTAATTAGTTTTAAGTATTTGTAAATGGTTTCACCACAATTTAATCTAATTCAACGTAAATACGAATATATTTCTTTGCCGTGTATTCGAGGCGCTTAAAGAAGCGGGGGGGGGTCTATTTGGAATGGAGAATCGTTGGATTAATGTTGATGGTGGTTTAAATAAAAAAGGAATGGTAATGGGGGGAGGTTAATAACGGGGGTTTGAAAGAGACATACGAGCGGGAAAGAGGGAAGAAGGGAGGTAATTCGGAATAATTAATCTAGGGCACGGGAGAATTATGAAGAAAATGTAGCGAAAGGATAAGATAGAGAAAGAAAGAAACCAAGGAGGGAATAACAAACAAGTTTTCGTAAGAAGAAGATAAAATAAAAAAGAAATTAAAGTTAATCGTAGAGAAGAAAGGCTTATCTCAACACACCCTCAGTCACATGAGAATAACAACCCCTAACAACCAAAAACCATAATCGACCTACTCTTACTATCCCACAAAAATAATTCACCTCATAACCTGGCATTATTAATTAATATAACAACTTGCCCCCTATTATCCCACATCTAAATACATATAAAATGTATACAAATATAGAAAATATATATTAAAAAAATTTAAAAAATTAAAGAAAAAAATTAAATGAAAATAAAAACAGAAAGAGAAAATAAAGAATAAATAAATAAACAATAATACACATATATATCAATAAGCTATATATTAATACGATAGCGTGTGTTTTCGTGTGTCACGCTTCCGGCAAAAGCTCTGCGCATGCGTGCCGCACCTACATTTTGAAAAACATTCAACTAGCCTGCGTTTAGGAAATTTACAGCTGTTTCCCTCTGGCGCAATGGTTAGCGACGTAGTATTTTTTACTTCGGCCTGACTGGTTTATAGTTCGATCCCAACCAACCTCTAACATTTTTATTCTACATTTCGAGGGGAAGGGCTAGAAATAATACATTTTTTATCACCTGGTATCAACTACTTTTTTGTGTTGCTTAAAACTTAAAACTATTTTTTGTTTTTATGTTGGCGTTTTTAATGGCATTGTCTATTTAATTACGTTGACTGCTTAAAAAGTAGGGTATCGTCCAGTATTATTTTATTGTTTTTTTTTAACGGATGGCATATCAACCTTTTTTAGTAGATATGCGCAGTGTCCATCGTACACGAGTTACTATTTTAAACAATTATTTCACTCTAATCCAGAAGGGGGGGGTGGCTCATAATAAAGGAAGCGTAACTTACTAACAAATAGAGGGCGCTTTGTTACATTAGGACCCGTATTGAAAACATCATTTCGTGTAATTTACACGGGTTCCGCTAGCATAACTTAATACACCAACTTCTAACGACTGAATCTATAAATTAATTCTCATTCAAGACCTAATTTAGTAACAGGCAGAGTTATCCGCCTTACATTGTATTACGGTTAAACCCCGAATTTAAGTAAATTCAGTTAAACCTAAACTAAATTTAAAATCCGATAATAAGTAATAAATTACATTAATTCGATAAACTACTTCAATGAAACTCACAAGTTATTATATTTTTTGAATATATGATAACCAATAAATTTAATAAAATTTATGATAATAAAAAAGAGACTAATTAATTACTTTATATTAAAACAAAAAATGCGAAAATAACACAACAACACTCATAAACAAATAAAAAATAAAAAATATATTATCAAAACTAACAGTTAATTCATCACCATACAATACCTATTATTTATCTAATATTACACACATATTTTTGAACACTACATTTATATACATAACATAACTTTAAAACTTATTAATTTATATTCTCTGCGGGACTGGTTTGCCCCTACCTTATTCTCTGGCATCCATTTTGGTAGATTCTCTGCAAAGACAGAGTTTTCCTTTGATGTTTATTATTTTTGACAAAGGGAAGTTTCTTTTTTCCCGAAATGTTAAATAAATGATTTTTAATAATCTTCCGGACAACACACAAACAGCTAACACCACACTTGCTGTTATGTAAGATTTTAAGAAAAAATAAATAGTAAGTCCCATTTCGATTCCGATTTATTACTTTTGTTCCTTCCAGCTTACAACCTACCCGACACTTTGCATTGCCCTCAGCCTTTTTAAAACATACTACTACTACTACTACTACTACTACTACTACTACTACTAATAATAATAATAATAATAATAATAATAATAATAATAATAATAATAATAATAATAATAATAATAAAGTAGGATAGGACTAATAAGACAAAGAAGATATGGAGAATGGGTACTGAGGAAAAGAAAAAAAAATAGGGAATAAAAGAAGAAAACAATGAAGAAAAGAAGAAGATGAGGAAGAAGAAGAGGAAGAAGAGTCTGATGAAGATAATTACGAGAAAAGAAGGGATAGGAGGAGTAACATAGTTAGTAAAAATAATGAGAAAAAGAAAAGAAGGAGTAGAAGACGAAGAAGGAGGGGAGCCTTATAAAGATACAGATGTAGAAAATATATTAAGGAGGAAAGAAAGAAAGAAGTAGTTTAAAAAGAAGTGACTAAAAAAAGATGAAATAAGGAAAAGAAAAGTCTGATACAGATAACGATGAATAATAGTCCGCAGAAAGTAAGAAATAAGACGAGAAAAAGAAGAATGTGTGATACAGATCAAGATGGGGAATGGGTGACAAAGGAGAAGCAGATTAAAGAGTGAGAATAAAAAGAAAAATTAGAAGAAGAAGGGTCTGGTAAAGTTAAAGATGTAGAGTTAGTATAAGGGGAGGAAAGGGAAAATAGGGTAATAAAAATGAATAAAAAGTGCATGTAGAGTCTGATGAAGACAACGATTGAGAATGGATGAAAGGGGGTAAAGAAAGAGGTAGTACAACAAGTATGAAGAAGATGAAGAAGAAAAAGAAGAGTCTTCTGAAGATAAACACGGAAAATGGATGTTAAAGAGGGAAGAGAGAAGTAGTGTAATAAAAGGAAGGAGAGGAAGAAGAAGAAAATGATGACGAGTCTGATGAAAATAAAGATCGAGAATAGGTGGAAGGAGGAAATAAAGGAGCAGTGTTACAAGTAGTAGAAGAAGAACAGAACAATAACAAGGGCAAGAACAAAAAGAGGAAGAAAAATGATTGTGATAACGATAATATAGAGAATATCTGCTTAGGCACAACACGAGAAGAAGAAGAAGAAGAAGAAGAAGAAGAAGAAATGATGAAATGTCTGGTGAAGATAAAGATGGAGAATGGGTGAAAAGGTGGAGAAAAAGAAGTGGTGTAACAAGAATGGATAAATAAAATATAGGATGATGATGATGATGTTGATGATGATAGAAAAAAGAAAAGTAAAATGTAAGAAGCATAATGAGAAAAAAGACAGAAAAAGAAGATTAAGATGGATGAGTAGTAGAAGGAGTAGAAAACGATGAAAAAGAAGAAGAAGAAGAAGAAGAGGAAGAAGAAGAAAGAGGAAAAGTCCGATGAAGAAAAATATGGAAAATAGAAATATGAGTGTGAAGGAGGAAAAGAAGAAGTAATAGTAGAAGAAGATGAAGAAGAAGGTCAAGAAGAAAAAAAGAGAAAAAGAGTCTGATCAAGATAAAGATGGACACTGGCTGTGAAACATTGGATGAAGAAAGGTGAAACAAGAAGAGATAAATAGAAGATGAAGAGAAAGAGCCTGATAAGGATGAAGATGGAAGATGGGTTTGAAAGAGGAATAGTAACAAAAAGAAGAAGAATTGTCTGATGAAGACAAAGATGGAGAAATCGGTGAGAACGGGGAACTGAAGAAGAAGCGTGAAATTATGAATAAAAAGAAGATACAAAGTGGGAATGGCAGTTTGATAAGGTTTAACACTAATGATTCATGCGAAGAAGGATCGAAGGAGTAGTTAAATTAGTAAGTAAAAGAAGACAGAAGAGAAAAAGAAGAAGATAAGCAAAAGAATCGTTCATGTGTCGCCCATTTAAATCTCCATCTTCTTCATTAACTTACGTAGTCATATCCTGTGTCAATCTTATCAAGTAGGCGCCTGCTTCAATTCATTGGTTTGTCTTCTGACGTGTTTAATAATTGTTGTCGCTATAAATGGGTGCGTTTCGTTGGCACATAGTTTCTCGATGCACACCTTTTGTTCCGAACAATGGCCACCAAAGTCAGTTGTAAATATCAAACTCGCTGGTTTCAATCAGATATGGCTGCTATCAGAAAATAGCATAATATATATATATATATATATATATATATATATATATATATATATATATATATATAAAATAACAAAATATATATATATATATATATATATATATTGATACAGAAAAATTAGTACAACATTAGTACCGTCGGTTTCAAGCTCAGAAGGACTTAACCATCCGGCTCTCTTCAGCTTATGTTGTCACCTGTTTCAGAAATGTTTCTGAAACGGGTGACACCATAAGCTGAAGAGTACTAATGTTGTTCTAATTTTTCTGTACCACCAAAAAATAAATATTACGCTCTTAATTTTAATTCTCAATTAATCAAGCACTTTGCTGGGATTTTTTCTACTATATTACAAAAATGTTATATATATATATATATACATACATATATATATATAAATATATATATATATATATATATATATACATAATAAAAATATATATATATAATAAAAATATGAATAAATATATATATATATATGTATAATAAAAATAGAAATAAATGTATATATATAATAAAAATATAAGTAAATATATATATATACATATAATAAAAAAATAAATATATAATTATATATATATATTTATATGTAATAAAAATATCAATAAATAAATAGTAACATTTTCTTTCTCCTTTATGTTTATCTCGAGCTACGGCGGGGTCCGCAACAATATAGTTTTAGCTTTACTTGGACCGATCACAGGCTTGCTCTTGGATAATGTCAGTTGTACAGAGATCATTGTACAGGGCATATATCTATTTCATGATTAGCCTTCCTCTCGGTCGCTTCCTGGCGACTTCTAATGTAAAAGCAAGTTTTGCGATAGTGTCCTCATCGGTCCTCAGCACATTTCTGAGCCGCCATTCTCTTATTCACTTGATTGGTGCGATGAAATAAATAGAAATATTTATAATGCGATAATCCTTCACATTACTAGCGGTGTTCGTGGCTCAGTGGTAGAGCATCGGACCTCGGTCACAGGGGTCCCGGTTTTGAATCTGACTAGGTCTAGCCGTACTGATACGTCGTAGAGATGCAACTCTTGTCTATATTTTATAGTGCGGCAAAAAAGCAACAAAAAACGAAGCGGCATTCACACTAAGCAAGTTTAGTCGGAAGAGGAAGTTTCCCGGGAACATTAAATGCACAAGCAGTTTCCAGTCGCATGCACATACCAGTCAGGGAAGATAATTATGTACGATTTTGCAGTTCTTGTAGGGAGGGATCGACGTCCTTCCACATACAGCACTTGGTATTCCCAAATGGTCACCCATCTTGTACTGACCAGGTGCAACGTAGCTTAGGTTCGGTGATATAACGAGATCCGGTGTGTCAACATGATTATTTATTGTCCCCATCACTCTGGTGTGGGGAACAGTCATTCCCGCCTAGCATGAGGTAAATGTTGTTTTTTTTCGTAAAAAATAATTGAATACGTTCAATTATCAGGATCGCAACTAAAAATAAAAATATAAATAAATCGCAGCATATATAATGCGATAATCTCTTCCACTACTAACGAGATTCGTAGCTCAGTGCTTGAGCTCCGGATCTTAATCACTGCGGTCCCGGTTTCGAATATCACATGGTCAAACCGCATTGATAAGTTGTAAAGACGACGAAACACGGTCTTTAGATATATTTATAGTAAGTTATGAAAATATATTAATGGCAATCAAGCTACACAAAGCTTTCCCTAGGAAATCGCCAGGTTGAAGGTCAGAGAATTCATGTTATTGGGTGTTTTTATATATCCACGTGGTGTTTAGTCTCATGTGCTTACCAATATATTCATTGTTTTCCCCGCCCATGGGTTAATGTTTGCATTAGCCAATGGCTAGGCTTCCCTCAAACAAAGGTTCGGCTGAATTTTACTTGACCTTCACTTCTTTTTGTTTGTTTTGTATAGGGGTGAAGCACCCTTTTTTGAATGTGTCGAATAAATAGGTTACCATTTTTTAACACGTGTGTGCTTGGAATAATATTATTTTTATTTCAGGTCTTTGTTTACTTTAGTATTTTATCTAATTATTTAATTTTATTTTTCTGATGTATTGTTATCTTAAAGTAAAGTTTATTCTGTGTATACAGTTGTTTGCTATTTCGCTCCTACATTATAACAGGTTTTTGTTGAGAACTTGGAATTCATCATTCAGACATAATTTACTCAGGTCGTCTAAATTTCTACATGGTCTTGCCTGTCGTATAATATTCCACCCGATTATTGGCGAGTGTCCGCTTTTATGAGGTCCCAGTAATAGGTCGCTAGTACTGTTTTTATTCGACAGGTTTTACTATTGATGGTGCTTTTATGGTCGTAATATCTCGGTTTAAAATCTAGGGAGGTTATACCCACATAGTACTTCTTGTTTTTCTGGACTTTTTTGGCAAATATTGTGCCTTAGTAAACAATGGTTTTGGTTAGGCATTTATTTTGTAGCGGACAAAGTTCACAAGAGTTGCAGTTACAGATTTTTCTCTTCATTATATACGTTATTATTTCTATTTGGCTGATTGCTGTTAGAGTGTTGGTTATTACTATTTGTAGTGGTTATATTTTTGTTCCTCTATGTGTTATTTTTATTGTTTCTATATTGGGCACGTTTTTACGCATTTTGTGATTACTTTTTTCTCTACTGCTCTTATTTAGTTTTTTGTTATTGTGTGCTTTAATTATAATTTCTAATTTTCGCAAATTTTGTACAAGGGAAGTGTTTTACGATGAGATTTAGGAATTTCTTGGCAAGTTTAGTTTTTAGCATCTAATTATAAGGCGGTGTATACCAGATTATATTTCTTTTTCTTTTTAATTCTATTATAAGTATTGCTTATATTTAATTTCGATATTTTGTTACCCAGTATACTTAGAGCTATGTTTTAAATGTTGGTTGCCTTCTTAAATACATTTTTGTTGCTAGAGTTATTGCAAAGCCTACGTTCGATAGCATTAGGAATCAGTTTTATGATTGATGGGGATATATTTGACTTTGGCTTTACATATATTGGATTGGTGTTTTTCTTTCAAATTTAGCTCGTAAGTATAAACATAAATGAAACATTTAAGTTTATCTAAAAAGTGATTTATGTTTATGTAAGACAGTACGTCTACTTTAAGGCTTATTTTTTATCATTTCCATATATGTTTTCTCCCTTGACCTCGTTGGAATCCCTTATTATAGCTAATACATCATCGCTGTATCGGTCTATCTCTGTATTATCAAATGTATTTGTAAAATAAATAACCCTACAAGATCCGATGCCTATGCAGAGTATAGGACACCCATGGCAAAATCAAAGGATTTTGTCAATTTTGTTTTTATCCATTGGGCATTATTATTGATTAAAACTGATTTTCTACATTTTTTAATGGTGTGGATTTTATCCTTGGATATATCGGTATATATGCGACAAACAGAAGAGCGATGTTGAAGAGTTAGCGGATATGGATGAGTAGAAATCCACGATGTCAAATTGTAGGAAGGTACATTTAGTTATTTTCGATATTACTAAACAAACTGATTGCGCTGGTTTAATTTTTTTTCTTCATAATATTATAATATATATATATATACTTCCATCCGGTCACGCAAAAGTAACGCGCATTTTTCTAGCCCCCGGACAGTACGATTTCAAGTAGCGAGAGAAAGCGGGAAAGTATATTATTTACAAGGCCGTCTTCAATGAGTTCTGAAATTGCTCACTCATTAATAAAAAGTCGACAGTGGGTGATTATTTTTCATTTAGGTAATCAGAAATGATAATAACAATCTGTATATGAAAAATCAAACAACTGACATTATTGCATGATTTTATATTAATATGTTAGTAATGCATCTATGATAAATAGGAAGAACAAACACTGGCTGAGCATATTATTTTCGCCATTTTTGACGAAGCATGTAGACAAGTAGTAAGGATAATATAGGAGTAAATGATTTGTTACTGTGTGTCTTTACAGTACAGTTTATAAATTATGAAGTAAAATAAATAGTGAAAGTGGATTTTATTAACGAGTACAGTATATATATATATATATATATATATATATATATATATATATATATATATATATATATATATATATATATATATATATAAGCGATCTGAAAGGTGCTGTAGAGTCGATCAGAAGCCGGTTTCTACCCCAGATCTGGCATAACCAGATCTAGGAAACCCGAGTCAACCAGAGAGACAATGTGTAGCCCGACGATCGTCTCCGTGGTCGTGCTGCGATACAAACAACACAAGACAAAGAATTTGTATAACTCAGCTTTGCCATGGGTGCGGGTGTGATATTATCGTCGTGGCTAGAGACCCCAAAAGTTTTCTGTTGATCGTTGTCCTGGCGTGCCGGTACAAATAACAATCTTCTTTGTCCGATGCCGAGTCATTGACTTCCGCACTCTCTCGGCGAACTGAACTCTGACTTTACTCTCGTCCTCCTCTTCCTCCTCAATATATAAACTTTCGATCTGAAATCCTAGATGCCCAGTTTTTTTCTCAGTCACTCTCAGCTGGTCCCCGGAACTGGCTACATCCGGGTTTTTTCTCAGCTTATTGCCATCTTACTCCTCAGAAACATACAACGAACGGTAAGGGCGTCATCACGTCTAGAGAGTTCAATAGATTCGCGGGACTCCCTATCGTATTTCCACTTATCTCACTTCCTTAGCATCTCTGGGCGGTTCCTGCTACGCCTGAGGGCACTACATAGTATCTCAACTGTAAATAATACTTTTTAAATAAAATCCTCTCTCCCTATCTCTCTCTCTCTCTCTCTCAATATATATATATATATATATATATATATACACAATAATTCAGTAGAATTCAACATTTAAGACATATTTAATATTTTGTAATAGTTATGCTCTAAAGAATTCAACATGTTTATTTGTATCCTACAACGTGTAGCATGTCATTTTATTAATGAAAAAATCAGTGTTTTATGATATCTTTGTGATATAACTAAAGTTATAGTTATTGAACTAAACATTTTTAAATATATATATATATATTGAAAGAGAACAGTGATAAGCACATGTCTATATACGTATCTTACTGTGTGTGTTCTTCTCTCTCTCCTCTCTCTCTCTCTCTCTTTATATATATAGATATATATGTATATATATGCATATATATATGTGTGTATATATATATATATGTATATATAAAGTATATAAATATATATATATATAAATATATATATATGTGTATAATATAATATATATGTATATATGTATATAAATAAATATATATATATATGTATATAAATAAATATATATATATATGTATAAATATATATATGTATATATATATATATATGTATATAAATAAATAAATATATATATGTATAAATATATATATATGTATATATATATGTATATAAATAAATATATACATATATATGTATATAAATATATATATATATACATATATATGTATATAAATATATATATATATAGATACATATATATATATGTATAAAATATATATATATATATATATATATATATATATATATATATATATATATATATATATATATATATATATAACATATATACTATATTATCGGTTATATTTGAAGAAGAATATTTATGTTTACATTATAGACATAAAAAACGTTGTGGATGGCAATATGTATCGATTGTCAATAGATAAATATTTTAAAATTTTACAAATTTCAAATTTTAAGTCATTCGAAAAATGAGAATCCTCTACAAAAATAAATGAGAATTACAAACAAAGGTAATTGAATTAAATAAATCAGATCCTATAATTAAATATCTTATTGGATAAAGTTCTGGATAGGAGTTTTCCAGGTACAAGAAGTGTTTATTTATGATATTTATTGCGGAAACATTTAATGTTGTAACATTGAATACAAGGGCTAATTAAGATGTGTATTTGGATTTGCTAATTAAGATTTAATAATTGTTTTTAGATAATAGTAATATTTGGAATCGAACAAAAGAATGGGGGCTGCATTTAAGATTAAAAAGTAAA
This sequence comes from Sepiola atlantica, assembly GCA_963556195.1. Taxonomy (NCBI): domain Eukaryota; kingdom Metazoa; phylum Mollusca; class Cephalopoda; order Sepiida; family Sepiolidae; genus Sepiola; species Sepiola atlantica. Next base: position 3,239,571 of record OY744536.1, on the reverse strand, counting down.
AAAAAAGATTCCAGTTGTTAAAGATATTGCGCAAAATAGAGATCAAACTGAAGAATATTTTATAGAATGTGATCTTATGAATACGACCATTCAATTCTAAGTTTGATATCATTTATTTTAAATGAAAAAGTAAATATCAAAAAATACGTTTTTTGTCGTTGGTGGTATATTTTAAATTGATATTTAATTTTCCTATCAACAACATTTTTTCATGTTACGAGTAAGAAATAAAATATAAAAATATATAAACGTATATTTGTCTACATTCATTTTTCATATATACATGTATACATATTCGCGTTTATAGATTAAAAAATACATTCAAACTAGTTTACAGAAATAAATATTCATACATATTCATATTCATAATATACAAATATCGAAGCAGAAACACATGAGGGTAATTATCACGAAGAAAATTCAGCATATCGAATAAAAGATCAGAAAAAATCCAGCATTGCTGACGAAAAAAAACATACACGTAAACAAATATGGCGTCATATTTGTTTAGTGTCCGTTTATTTTAGACGAACAGATTCCTCGGTGCAAATTGCACGATCGCCATTTGGCTGAAACGCTATTTGTGCTCTTCAGTAAGACACATGCAAACCCAGGATTCAAAACACGGGTCGCCTGTATATGGGGCGACAACTCTACCAACTTAACTATCGTGCTGTGCACAGGAAAGTCGATAGACATATAATGGAACGCAAAATCTTGGTCAATGATAAATTGCGGATGGAACCTACCTTCTCAAAAGTACAGTCACCCAACTGTGAGAACCCATGCTAATGTCTCACAATAAGATTTAGATACTACCTGTAGTTTCATCCAACCATATATATATATATATATATATATATATATATATATATATATATATATATATATATCGGTATTTAAACTATTATAAATAATTTCATTCAAATTCAAATAATTAGGTTCCGTTAGAGCTTTATATATGCATTTTTATTCTGACCGTAAGAAAGCTCTCTATCTTATGCTTCAATAAGTTAAAGCTTATTATTTATTGATTTAAAGATACATGGAAAGCATGTCTCTTAAACAAACGTTCATTTAAGAGTAATTTTCTTGTGTTTCAAAACAATGCTTATCAAGTCTAGAACAGGGCAAAATGTTTTCAGTCATTTTCCTCTCTCGATATATTCCTAGCAAACGAAGCTTATCATCAGAATATATTCAAAATAGCGAACACATACTGTGCTTCTGGTAGCATATATTCAGGTAGACACACATAACAGTGATTACCACGAAAGAAAATCCAGCATAAGGAAAGCAAGTGTCGGATAAAAGTTCAGAAAATGTCCAACTAACACAATAACAAACAGGTAAACAAATATGGACTAATATTTGTTTACCTGTTTGTTTATTGAAAATGAGTGGGCTCCATCTAGCAGACTACACGATCGCCATGAGGCTGAAACGCAAAGGTGTCAACGCAATTCCAGCATTGCTGACAGATAGAAACTGAAACATGATAGTTGTTGTGAAAAGAATGTCGTCTGTACTGCTGTTCTGTCAGAAGCAGAGAAATATATCAAACAGCTGCCCCAAGAAAGATATCTCCCGGTCAAGCTGTACCACTCAGACCAGTTTCGTTTGCAACCCTATCTCCAGCCTACAGTCCAGCAGAGTAAACCACAGGTTTATATGCGGCCCCCTAGAAAAAACAGAAGTGTAATAGAAATATTTAAAATGATGAACACATACTGTACTTTCAGTGGAATTTATCAAGACAGAGACACGTAGCAACTGTTATCATATATAAAGTTAGCTATCTTCTTCATCTTGCGTCGTCCATCAATCGTCCATCAATTGATGGTGAAGCAGTCATCATGGTGTCAGGGTTATCTAATATGCAACACGCCAAACCTGCACATTGCCCATTGTACTCCATTATCTAGAGCAATTCTGCCTTCTCATTGTCAAACATTTATGATCATCTGCGAAGCCAGGCTGATCTCAGATGCATATCTAATACGTGATCTCCAGCATCTGCAAAGAGTTTAAAGATTGGCTACTCTATATGGGATCTGCCCTATGAAAGCCGACTCAAGGAACATAACCTTTTCCTCCCTTGAGCGCCGACGATTACGCGGTGATCTCATTTTCGCATACAATCTCCTCAATGGTCATTACGATATACGTCGGGACCTTTTATTCACTTCTGTCCCAGAAAAAGGTATACGCTGACACCACAAGAAACAATTTCATCGCCGATTTCAATTGAATTGAGAGTACTACTATTAGAGTCTCGGGGCGATGTGTGTGTTTGGGGGTAACGGTCTACATACACCATAAGCTTATATATATATATATATATATATATATATATATATATATATATATATATATATATATATATATTAGCTTATGTTGTCTGTGGACCATTGCTCCCTCAAACACTCAAACACATACACCGCCTCGATACTCTACTAACATCTTAATTGAAGAGCTTGACTCTAACTACCTGTACTCCTATCGTCGTTGTGATAATTAAGGTCTAATAAAAAAGTGGATAAATATCAACTAACGGTTAAACACAAAAAATTACGCTCGGCTCAATTACAGAACACTTTATCAATTAAATACAATTCAATTACTTTGGCAAAAGATAAAACCAGCATGTTTCAGTTACCATTTAGGGAAAGAGTGGTAGACATTTACACAAATAGGATACAGTATCCCAGCACCTGTTCATATATATATATATATATATATATATATATATATATATATATATATATATATATATATATATATATATAAGAGGTGTACTAAAAGCGAACTTTTAGGAAAGGTAAAACCCTATTGTGAAGAGTATACAGCTCAATATCCAGGATAGAGCAGGTAGAAATGAAAGAGAATGGAAAGGAATTAGCTTATGTTGTCTGTGGACCATTACTCCCTCAAACACTCAAACACATACACCGCCTCGATACTCTACTAACATCTTAATTGAAGAGCTTGACTCTAACTACCTGTACTCCTATCGTCGTATTGCTAACTTTCAATTTCAACTTTATGTTTCACCCCCCCCCCACTTACACACTCTTAGTTTTATCCGCATTCCTTCACCGCATCGCTCCCTTTCTCCTCCCCCCTCTCTTTCCTCGTACCCGTCCCTTTCTCCTCCCACATACTCCTTACCCGTTTCCTCCCTTGCCTACTGGTCGCATATTATATTCTTGTTTTCACTGTCTTTGCTTTTCTTCATTTATAGCCGGCTTTCTCAACTGGGCAGGCTTTAAATATTCTCGCTGCCCCTTTTTCCGACTTTAAAACACTTTTCTTTGTCATCTCTGCCCGGGAAGTATCTTTAATGGCGAATATTTTCTATCTTAATCTCCTCTGACGCCTGCCTGCATCATCGAATGTACCTCTTATTGGACTTTTTACCCTTTTTGGATTTTCTATTTTCGCCGTACCTGAAGTTGTGGCTTCTTGAAATTTAACTTTGAAACCTCTCTCATTACTTCTCGTGCCTCTAACGACCTACCTATCTACATCTTATTCTCTCCGCTGGACTCTTCGACACCGGACTTTTTGGCAATCGGACATTTGCTTGCACCCTGGCATAGTTTTGCCCTGCGTTTCTTTCCCTACAACTTTTATTTTATTTTTTCAAATTTTAAATCTTGGCCATTGCCAACTTATCTATCCCAGCGACTTCCTCTGATGATAAGATTTTGATCTTTGAAAAGCCTGGCTTAAGGAAAATTTAACTTGAATAAATTGCCTTTTTGCGGAATATACCTTGCTTTGAACTTTTGAATTGAATTTTGATTTGGCTTTTGCTTTCTCTAATTCCTTTCCATTCTCCTTCATATATATATATATATATATATATATATATATATATATATATATATATATATATATATATATATATATATATATATGGTTCACCGGCTATTTCAGACACTCCAGCCTAGAGATCGTTTTAAAATTCTAACCGTCCCTTAAGTGAAGTTGTTTGTATTTCTCTTGCACTTGGTTCACCGGGTATACTCGCCAGATAGCTCTTGAAATTCTTCTTCATTAGTCCTGTTGCTCCTATAATTACTGGTATGATGCAGATTTTCCTAAGATTCCAGTTTCTTTTAATGTTGTACATGAGACCTTGGTATTTATATTGTCTTAATATATGCTTGTTCAAATATTACTGAAATTTTATTTTCTTCTTAAATTACGTCTGAATCTAATGTAGTAAAGGGCGCTGATGAAGACAGAGTTTGGAGTCATCTAAAGTATAACACAAAATTAAGACAACTTAAATTGTCTTGGAAACGATCGTACGCCAAATAATCGTTGGGTTTAAATACCTGGAACTGATATATATATATAATGTATCTCAACTCACTTCATACATTTTATATCTATCTATCTTTATATATATACATATATATATATCTTTCTCTCTCTCTCTTTCTCTCTCTATCTCTCTCTCTCTCTCTCTCTCTCTATATATATATATATATATATATATATATATATATATATATATATATATATATATATATACGTGTGTGTAATAACGTAAAATCAACTTCTTAAACTCGGAATAGACAGTAAAACTTATATATCCTTTTAGATAGAGCTGTATAAAAATAATTAATAATAAATGTTGTTTACTCTCGCTACGAAGCAAATAAAAATTATGATGTTTATATATTTTTGCATCTGCAGTATACATAACCGACAGAGTTGATTCAATTGACAAAGAGCTAATAGTTCTGTAACATCTATTCATTTTATAGTATTACTTTTTACAGTTTGCTATTTATTTTCTCAGTTCAGTTCAAAATGTTTATTCAAATGAAATGAGTCGAGACATCTTAATAAGCAACATGAATATTACTTTAGTAATTTGTTCATTTCAAATTTGTATGGGTTATACACGAATTAAATTAAATGGTAAACATTACGAATAATGAGGAAAAAGATATGGAGAAATAAACCATTGCTATTTAAATGGATACTATTTTATGAGAGATGGAAAGGGAGTAGGAGGGAGAGAGATAGGAAGAGAAGGTGAAAAACGGGGAAAGAGGGAGATAGAGAAAGAGAAAGAAGAGGTATAGTTTATTAGATACAAAACTGAAAAGAGAGAGAGAGGAGGAGGAGAGGGTAAAAAAGAGAAAGGCGAGAAAGAGAGGGTAGAGAGCGCGAGATTAAGAGGGACTAGACAATAACGAAATGGACGAAGAAAGAGAGAACGTGAGACAGTTATGAGAGAAAGAAGTGAGGAAAGTGGGAAAGCGGTCAAAGAGAAAGAAAAAAACAAATAATGTGTGTAAGATAATGAAAGAAAGAAAACGAGAGAAAATAAAAGAGACGGGGCGATATAGTAGAGTTAGGGAGAAAGAGATATAAAAACAGTGAGAAAAATGTGAGAGAAAAAACTGTGAAAAATAGTGTTGCGAAAAGAAAAATCGCTATATATATATATATATATATATATATATATATATATATATATATATATTGATTGCATTCCAAAGACCACGATCATAATTTTTTAATTATTTTTTATTTCGGTGAATGATTATAAATTTGTATTCGTCTTACGAACGTTTCACAACCCGTAAATGTAAATGTAAATATGGTCTTTAGTTTTCACGGGATGCTCATCAGACACCTTTATTTAATAATAATAAATAAGTACACTGCTGCAATGCAGAAAAGAAGAGAGACGAAAAAAGAAGAAATCTGAAGAAAACACAAAAAAGTCACATTAAAGAGGATAATAAGTGAAAAATTCCCCCATACATCAGACATAACGTGGACCGATTTTCAAGCCACCATTTTGGAATTATATATATATATATATATAGGCAGCGCACACTATATAGAGGGAAAGAGAGAGAGAGCAAGAGAAAGATAGGCATTTAATATGCTACAGACACGGCTGCGCTTACACGTGACGAGCACAAGCAAGAATAGAGATTCGCCAAATATCCCACTATTGGGCATCAGTGAATTATTTTGATTGTTATAGATAGACACTGATCTACGAGAATGGCAAATACAGAATGGCAAACACAGGAGAACAGTCTAACAGAAATGAGTAGGGTTTATTGCACAATAACGTACACCAGCAACGGGAAGTCGGAGCTATGTTTTTGCTGCTGGCGTCACAGGACAAGGTGCCGACAAGTTGTTGGGAGTAGGGTGTTTCCACAACGTTTCTGGAGATAAAAATCTGCTTGGTAGGACTGGTCAACGTGGGAGCGTGCCTGCTAGTGGGCACACGGCTTAGGAGAGTATGGCCGTTTAGAACCTTACAGAGGTGTGAGAGATGCTTCATGTAGGGCTGGTTACTGTGGTCATCTCTGAAGTTGAGAGATGCCTCGTGCTTGGCTAATCGACGTGGGCGTTCCTGATGGTAGTGAGGTGCATCAAGAAGGCCCGGTTTGTATAGAGGTCTTGAACGGCAGCTCGTCAAGTAAAGTCAGAAGGACGTTATCAAGGTCTGGATCGGTGGGAGTTCGTCACAAAAGGCTGAGACGGTAGCCGGGCAGGTCTGGTCAGGAGAATGTCGCCATGGTCTGGATCGGAGGCTGGCCAGAAAGAATGTCGGAAGATGCTGAATCAGAAAAAATAGAGCAGCAATAGAACATAGGAAGGTCGGAACGCTAACAGTGTTTGCTAAAGGTTGCTCTGAAAAGGGTAGTTAGAACGCATCAAGTAATTTGTATTTGTATTGCCCTGTAAAGGACAGGTTAATCGCATTGAGCGCACTGCTGCTAGGTTAAACGACTGAACAGAAAAACAGTCACAGTCGAACGCAACGGGGGGTCTTCTGACCACCCCCTCTCCTCGGTGGGAATTAGATTTTAGGCGAAAGATCGCTTGTTTATATCTAGGATATAGAAGATTACAGCTGCGGTCTTACTACTTATCATTGTACTTAACTGCTAGTTAATAATAATGCTATTAAATTTAAATATTATGTTAGCTGCCTGTATTATCTAACGAGCAGGACTAGTCATTAAAACATCGCGTGTTGATTTAGTGGAAAATGTCAGTAAAAAGAAAGGGTGTTCGCTGGAGAGAAATACAAGCCACTTTTTTGTCGTTAAATAAGTAGGATGGGCCCGCTTGATAAAAGGCGGGTCGAGCTAAAAGAAATGTCTTAAAATAGAAGAAAGAGTGGTAGTAAAAATGGAAGTTACGATATGACTAGCGTCTCTTTTAAACGTGCCGTCTCTGTTGAAGGCCACCTAAACGTGCGTCAAGTAATTTAGCCAAATCCCGGAAAAGATGGAGCTTAAATGAACGAAATTGATCACAGTTTGTTTTCCATTCCTAAATATAGAGAATGTTCGACATAATTTGTTATTTTTGGGAAAGGAAAGAAGTATCGTAATAATTGATGGGACATTAATTGATGTATACTTAACATTCAAAGTGCATTTCTTATATAATCTCGAAGAAGCCGCCAAGAGCTTCTACCACGTCTCCAGACGGGACCTTACCTTGGAGCACGCGGCCTTCACAGTGTTCTTCGAGCGACACATGAAAACCAGTTGTATCGTGGCAATCAGCTCGTCTTTGGTGTTGCAGGCGGTAAGGTTGGTTTCTATCAACGACCCCCTTACACATAATAGTCCATAGAATTGCAATCATGCGAGTTGAGGGCGAGATGGTGGAACTGGTAAAGTCATGAATCTTCTCAGACAGCCACTTCTGGGGTTTTACCGGAGTTGTAACATGGAACTGGGTCCTGTTGTCACACGAGTCTGGGTCACATTTCCAAGATATGGGGCCATATGATCTGGTCTTCACTGGAAACGCAGCTAAAAATCATCACTGTTTGAGGGAACTTGGTCTTCATGATGCGCATGACAGTCGCTTTTCTTCATAGTAGGCACGCTATATCTCTCACTAAGACCTGCATTACCTTGGCTGGATACTGCTGCACCTTTTCTAGTAGCTTCTCTTCGAATTTTATTGTACGGACACAGTCGGAACGCGGGCTATGATTCGTCCTCCAAGCCACTGCTTCAACATCTCCGTCGCAATTCTTCAGTTGACATCTCACAGCCTTTAAGGTATTTAGGAACACTGAGCTCCAGCGAGGATTTCTGAATTTTTTAATCCGGCGCGAATCATCATAATGCAGGGCACCGTTTTCTTATATTCTTGTGCTTTCCAACCGTCTATAGTCTCCAGCTCTACAAACGCAATAGTACACATAAACAGATATATGTTGCACTTTTCCGCTATTACATAAGTTAAATGGTTCTGAAATTAAAAATAGAAAATATTAACAACTTCGTCTTAAACTCCTTGATTAGAAAATATATAAAATCAAATGCTCATTAGTAAAACATACATATGACATAACACTGATACGCCCCAAGTTAGAAGGTTTAATTCAAAATCTGATGAAAATATTAAATTAAGTAATACTAATATATGTCTTAATTTTAAAAAAATAGTTTTCTTCATTAAAACGAAAAACGGGATTGCCATTGTATATTTGCCCTAATCTTCTTACAAAAAACATGTCTTTGAAAGATGTCAAGTTTAATAACATATTTTAGGAAATTGAAGATAGACAAACATGTTTTACTTTTAACATAATTGTTTTTGTTACTTTCCATCTGGTGAAAATAGTAATTCATTTTGAATTGTTGTTATTTGTCTCTATTTTCGCTTTTTATTAAGATATCGTCGAGATAAACGACCGCAAGGTCCAAGTCACTCAATATGGCGTAAATTTATTTTTCGAAAATATTTCTGGTGCCATTTTTTATACCAAAACCCATTATATTTAATGTGCACAAACTTTCGTTTCCTTTATAGTTTTAAATTATATACATTTTTCTATCAACATTTTCAGTTAGGCAGTTATCCTCTATTTAACTTTAAAAAAATATATTTACTAGCGGGGCTACACGGCGTTGCTCGGGGCCATAAAAGAAATAAGAGAAAAATGGTGTGTGTAACATTTTTATATTCAAGCTTCTATTTCTCTACCTCTCTCTATAGCCGCCTCTTTATCTTCTTACCTTTCTCTCTACTGGTCGCCCCATTTCACCGCTACTTTCTCTATTTGCCTTCGACGAAAGCTGTCTCTTCCCCACAATTCCTCTTCCGTTGCCCAAAGCATATATATTTATGACTAGGTAATACGTAATTGGAACATTTTACGCAACCGTTTACCCCAATTAAATAATTGGCATGATCCATAATGTTATTCCTTTTTACATCATCTGTGGCACTGTAGTCATTTTTACTTAGTACTCTATTTTTTCTAAACGGCTCACTTATTTTTTCAATTATTGCGTGAACTGTAAAGGGTAATTTTTTTTTTTGTCAACAAATTTGTTGTAAATTATTCTTTTAATACAAATGTTGCTTTTATGTTTGAACACATACCTAAACTTTCAGAAAAAAATGTCGAGCAAACTTGATTTAAGTTCCCTTTTTAAATGTTCTCTGATACGTGAAGCTGTCTTTATGCTATTGAAATACGAGTGTATCGGTAGGTTTCATAAAACAAAGGACCCCATCCAGTCCGTGCGAAATAAGTTTCGAGATCGATCCATGACGAATACTTTCAGTTTAATTCCTTTTTGTTCAGAAATAATACATTAGCATAACATTCTGTTGTGGCCCTGTTTAAAGGGACCGAAATGAAGACACGAACACGGTATAAAGTAGAAACACGTGTATTAAGAAAAGAGAGTACAGAGGGAAGAAATATGCGCCTGGTAAGTAGAGTTCGTCTATCTTACTGATACCTAACTAGCGAGAGTTAATTGCCGTTGATATTTATTGAGCAAAAGAGGAAGAGTCCATGTTATACATAGGTAAGTCACCATAAACCATTCACTGAAAGAAAAGAGTGTCGTCCATATTTACATTTACACATTTACTTTTAATCGGAGTAGACGCGTTTTCTCTTTTAGTAGAGTTAACTGTATCTTTAAATTTCCGTTTTCACAATGTGAAATATATGTCTCCTATTGCCACAATAATGACACTCTTCATTTTGTAAATCAACCATTGTTATATAAGTCTATTTGACTGCATCCGTAACAAAGATTAATTTTGAAAGAAAAATATCTCATCCGTATACCTTTCTTTCGACTGATTGAACATGTGAAATATATCTCCTCAATGTTTGCAATACGCAGACATATATGTACTATTAATTGATATTCTTCCGCTATATTGTGTCATGTAAATTCAGAATACTGTTCAAATTAAAATATTAAACGTGATTTATTTTAGTGTCTCTCAAACAAGTAAAACGTTGCACAAATGAAAGACATTTGAGCATGGCTCGAGTAAATTTCCTAAGTTTGAATTTTTCACATTAGTTATTGGCTAAGCTTTGAAAATGTATGATAATCTTGTGAATCTCTTTAAGTTAGATTAAGATATTCGCATCATATGTTGAAAAATGAACTAATTTCGCCAATAATATTTTTATTAGCAAGAAGGTTTCCTGTAATAAAGCACCTTCAGGGTATTTTTGGTAGTATGTAATTAGCATACTTATCATGTTCAATAGCTCCCAATTATCCAAGCTAAAGTTTGTTAAACGAATAGGAAATCCGTTTTTATTCAGGACAGTATCACTCTTGATGGGATATGCTAAATCAGTGAAGATTAAATGGGTAGCAAGAAAATGTTCAGGGAACGAGAAACGTCCGATTAACTAAAAGAGCAGGCTTATATAGATAGATAGATAGATAGATAGATAGATAGATAGATAGATAAAAACATCGATACATAGATCCGCGTACTGATATATATATATATATATATATATATATATATATATATATTATATATATATATGTATGTATATATATGTATGTATATATATGAATGTATATATATGTATGTATGTATGTATATATATGTATATATATATATATATATATATATATATATATATATATATATATATATATATATATATGGATAGTGACAAACATAGATAGGTAGAAAAAATACTCATATAAGGCTAAAAGCATCTATAAGAAGATATACATATTAATATAAAATATAGATTTTTTTAAATTATGCCAAGATATTCGTCCGTAAATGTCTTAGAGGAATAGATAAACAATAATAGTGTCCTAAAAACAATCAGAAGAAAGAACAAAGCTGAAAAGATTATGAAAATAAACTAGTGAAAATTCTGTGATAAGACTAACAATTGTACGTTTACAAATCTTGTAAAACTGTATTCAACTTGCATCAATATACAAGCATCGATATATATATATATATATATATATATATATATATATATATATATATATATATATATATATATATATATATAGTAAGCTATGAAAATATATTTATGGCAATTAAGCTACACAGACGCTCATGCGTTTCATCCCTGGGGGGGGATCTTCAGGCTAAAACATGGAGTTATTTTTGCCAGGTGTTTTTATATACACCGGCTGGCTAGTTAACCAATCAGATCCTTTGTTGTTCTCTCAGCCAATCGTTGGGCTTCCCACGAACAAAGGTGTGGTTATTGTTATTTTCTTCTCATGTCCTATTCTATTGTTCTTTTTTCTCTATAGGTTGGCCTATATCCTTTGTTGTGTCAATATACTGGGTGTATTTATTTTATTTTAGTTTAACACGTGGCTGTTTGTATTTCTTTTTTTCTTTTTTAAATTGTTAAGTTTTTGTTTATTTTTTGTTTATTTATTTATTTATCGCTAGGCTAAGGTAAATTTATTTCTGTGTAGGCAGCTGTTTGCTATCTCACTTCTACAGTTTAATAGATTTCCAGCGTCTTTATATATATATATATATATATATATATATATATATATATATATATATATATATATATATATATATATATATAGTATCTGTAGACTTTGGAGTACTTAGTCAAAGAAGATACTCTCCAACAAGGAAGGTATCGTTAATACAAAATGTACGTTTAAAATGAGGTAGGAATCTAAATTAAAATGTTAGCCAATTAAAATATTTAACGCGCAAAGCAATTAAGCAAGAGATATGAAGGCGAATGAATTATGAAAAAGTAGCCAGCTGATGTCTCTTATTAATAACTAAACGTCTAGAAGATAGAATGTTGAGTAAATTTGCCAAACTACAAGGACGAATCAAAAGATTTGCAATATTTGTATGTACTTTGGCTGTTCCTGATTTTTTTTCTGAAGTATCAAAGATGATAAATCATACATGACTGTGAGATGCTGACTATGTCTGATATTCTTCGAGGTGTATTCCTCAGATTTGCATTCATAGCTTGAATCATGGTCTCAGAATCCATAGTGTCGATATCAATGTTCCAGGATTATCATATTGCATGATTATCGATTTCCTATTAGCTCGAGCGATATTTCTTGATCCATCTGGTCACATAAAAGTGTCCGTCTTTGTCTTGCATGTACTTTGAAACATTAAGGAAATGTCGAAATCATAGATTAGTTGTGTGTATCGAACTAACAATCTAACAGATACGAAACGACCACAATAAGGACATACACCTCAATAAGAAAAACGTGATCTCACGAATTATCTGGATTCTCATTGGTTAAAAATAATTAACAAATATTATTTAATGTCTGAAATCTGCTAATTTGGGGCTCTAGGCGAAGACAAAAGCAGAAAGGCCATAAATCAAACAAAACGTCTATTACTTGATTGGATGTGGCAACAAGTCTATTATTATTTGCATATTTATCCGGTGAAATTGAGCTTTGAGAGTATCGCTGAAGTCAGAATGTAAGCGGGGGCCTGATCGAGTTTCAACCCTTTGTGAATTGTGATCAACTGTACCTTCAACTTTATGTCACCAGATATTTGGTTGCTTCAGAGGTGTTTTTGGCTTGTAAGAACTTGTAGGGATGTTTCCGAATAAGACTACGTTGCACGCTCATCTGTTCTATTTTGAACACATACATGAACTGAAAAATGCACAGCGCATTAACAACAACGATACTACCAACCACACCTTTTTCGATTCATGTGATATACACCCCGAAAACGAAAGTATATGCGAATATTGCAACACTTGTGATTGTAAAGATTGCACCTGTGATTGTTTTCTTGCTCATGGTTTAGTGATGGGGTTGTATACCACCCGGATATGAGCTCATTTGGAAATAGCCACCCAAAAGCGACTACTAAGCTGAGAAGATACGAATCATTTTAGAAATGAAAATGTACATTTCAGATAGCCGTGCCATACCAGAGATATATTTTAGTGTCTAAAATACAATGTAATGCTGTAGTTGTATTCCTTCCTTTTTTCCTTTTATATAACAGGTTGAATTTCAAGAGTATTAGTGAATATGGAGTGTAATAATGGAACACAAATCAGAATGTCTATGTAAATTAGCTGACGTTATAGAATGAAAAGAATTTAGCTGGCCAATGCAAGTTACGTCCTGGTTTTAAGGCTGAACAGAGTATTGATTTACTCCTCTCCAGGAGTTAGGCACAAGGCCAGTTTTTATCTTACTCCCACAAGTAAGATTTGACCCAAGGTCGGGAAAGTGGGGTTTAAAAATTGCCTGGGCAGCCCCGTCGGCATTCCCCGGTAGGGGCGCCTCAGGCAGTAAGCAATAAACTTACTCCTCCCCAAAGAGGGGAGGCAAAGCCTTGGAAGGTGGACCTCCCAGAACTGCACAGGACAGACCCATTGACCGGCGTAAATCAAGACCCGAAGGCCAAAACAACACCAGTATGGGGTGCAGTATCCATCGGAACAGATACTACACTTTGATCTTAGCCAAAAGGCGTAAAGTTCTGAGCAAAGATGGAAATGTTCACGCTTACAAAAACTCGATATAGCTTCTAGAGTTAATTAAATTAGGAAGATTAATTTTTTACTAGTATATCACAATGTTACAAAATACAAACACTATGGATTGTGGCAAGGAATATCAACTCAAATAATAACAGTCGTTAATTGTTTATAACACAACGTCATCTTTTCATTTGGATCAGAGCACTATGTACCAGAATCACGACGGCCTATACCAAAATTTATGTTTCATTTTTTTTTATGGCGGGCATATGGTACGGTCACGGCTATACACGCCCTAAATAATCAAGTTTACAAAATAGCAATAATGTTCCACATTACTCAGCGTTTTGCAAAGAATACGTATCCTATAATTAATAAGAAGTTCATTAGTTTAGGAGTTTACCCCGCACATACATATTATTGACGTACCAGGCACGCGGGAACTAGTAAAATTGTATTACATAATATAACTAAAAATTTGAGGTAGAACAATTATTTTCGCTCTTAATTTATTTTATTTTAAAAGTGATTTGGAGGGAGGAGAGTTTGAGGGCACCGCCTCTAAATGGTAATGTTTACAAAAATTAATGTGCCCACGTTATAAATCGTGTTTATACCTAGAATATATATTCTATAATTCATAACGATCGGTTCATTAGTTTTTGAGTAAATCTTATACATAGAATTATATATATATAGACATAGATATAGATATATATGTGTGTCTGTGTGTCTGTGTGTATATATATAACCATTTACATATACCTAACATTATATATATTTTAAAATGTTCACATACCTAACATATATATATATATATATATATATATATATATATATATATATATATATATATTTTATTTTAATAATATCCTTTCAGTCGTTACAGGTCAAGCTAAAAATGATCAAAAAAACATAAAAAAAGATAACCAACAAATACAGAAACATCATTTTCCTTTTTTGACCGCAGACTATACTAATTGGATTCAAAGTTCAATGTATATACTTTTCAATAAAGATGAATCTACTCTTCAAAGTAGGTTCACGTTTATAAAAAGTTCTATCGGATATTACATTTTAATAAATGATGCTTCATTTCTTCTAAAGAATATTAATCTCAACATTTGATAGTTTTCTACGTTAAGATACCCACGAGTGCAAAAATAACAACGAAAAATATTGAGAGATATATAAATATAAATAGATTACTATTCATCAAAAGAAAATTTATACATTGAACTTTGAATCGAATTATTATAGTCTGCTATATAAAAAGAAAAAAAAGTATTTAAAAAATAGTATTTCTGGATTTGTTGGTTATGTTTGTTTTAGGTGTTGGTGATAATTTAACACTTCCATTGTTAACTTGACATGCAACGAATTGATAGTAAATGTTTGTGCTGAAGATAGATTATTAAAAGAATTACTCAAACATACATACAAAATAATATTTATTTATGTTGAAATTTTGGGGCATGATTAGAAAATATTGATTATGTCATAAATCTTGTACTCTACTGAGTTATAATATATGAGCTCTGTTGGACTTAAAGGCCTAATCATTGAGCTAAATTTCACCAGCAGTGTTCACCTGTATCATAGAGATTTGGAATGCTTCATTTTTAATATGTATAATATTGAATCGATGTTTTGTGTCTTTGTGTTAATAAAGTTATAATCTTTGAACTTAACTTTCTATAATATATATATATATATATATATATATATATATATATATATAATAATGGTAATAATCCAGGTGAAAAATATCCACAGGGTGGTAATCCAGAGAATTTTAACCGGGTTCATAAAAAGTGCTCAATATCAAAATAGAGCTTTATGTATGATAATTATATTTACACAGACATGTACAAAATCTGCGATACTGGCATGTCGATGTTATCGATCAACAGTTACTATAAACTGAGATCTCATCAGGCAGGGTTAGAATCCGATCTTAACCTCAGATCATATTTGGTTCTCTCCAAATATGATCTGAGGTTAAGATCGGATTCTAACTCTGCCTGATGAGATCTCAGTTTATAGTAACTGTTGATCGATAACATCGACATGCCAGTGTCGCAGATTTTGTACATGTCTGTGTAAATAAAATTATCATATATATATATATATATATATATATATATATATATATATATATATATATATATATATATTTATGTCAGTGTGGAGCTGACTACGTTGACAAGACACCCCAATAATTAGAAATGAGAATATCCCTATCCCTAACCACGTGATATTCGTTTACCCTAGGTTTCGAGATCATCCGGTAACGTTCAAGCACATGAATCTGCCATCAGTAATCACCTGGTTGGTACAAATATTTGTTATGATCAGTATTCCGATGGGTGGTTTTCTGTTTTACACAGTGCCAGGTCGAATTATCATCTCAATATTATTAAGGCGTTAGTTATTAACAATTTTTGACCTAGCCTGTGTAGACAAAATATTTTAAAACATAAGTTGGGGATCTTTCATGATTCATATTCCCCCTAGCTTTGAGAGATTTACTCCTTTTGTTTCTCTCTCTCTCAATTGTTTTCTCTAGCAGAAAATAGTGTCACCTTATTTCTCATTCAATGTTCTTAGTTTTTAATTTATCATTCTGACGTTTCCTCTCAAAGGGTCAGACGATAAGGCCTTAATAAAAGTTTTAACAATTTTTTTTCACCCACCCGTTCTATTGATTAAAACTATTTCCTCCAGAATATGTTACCATTTGGTTGTACTCGTAATCTATTTACACACACGCACACACTCACACACACACACACACACATATATATATATATATATATATATATATATATATATATATATATATATATATATATATATCATTACATGTAGCTACATGAAATGTTATAAGTAGATATAATATTTTATGTATCGATTTTCAGTATTTACCTCAACAATGCTCAATACGTGAGTACAGCTAGGTAGTAACTTATGAAAATATATTTATGGCAATTAAGTTACACAGAGGCTTTCGCGTTTCATCCAGGTATGAAATACAGAAGCCTCTATGTAGCCTTATTGTCATTAACATATTTTCATAACTTACTATTTATACATATATATATATATATATATAAAGATAGAGAAGAGGGTTAATAGATATGAATAGACATAGATAGATAAGGCATACTAAAATTAGAGATAGATAAGCGCAGTTGTACGTGGACGTGGTGGCAATAATTTAGATTTTACTACTTGATAACATTTAATAATACCCAAGAAATTGATAGTTTATTCTACTGCTTACATATTATCTCCGGGGTTACGCCGAGTATGAAAATATAAGTTTTAGCTGGACATACATACACACATACAGACACTATCCACTATAACTATGCAATCCCTACAGCTACATATTTAGAAAACAGAGCAGTTAAACCTGACATCATGATATGAGACAAAAGGGAGAAAGTAGCAACCCAAGTTGAAATCAGTGTCCCTAATGATGCAGGATTAAACAGAGCTGAAAGGGAAAAGATTACGAAATACCAAGGTCTTATGTACGACATGAAAAGAAACTGGAATCTTTGAAAGATGGCCATCATCCCAGTAATTATAGGAGCAACCAGACTAATGAGAAAGAATTTCAAAAACTACCTGGCGAATATACCCAGTGAACCGAGTGCAAGATAGATACAAACAATTGCACTGAAAGGGACGGTTAGAATATTTTAAATATTTTTAGGCTGGAGTTTCTGCATGAATGAGTGAATGTCTGGCATCCGGTAGGATGCCTCATCCCCAGCAAAAGCAAAATGAGAGAAACAACTGCCTTTTATATAATAGATAAAGAGAGAGAGAAGAGGGCAAATAAGTATGAAGAGACTTAGATATATATATATACAGGGTGGGCCAAAATAAGGGTCCTATCTTTAAATTTGAATAACTTGAATTTGAATAACTTCCACAAAATAAAAGTTAAACTCACCAAACTTTATGTGTGTGTAGACTGACCCTTCCGAGATTTTTTTAAATAAACAAAACAAATTTTAGCCGAAAAACACTTCTTAAAACTTACAAAAACTAAAGTATTGTTTTTTACACTGTTTTGAGTTTTTTAAGCGAAAATAATGTTTTCTAAATGAGGGTACGTTCCTTAGGGCTAATACGGCTCATGCTTGCTTCGGAAGGGGTCCTTTACTTATTCTAAAAAAAAACAACAAAAAAAATCAATAAATAAAAAAGTTATGAATTTTTAAAAATAGGACCCTTATTTTTGCCCACCATGTATAATAGATAAAGAGAGAGAGAAGAGGGCAAATAAGTATGAAGAGACTTAGATAGATAGATAGATAGATAGATAGATAGATAGATAGATAGATAGATAAGAGCATAATAAAATTAGAGGTAGATAAGCGTGGGTGAAATCTTTCTACGTTGTTGTACGTGAACGTGGTGGCAATAATAGTGCCTGAACGTCAAATAGAACCGCAACGCTTGCTTACCAGAAATGGATGAATTCGAATTGCGTTGGTTGAGAAACCGAATAGCGTAAAACTATCAAACTCAACAATTATTAATAGGTAAGAAGAGAGAGCGCATTAAACATTGCCCAAAGCGCTCGCGCTCTGCCTTGCAATTAACTGGCCCATCAATTCATGGGCTTTTTATGTGCAAGGGAAATGCGTACAGTCGAATCACTTCACACCGGATAAGCGGGTACTTTTCAATTTTACATTGATCTTAATATAAAGATCATCATATCTATCTTCTTTCAATATATACTAGCATATGCACGCTGCAGCCGATTGCATTATTTTAGCTTGGGAGAATGGCGTCATGATAAACGAACATATATTGTACTGTCCCAAAGAAGGAGGTAATGTCTGGGATGATGGTCTCATGGCAACAGAACGTATATTCCCCTACGAACATATCATACACTATTACCCTGAAATGTATAGTATAGTCAATTGAATCGAGAATTCAAATGTAGTACAATAGTACATTCATAAAAGTAATAGTATAGTTTCGGTTTCAAAGCAATACCAAATCGCCATGAGTAATATATATATATATATATATATATATATATATAGATATATATATATATATAGATATATAGATATATATAGATATGTATATATACATGTATATATATATGTGTGTGTGTGTGTGTAGTATAGAGTAGATAATATATATATATATATATATATATATATATATATATATATATATATATATATATATATATATATATATATATATGTATATCTAGGCAGCATCTTCTCTTGCAGGTATTGTTGAATATAAGAGACAACTCGTGTCTAGATATCTTTTGGTAGATCCTTTCAATAGTCCGAATCAGGATCTTAGTTTCGGAGGGGAATTGGCTGATGAATTTGCCATAGTTTAGATTTGTGTCCCAAGTACGTTCGGGCCCATCTGGGTCCATCTTCGGGGGAATGGGGTTAATCAGGTATAGGCCATGAGTTAGTATTTATACAAGGTTTTTGGCGGGAAATATGTACCAAGTACGAAACTATATTTGGAGCTATAAACATTTTAGAATATTATTACTGATATTAAAGTTAATTAGGTTTTTTTTTAATTTTTATATATAGGACTTCTAGTATATGGAGTTTTTGTTTGTTAGTACTAAATTCTAAGATTTTGGTATTTTCTACGAAACTAAGATCCTGATTCGGACTATTTAAAGGATCTGCCAAAAGATATCTAGAGACGAGTTGTCTTTTATATTCAACAATATATATATATATATATATATATATATATATATATATATATATATATATATATATATATATAAAGAGACAGAGAGAGATACTTTATAAAATTTAGTCGGTCGGATTTTTAAAGTCAGACCAAAATAGCATTTAATCTTACAAAACACATTTTACTGGTTGTTGTACCAGGTTAGTGGCAATCTTATGATTTACTTAGCTACAATTTATTTACAAAATAATGTTTCTGGTCAGAATATTAGTAATATGGATACATTTTTAAATAAATACATTAAAAATAGATTAGGTAACTAATCAAAACACATTGATCATTTTCCTGTCTATTTTTGCTATCAGATAAACAATTACATTTCTTTCTTACATATAAATATTAGCAAATTATTTTCTGTAAAATACTGATGGTAATTATTTTTCATTCATATGATCTGTTTACAGTGCTGTTTTACTCTAATGTTTGTAAGCGATCGATAATAAAAATGCCGTACGTTGGTTTTAAGTTTTCAATATGTAAAGTCGAAAATCATTTCTATTTTTATTTACGTAACACAAAATAAACGTAAAAGTAATTATTGGAAAGGCTACCATTCTAGCAAATAACTAACTTAAATTACTTTTAACACATTTCGTTTGCAATAGATTTCAGAATATCTTCTTTAAAACCTTTTATTATCGAAAATAGTATTTTTTGCTTGTTACGTTTCAAAAAGAACACAAACTGGGGCTTGCACATCTTAATGGTTATTTGTTTTACTCTTACTCAGATATTTAATTAAATTTGTAAAAAACATACACTAAAATAAAACGCTTTTTCTTTTTTTTAAATGCGAAGCTTTTAAAATATAACACAAGATATGATTACGGATAATCAATCTTCGGTTACTTCCCTTGAATATGACGCCTAAAATTATTTCCGTTTGACAAAATTTATTGTTCCAGAAATGTTTTGTATCTGATCGGTTCAGTTGCTCTGGTGTTGCCCGACCCCCCGTTTATGTTTTCGCTAAACTGGTTTTCATTCTTTTAAAAAACACTGCAAAACACTCTGCTTTACTTGTCCCGTTAATTATTATTATTATTATTATTTGATTGAAATGCAATTCATATAATGAGGTCTCACATCAGTGAGAGGACCGATATATTTAAAAGGTGTCGAGGGGAACGCCCCAAAACGGTGCGTACTCTGTCCTGATGACCCGACATTATCTTCCAAACAACAATATCATCTATTGTCCGCTCGCTTCATAGCGACTGTCTTCTATTGTTCCGGTATCAAGTTTAATTCATTATATGTAGTAGTAGTAGTAGTAGTAGTAGTAGTAGTAGTAGTAGTAGTAGTAGTTGAAATAGTAGTAGTATCAGTAATATTCCATTGGAGTTCTCACATCAGTAGTTTTTCACTGACAAAAACTGGTGGTTTTCCCTTGATTCTGAATGACAGTAATTCTCCCTTGGTTTTCTAATACTTTTTTGTTCCATTTCAGTTAAGATGTGGATGGTGTTATTTCTCCATCACGGACACGTTTCAATGCGTTCTTGATTGTTGAGAGAGGGCGTCATTTTATAATATTATCGAAATATCTTTACGAAATCACTCTCAGCCGTTATTAGTACGTCTTAGTGGGGTCTATCAATACCTCTTATTTGTGTGTTTCATACCCGCGGTTTGTTAATGTCACCTTCTTATGTGAGTAGGTTCCCACGCGCTAGGATTTTTTTAATACACCGGCTTTTGCATCGGTTGCATTCAACAAGTCTCCCCAAGATTTCTAGTACTCTCCAATTCTTTCCATCACTATTGTAACTCAATTGGTGTTATCGCCCCAGCCGTTTACCGTTTGGTTCTCGCTGTTAACAGTCTGTCTGTCTGTCTGTCTGTCTGTCTGCTTGTCTGCTTGCCTGTCTGCTGTATGTCTCTCTCTCTCTCTCTCTCTCTCTATCTATCTATCTATCTCTGGAATATGAGTTACAACAAGACTCTACAGCTTGCGAGTAGACTCTGTAACATTTGAGTTGGGTTCTGGATCCTGCCATCATTCCGTCATCTTTCTATTCTCTCAAGCCACTTTATGTGGTACCAGCTCATGTTTGTAACTCTTGTTGTTTCTATAGTTGTTATTAATGTTGTTGTTGTAGTAGTAGTAGTAGTAGTAGTAGTAGTAGTAGTAGTAGTAGTAGTAGTAGGACGAAATGATATGTGTTTGGTTACAAAAATGGAAGTTTCAAGAAAGTTTCAAGAAAGTATATATTGATGGTAATGTTGAGTGGAGACAAGGATTCCTGATATACAGCCCAAGATAAAAGTCGGGAATATTTGTGAAAAGAGATTATGTGAAACTAGGGAAAGACCAACCGAAGCAATAATGACCAAATGAATCAAATTAGATCAGATAGGAAACATGAAAAGACATGACTTGAATGATAAAGCTATCCGTTTGGGAAATGTTTAAACGACTAATATTCGACCACGCCTAACTGCGTACATATATATATATATATATATATATATATATATATATATATATATATATATATATATATATATATATATATATACACGAGGGGCGTTCAATAAGTAATGCCCTGGCCTATTTCCCATAGCAGTAGGTTAATGAAACTTGACACAGTTAATAGTCTTTCTCTACATAGGAACCACCCAGAGTTATGCATTTCTCCCATCGTTTGATACAGCTCTGGACACCGTTTTTGTAGAACACATCAAGTTGGTCCTCCAACCACGTTGTAACTTCAGAAATCAAGGCTGCATCATCTGGGAAACGCTTTCCTTTGAAAAACAACTTCATGGCTGGGAAGAGATGAAAATCAGAGTGTGCAAGGTCAGGAGAGTAAGTGGGATGGGGGAGGAGTTCATGCCCACACACCTGTGCTTCTTATCTGGCGACATGCGAGTTGTGGATCGGAAGAAGGTCCTTTGCTGAGCTTGCCCCGCCTATTGATTTTGATAGCTTCTCTTAATTTTATCAAAAGTGAAGCGTAATAGGCTCCTGTAATTGTGGTACACTTTGGCAGGAAATCACTACCTCATCCTGGTCCAAGAAGACTGTGAGCATGACTTTGCCAGCGGAGAGTTGCACCCTTACATTCTTTGGAGGTGGTGAGTCCAAGTGATCCACTGCATTGACTGGGCTTTGGTCTCTGGATCATAGTGATGGACCCAAGTTTCATCCTGTGTAATCAGTCTTTTGAAAAACTTTGACTCATCTTCTTGGCACATCTCCAAATTCATCCTCGAGCACTCGACGCGTTCTTGCTTCTGGAAAAGTGTGAGCAACCTGAGAATCCATCTGGCAGACACCTTATGCATATGCAAATGATCATGAATGATAGTTTGCACAGACCCCGTACTAATCTTGACCTCTTGGGCTATTTGGCGAATAGTAATGCGTCGATCTTCCAAAATGGTAGCCTCAACTTGACGAACTGATGCCTCATTAATGGCAGAAGAGGACGACCAGGTCTGGGAGCTGTTTCCACAGACTTCCGCCCATGATTGAATTCACGATGCCAGTGTTTTACAAGGTCATATGATTGAGCATCATCACCATAAGTTTCTTTCATTTCATCAAAAGTCTCCTTTGGTGTGCGTCCTTTCAAATATCAAAACCGGATCACTGCGCGACACTCAACTGGCTCCATTTCATACCTGACTCAGTTCAAAAACCTGTAAATCAGAAACCACAATTAGTTCGGAGATGATTTTTGCAACATAATCCATACGTATATGAATCAACTGGAAGTGGGTCAGGGGCATTACTTATTAAACGCCCCTCATATATATATATATATATATATATATATATATATATATATATATATTTGTCGCTCCTAGAAAAAGTAGAGCACTGTAAGTGTAGTATTAACACAGCATGACGTCACTAGCTTTAAATGCATCGTTCCTTTCATTAAAAAAGTAGAAGGCTCTAGACGTTAAGCCGCCATATAAAGTGTTAAAATTATCACAGTTTATTTGCTGTTCAAAATTGGTCGAGTGGTTAAGGCGTCGGATTTGAGTTGCAAAATACTCGTGATCCGGGGTTTCGAATCGCATGACCGGTAGTGAATAGTCATATCTCTATGCTGATGAGTCCCGATTATAAAGGACGAAACGTATACGTACATAGATAAATAAACAATAACAAATATTATATATATATATATATATATATATATATATATATATATATATATATATGGGGGTATATAAATTTACATATTGAATTGTGAGTATTTAGGCAACATTCTTTAATTCAAACCCTAATTGTGAAACGTAACAGAATCCACTTGATCAATTATATATTTTTTTAAATGTTCAATTTTTCTTATTGAATGTTGCATAAGCATCACGAGCACTTTGAATTCTTCGTTGTATAATCTTCAGGCAGCAAAACCAATGAAATAAAAGCCGGAGAACGCCGTATGTGAAGTCGAAGAATCAAAACTGTTTGTTATACTTATAGAACATTCATTAATCTTTTTGATTTTGACACAAAATAGATTATTAGCAAATCTGAAAAATAAAAATATATATATAATCAAGCAGTGAATTTTTTTATGTTTAACAATGTTTGCTTATATAATATATTAAGACAATAATGAATTATACACTCCAACGAAGAGTGACTCTGATGTGGTTGTAATAATATTGGTCCGGAAAACTCAAAAACCCAAGGACTTTTCTGTAAAGGTCTACGACATATTGGAGAACTTTTAAATTGTAAGTGGCGCCGATTGATAGAGATTTAAATACAATAATCTTGCAAGGACATTCTCAGATGCTAAGAACCGATCGACCCTAACATGGTCGTCGTTTAGAATGGACACATTTTGACAGTTTTTTAATCTACGATAAGTGCATCTCGTTTATTGTGGACTTTATATTATTTATTAATGGATGTGTGTCTATGTTGTTTTACCTTTTTATCTTTTTTATTTTGTATGTGCAAATACATTGTTTGTTTACGTGTATAGATAAAGAGAAAATTGACTTTCCCCACAATAAACAGATTTTGTTTTTTTCAATTACATATATGTTGTCCAAGTGTATATATATATATATATATATATATATATATATATATATATATATATATATATATATATATATATATATATATATATATATACGATTACTCTTCTCTATAATTGGTCCCCCGATTTATAAAATCGAGGGACTTATGTTTTGAGGCATGTCCGTCCGTCCGTCCGTCCGTCCGGATTTTTCTCCGCAACCATCCATTGAATTTCTCTGAAATTTTGCATGAAGTTGTAACTTTGGTCAGGGTAGAAAGTGAAATTCTCCGATTTTTAAAAAAAGTCTGGTTAGCCCCCCAGGGGGTCAATAGGCCCCGAAATAGCAAAAAAATGACATTTTTTGTCTCATAACTTTTCATCCATCAATTCAATTTCTCTGAAACTTGGCCAAAATGTGGAGGCAATTGTTCCCAATAGAAATTAAGTATCGCTGACCTTGGAAAAAATCTGGTTCGCGCCCCCAGGGGGTAAAAAGCCTCTAAAATGGCAAAAAATGACCATTTTCTCCCATAACGTTTGATCCATCCATTCAATTTTTCTAAAACTTGGCCAAAATGTAGATGCAATTGCTCTAGATATAGAATGGGCATCCTTGACCTCAGAAAAATTCTGGTTCGCGCCCCCAGGGAGTCAAAGGGGGGTAAAAAATGCCCCAAATTGCCCAAATTTATTGCATTTTACACTCGCCACATCGAGTCACATACGCGCGGCTTGTTATTTTTATTTTTATTTGTTTTTGTTATTGTTGTTAATGTTAGATTTTTATCCTATCGCTGATAACTATTATTATTATTACTATCATTATGTCTCAATGATTTTCTTAATTAGTATTATGTAATTTTTTAATCACTATTTAATTTCTCTTAATTAGTTTTTAATAAGATTGTTACAATAAGGTATTTATAGAAATGATTCTTACTATTTTAATGAATTTACTCTATATATATTCTTTATTTTTAATTCTATTTT
>OY744536.1:3144017-3209017 GCA_963556195.1 Sepiola atlantica | reverse complement strand
TTCAATTTTGACATTATTTATGCAATGTAAAACAAATACATTTGAATTTTAAGCAAAACGTTTTAGAATCTTAAAATAAAAACGGATCTGATCCCAACTGGCAGCTTTGTTCATTTTATTGAGATCAAATTATAAAAATCGCAAATCGTCACACCAGGAGGCAGAAGTGTTCACGTCAAGGACCTCGATTTAAAGAAATCGTGACTGACTTATCTTATTAATTACAGATTCTTCTGAGATAAAGTGTTTTTGGATTCGATTCAGAGAACTCGGAATCAGTGGGGAGTGAAATGACGAAAACCGTTTGAGATTATATACGATATTTCTTCTTCGTTGAGTTTGATGAAGAATTTGACTCAGTGGAAGAAGAATCCACAACTATCACTAGAAACAACAATGACAAGTAATATCAAGAAAAAGAACAACACAAGAATAGAACAAACACAATGGAGTTTTTATAGAGTGTTGGGCGTAGCAGCGCAGTTAATTTTCATTGAAGCATTGTTTTAAATAACAGATCATACATAATGATGTTCGATATATTAATAGGCATAATCACGACAGTGTCTAAAAATCAAATAATAATCACGACATTCTATATAAATTACATAAACGTGACAGAATTGATATATACTTGATTTCCCTATATTGCCTTCTCTCTCTCTCCCTCTCTCTCTCTCTCTCTCTCTCTCTCTCTTTCTCTCTCTCTCTATATATATACATAAATTAATAATGTGCACCTGAAATAATTATATATATATATATATATATATATATATATATATATATATATATATAGCACTGGATAAAGTGAAATAATAAAATAAGATGCGAATCAAATTTTATTAGAATTCAATGTTCCAGCAAAGTACTTTAAAGTCCTTAACTCATGAGTTTTCAAAGAAAATCTTCTCCTCGGAGGACGATTACCGAAATGACATTACCGCAGGTAATAAAATTAAACTTTGAAAATATATAAAAATATATATATAAAAAATACATAAAAGTATATAAAACATCAAATATATCGGCCCAAAACGTACTTTTTTGTTAAACTTATACAGTTCAACTAAGTCATAAAATTTAAAACAGCTTCAAGAAAGATATCAAAGAGGTTGATTAAAACACAATCCAGGTGGTGAATGGAAGTCCAAAAATGAAAAAGTTATCCCGGCTGGAAATTTGTTTGCTATCGATGCAGTAGATGACAGTGAAAAGTGTATCCAAGGTGTATGCAAATTAATTCAGTTTCATCCGGATTTTCACTAATTAAAGATATTAGTTGCCTATATTTTGTTGTATTACCTCATATATATATATCCCCACCTCTATCTCTCTGTCTCTGTTAGTCATCTAATATTTGCATTTCTATCTGCCTGTGTGTATGTCTTTCTTCCGTTCCTTTTCTCCATATATATGTACATGTATTTTAAACCGCCCCACCCCGTCAATGTGCTGGTTAACTAAAATGAAGAGGTTTTAATCATAACTAAATAATAATTTTTTTTCCAAATTATAATAAATTGAAATAAAAATTTCTCCGTTTCATTGACCATTATAGCTTTCGAAAAAAAACCTGCGTATGCTAATCTGCTCCTCCCGCGACATAGGCTAATTTCTGATGCGTGTTTTCAAAAAATATGTATTCGTTTTCTATTTATCCGTGGTTCAGTAGCTTCTCCATACATAGTCGTTTACACAGGATGCCGCAGGCATTTCCACTCTCACGCTAACATCTAAGTACACGACCACTCAATTCGACCGACTACTGTTTTTAATAGGTGTATTTTTGGACCTGGCACCGTAAGTGTTTCACTTTTACGCTTTTCCTCTTGTCTATTACTCACACTACATCTGCATCTACTATTTCCTCTTTCCGGGTGTTCGGAAGTTTCAAATACTTTTCCTACTTACTTACGTTTACTCTTTCTCCTCTGTTTTTCTTTGGCTATTTCTTACGCAACATATACAATGACAGAATAATTTTGGATAGTCATTTCTGAACAGGCAAACTTCGTCGACGTTCATGTTTAGTTTTAAAACATAGAGCGGTCTTACATTATTCATACTTTTAACTATTCTTTTCTTATCTTAATTTATAAATTTTAAAGGTATGAAGATAGTAAAGATTTCAGCTAAAGTGCTCCCCTAGTGTATTTAGTCCTAATAAATTTAAATTCGGAGAATTTTGATAAAATTGTAACCTAATAAATATAGTTTAAATTCTATGTAATTCGGAAATATTTGAATTTTCAAATGAGAGTTTATGCTCCCTTTTTTCCAACTGAACAAACCTTGTAAATATTCCAAAAGAAACACAAATCAAGAGCATATTTATTAATTGTTGTCTAATAAGTATGGTTTGAATTTCCTTCCAAAGTACGGTGGCAGTTAAAATTCCGGGCATAATTACCCCACTCTCTATTGTCTCCCGGAATTTTTCGAAGCAATTGAGATTTTTAGGACCTTGCTTAATTGTGTTCAATATTTATTGTTAATCTCATACAAATCGGAGATATTTAAATTGTCAAACGGAAGATGCGCTCTTTATGCATTCCTAAAACTGTTTACAATACTCAGATGAAATTAACATTTCGGGAATATTTCTTAATTAGTCTCGTATAATTATGGTTCAAATAATGGTTGAATTTAATAAGTGATACCTCATGAACGCTAATATATATTAAACGTAGAGTAAAACATATCCAGTAAAGTGCTGATTACGAATATGTAATTGGTTTTGATAGGAGATCAACAGATGAAAACTGATACGTGCAACACACACACATACACCCCCCACACACACACATATATATATATATATGATAATTTTATTTACACAGACATGTACAAAATCTGCGACACTGGCATGTCGATGTTATCGATCAACAGTTACTATAAACTGAGATCTCATCAGGCAGAGTTAGAATCGGATTCTAACTTTTCTAGGACTTTCTTTTCTTATCGTTGTTCTTCCTTGCTTTTTAAGTTTGACTTTTATTTTTATTTTTATTTTTTTTCCTCTTCTCTTCTTAAGTGACCTCAACTATTACAACGCCACATTGTGTTTTGTCGGCAGTTGAAACCAGTATTCCAGACATTTAATTTCCCTGATGATCTGCCAAGCAAGTAACTGCTTGGTAGTGAAACACGTGTAGGAAAAAACATTTAATTTGAATAAATAGTATTTGTAAGAAAAAATATCTTTAATGGTGATCATTGGTGTCTTGAAAGGAATGCTTTGGTAAGCCTTCATAAAATCACATATATAAATATATATATATATATATGTATATATGCGTGTGTGTGTACGAGAAGTTACTAGCTAACCATATTTATAAGTGTCAAGTTGCAAGAGTCATATGACTCTATCTTGAATTGCCATACTTAATTGGTGCGCTTTTCACACAATTATTAACCTTTATTAGAAAACATTTATAAGGATGACTATAAGATTAACTTCATAATATTCTACTAAATGTCATCTTCGTGAGTATGGGCATATGCATTTTTTAGAATAACAAAATATGCCATAAAACAGAAATAGATAAAAATACGGAAATAACACATTACTTTCAGAGTTAGAAGTCAATAAGCTCTCTTGCATATATATATATATATATATATATATATATATATATATATATATATATATATATATATATAAAGTAGAATGCGAATTTATGATATATTCATTATTTTGCAATGATCATGCTCCGAAAAATGCACCACTAACAATATTGGTCCATGCGTACATACGTTTCCCAAATGTCAATGTTATTACTTGAAATTTAATTATATAAAAAATCTGAAATTATCTAAAATTTAATCATACCAAATAAATTGAAAGTGTTATTTTAATTTTTGTACTTTTAAAATGTGAGAAAACAAATACACTCATGAAAACCATTTAATATAGAGGTAGATATTTTTTTGAATAATTTAAATTTCGTTTTATCGGAGTAAATTCTAATATAGAACATTTGAAAGCTTGACTCAGACATATTTAAATATATATATATATATATATATATATACAATAATATTTTTTTAAATAAATATTAAATATTTAAATACCTAGAGACATCGATGTTTCATGCTAACGCAATCTTCAGTCTAGGAACTAATTTTCAACGGTCGGTGGGCGAGAACCCCGAACACAAATCGCCACTGATTCGTAGTCGGTGATCTTAACCAAAGGGCCATCGCAAATTAATTAGTAAATGCAGAATAACTTTAACTGTAAATATCGACACGTGGCCGTTATTTACCAGGCAGCTCAGAGTGACCTTCGAACCGGTGTTCGGATCTCGCATATAGCTATTAGTACTGCTTGTTATTAAAGCTACTCGAAAGTGCCCAGCCCTTGTGGGAAGGGGGGCTGATAAACAATAATATTTTTTAAATAAATATTAAATATTTAAATACCTAGAGACATCGATGTTTCATGCTAACGCAATCTTCAGTCTAGGAACTAATTTTCAACGGTCGGTGGGCGCGAACCCCGAACACAAATCGCCACTGATTCGCAGTCGGTGATCTTAACCAAAGGGCCATCGCAAATTAATTAGTAAATGCAGAATAACTTTAACTGTAAATATCGACACGTGGCCGTTATTTACCAGGCAGCTCAGAGTGACCTTCGAACCGGTGTTCGGATCTCGCATATAGCTATTAGTACTGCTTGTTATTAAAGCTACTCGAAAGTGCCCAGCCCTTGTGGGAAGGGGGGCTGATAAACAATAATATTTTTTAAATAAATATTAAATATTTAAATACCTAGAGACATCGATGTTTCATGCTAACGCAATCTTCAGTCTAGGAACTAATTTTCAACGGTCGGTGGGCGCGAACCCCGAACACAAATCGCCACTGATTCGTATATATATATATATATATATATATATATCCATTCTTTGGTATAAAGATATATCATTGAACATTTTGTAATAACATCCTCTTCACTTATTTGGCATGCCATAGTAGAAGAATAACATTTCTGGACATTGCGTAGTTTTATTTTGTATTTATAATTATTGAACAATTCAATCGTATATTGTCTTATCGCCTTGATCAAGAAATATTGTCTCTTGCCTGGGTAATTTTTATACGTGTCCATGAATGCTCATGAGTAATCGTGTCATCTCCATAATAAACTAGAATTCGTGGCATATGCAGCCCTATATTAAATAACGAAACGTATTACTGCTTTTTTATATTACCTGCATTTTTTAAAAAGATATCCAGTTATAAAAGTCCATCCACCAAGGCGGTATTATTGCCATTGCAGAAAATGTAGTAGCAGGTGTATTACCTGTCTCATAAGACACCATGGTGATGGAGTCGGGGGAAACTGTTGCAGATTATTTAAACAGTTTGTGAGCGCTGATAAAGATTAACCTTGCGTCATAGCTCCCCCTCGTGGGGAGACGGGTAACTACCGATATCTATTCATAACTCGTGCTTTAACGGCAATCTGAGCAAAGCGTAAAAAAATTATCATTCTTCATCTAAATACTCCGAAGCATTATATGACCTAATATGTTTGCGAATCGTGATGTAAACTGTGGCGTAGTTATGGTTACAGACAGACACCATGCATACATGAAAAGTATCTTCAGTTGCCATCATGTAATGCATAAAGAAGTTAGAGTCGAAAAAACAGACTAAAATTAAATTATTTTATATAGCTGTTTAGATACTTGTTTTAATTATTTGAGTCTTCTTACTTTGTTCCTTCATAATTTTTTTCATTTCCTAGATATATTTAAGGTGGCTTATTGTATTAATTGATACTCTTTTTGAACTATCGAATTGGCCATGCAATACTTATGGCTTGTATTCTGTTCACTTACTATTGGGAAAATACTGGTTGATGGTCAACTCACTCGCAGCATCCCAATATAAACCAATTAGGTGTTAAATTATCTTTCTTTAATTTATTACTAAAAATCATTCGTAAATACGATATTATATTTGATCAAAATTTATTTTAAAGATATACTTGACTTTATAAGATAGAGCTTTCATTTCTATAATATATAAAAATGTGGGTTGGTTATAAAGACTACTTACCACACATTTTTGATTGAATGATAGATGAAACTGGTTATAATCCTCTACTCTAGATTTTACCAGCTCTAAAAACTGAGACATCAGTGTTCACTATATACATCAGACAGTAGGTGTTATATTTGAAATAAACTCCAATCTTTATGACAAACTATAGATATCTCTGGAAAATACTAATCTTGTTGAGATATCGTTAATTTACCTTCTGGTTATAAACAAGGATAATGGTCACTAATTGATTACACAAGCCATTCTCTAGATATATGCTGAAATAGATAACCACTGCAGATATAGTGAACAACACATTTTGGTGTACCATACTGTCAATATGAGGTAAGTTCAGAATATATTCCCAGTTATTATTGTGTTCAATTTATTGTGTACAATGAACACTTTATCGTGACGGTTATTTAGGTATTAAATACCCCCAATAAATTGTTCTTCTTCTTCTTTCGTATGAATCATATGAGTCTGGTGTTGTCATTAGTTTCCCCGATGTTTTTTCTCGTTAGAAATCTTTCTAGAAAGACATCGGGTACTTACGGGAAGGACCGCGAGAAGGTTGCCAACATCCCTAAGTGAAAGTGGTACTGTGGAACCGACTGGATTCGAAATAAATGGTTGATATGCCTTAACACAAACAATAATGATCGTCTTTCCACCAACTGATTTGGAGCCCAATTAGAAACCCGTCGTTAGACTGGCTTGTATATTGACTCGGAAACAATAAAACGGCAATTAAGAAACGTTGTAAACCACGTGAAGTCAATTAAGACATTTGTTCAAGACGGACACGCGTTGTTAAAATGTCTGTCAAACGGGAGGAAGTAGCTTTGAAACTGCTGTTTTATTTTATGTACATTCCACGCAATTTAGAAAACGCAATTCATGTGCAACGTGAAACATGTAAGCGGTCTGTTCAGTGTTAAATTCGATGCAATGCATTTTTAGCTGCACAAATTCCCAAGAATTGTCTTTAGTTGGATGATTTAACCTTGCTAATTTAATATCAAATCTGGTTGTTTCTTCTGCAGTTGTCGACGTAACAGAGCAGCGATGTTCGCCATCTTGTTTTTCTCTCTCGCTCTTCCTTTTTTTTAGATGCAAGTAAATGTGATTATGTCACGTGCAATGACAGCCGCGAAGTGTTTTATTTATTTCCAGAATTCAAAGGAAACACATCATTGTTTTTTCTCTCTCTCTACAAGAATGACTTCTTTAAACAATCAGCCATCGCACGATGCATTAAAATAGAATATTTGTTGTAACTTCACACCTCAATAATATTTACAAGAAAATGTCGACAACTTGTAAAATGGATCGTTTGGTGATGTTGTGAGCGTTACATCATGAAGGATAACGTCTTAAAAAATAGTCCCCCCTTTATCTTGCCTATCTTGCTAATTTTGATCAGGTATTTATATATATTATGTTCTTATACTGT
This sequence comes from Sepiola atlantica, assembly GCA_963556195.1. Lineage (NCBI taxonomy): Eukaryota > Metazoa > Mollusca > Cephalopoda > Sepiida > Sepiolidae > Sepiola > Sepiola atlantica. Next base: position 3,201,501 of record OY744536.1, on the reverse strand, counting down.
GATGTCGTGTGTGTAATATCTTGACCTACACTGTTGTAATTAAGAACTACGCATGCGTCATTTCTGTCCTCGATTCATTAGAGAGACACGCGTCTTTTTAAAATAGAGGCTTTATTCGCATAGTAAAAATATGTACAAATCAATTATAGACAATCAAAGAGAAATATATATAGGTATAATTATATACCATGCCAAGATATATATATATATATATATATATATAGAGAGAGAGAGAGAGAGAGAGAGAGAGAGAGAGAGACAGACAGACAGACAGACAGACAGAAAAAAGAGAGAAAGGTGGAAGGAGAGAGAGAGAGAGGGGGAGAGAGAGAGAGACAGACAGACAGACAGACAGAAAAGAGAGAGAGGTGGAAGGAGAGAGAGGGAGAGAGGGAGAGAGAGAGAGAGAGAGATGACACCAGAATCACTTCATGAATTGCCCTTTTTCCACACTGCACCGGGATTTTGAAGCCAGAGCCCATTTCACGCCGTTCGATCGCAGTCAAGTTTAGCAGGAAACGATACTCTCTGATGGAACTGACGTCATGTCTTGACTTCCACTATTCCCGGCGGTAATACTTTTACTCATGTAATTAGCGTGTCTGTCGTTGAATTCCGAACTCTTTTAACTTACCAGTACTATTTTCCATTTTAGAATGAGAAACTTACGCTCCCGTCATACAGCACTTGCAAATCTTTATTGTCATACGATTTTTATTCTGTCCTTCTTTAGTACGGCCAAATATTACATATTGTCACTTGTAAGTGTTTGCACACGTAGGCAACCGTTTTCCATTTGCCCAAGTTAATAAGGTACGATATGAATGACAGTGTTTCCTACACATAGTTTCGGTTTGAAATTGATGATGACATAGTCACATCTTTAGATTCTGATGAATAGTTAGACAAAACATAACAACAGTCGCAAGTGTTACTGAGTTAGAACTAGAGGAACAACCAATCAAAATCGGGACCCAGACGAAATAAGAATGTAGGTTTCCCATGTAGGTTAGTGAACCTTGCGTATGGCTATATAGTTAATATTTCTTTCTTTTTAGTTCAGCATAATGTAATAAAAATAGAAATATTGATTGGCCTTGTGTTATTTTCTGCGGATATGGTTATAATATGGTTTTATTGAATTGTAAAACAATGTCCACTTATAATAATAATAATAATAATAATAATAATAATAATAATAATAATAATAATAATAATAATAATAATAATGATGATGATAATAATAATAATAATAATAATAATAATAATAATAATAATAATAATAATAATAATAATAATAATAATAATAATAATAATAATAATAATAATAATAATAATAATAATTATGAAACCATCATTCTTTATAAAAAATATATAATAACAATAAAACAAACCCTGTTTATGAAAACGGACTTATTTTCGGTTTTTAAATGTCAACATTAATCCCAGCAATCAGTACAAAATTTACACCAATCACGTGAAAAGTATTAATACGTTACTAAACCCAACAAGCAACCCGAGAATCTCTGGTTCCAACCACTAGATAACAAATATGTCAGCTAATGTCAATGGTGTCGTGTCAACTTGTAAGTGGCTGGATTACAGGGGAAGCTTAATTTTCTGTTTAATTTCCCGGCCTTCTTTTTTTTAATTAAAGTTAACAACATTATTCCAAACGCTATCATCCAAATAGATACGTTTTCAAATCTAAACTTGTGATTTACGATTGTTTTCAGGCAGTTCATGAGGCACTCACTTTCTAAGCTTAGGAACCGTTTATCAATGTAGAAGATAACGATGAACGGTTGTATGGTTTAAGGAAATCCTCATTGCTATATCCCCAACCGATACTGCGGGGTTTTGTTTAACGTTATGCTACAAGCAGCCCTTCATCAAACCCAACTAGACGTTCTGATCGATCTTCATTATCAAGGGCGAAATTTCCATTTCTAAATTTTGTAAGGTATCTTCTGTGTCTTTCATTCAGGCATTCTTCTGCATAAGTTAACCGAATATTACTTCGACTGCAAGGTTACCTTTTTGTAAACTTATAAAGCTTCATGTACCTCTTTAATACTGTCATGTTTTAAGAGAATTTCAACAGTGACATTTTAATTAATTTTTCCTGTAAATGTAATTTGTCCGATTTTTGGAGTTTGGCAATTAGTAATTTATTTTGTTAATTAATATTTGATTCTGACAATAACAATTGTTCCTTTTTTTTACTCGTCGGCAATAGTTTATTTTCTTAACAAAAATGTATTTCGCTCCTGTTACTTTCAAATTATACTTATTCAAGTTCGGAATTTTATTAACATAGAGCAATTATTCGCTATCCACATAACCAGCTTGAGCTACTTACATTCTTAATAAAATAAATAAATTATTTCTCTTTCTATGACACATTTGACATAAACAATTACATATGTTTACAGGGCATATTAAATGATTTATTTGTTCAACTTATTTGTATAACATAATAGTAGGTACAAATATTTATCTTTATTCATTGTCCTACATGTCCTATATAATTCGCATTTTGGTCTCATCTATGAACTTATTATTCCTGATTACGGTAAGTCTAGGATTATCCCCTTAAATACTATTTTCAATAAATAGTTATCCAAGCTCGGAATTTTATAAACATAGAGCAATGTTTCGCTATCTCCATACCCAGCTACAGTATATTGTTTACACAAATTATTTCACTCCTGGTAATTCCCGGACTTTCGAGCTGGGATCAAAGTGTAGTATTTTTCTGTCCTCAGTTAGAAGGGGACATTTTTTATATTGCTGTTCTTAGAAAAATGTCAGTTTTTTAAGAATTAATTCGTTAAATCTAAATGATATTTAGAATAAACAATTTGTTTACAAGATGAACTATAATTATTAATTTATTCCGATAGAATGCATTTTGCTTTCTTAAAAACAAATCCATCTTTTTAATGAATTACTCTCTGATATAAAATTATGATTTAAAACCAAAACCTCTTTACAAAAATAACATTTCTGATTGAAGTAAATCGACTAGATTTCAGTTTCTTAAAAAACAAGTCCGCCATATTTATGAAAATTATATTTACACAAAATAATTAAATTAATATAATCTGCATAATATTCTCGCAAGTAATTCTTCTCCTGTTAATCCCCAACTTTCGGGCTTGGATTAAAGGGCAGTGGCAATAATTTTATGTATTTCGGTTTCCTAGTAAAAGAAAGTCAGCCATTTTAATAAATCCAATCGTCAAATAAACGTCATATTTAAAATAAATCATTTATTTACAAAAAATACTTTGATGATTACAATAATTTTGGTTCATTTAGAAAAAAATCAGTCTTTTTTTATATTAATTACCCCGTTAAATAGAATTCCGCCTTAGAACAAAAGATTTATTTACAAAAATGTTGTTTTGATTACATTAAATCCACTAGAATGCGTTTCCCTCTTAAACAAGGTCCAAGAAAGTGCCGCCAACTTAATAGGTCCCTCACTATCCACTAAGCTCCAGCCCCTGTCTCAACGCCGCAATGTTGCACCCTGGTGCTTGTTTTAAAAATACTTCAATGGATTGTGCTCCGATGAACTGGCTGCTCTGGTGCCCCCTCGACGTAAATACAGTAGACCAACTCGACAATCAGCTAAATCCCATCCATTCACTGCGGAAGTCCACAGATGCCGGAGAGCCTTCTACTTCAATAGTTTCTTTCCTCGTGATGCCAGCCTCTGGACTCCCTCCCTGCTCCCTGTTTCCCTGACTGTACCGACATGCAGAGGTTTAAAACTAATGTAAGTAGACACATCTCTACACAGCTCCCAACTTAGGATGACACCCAAAAACTACACCCGAATTCTCAGTAGCCCCTTACGTCTACAGTGGCGGCCTGCTTTGTTTGGGGTGAATTATGTTATTAAAAAAATTGCTAGTTGAAATAAAATGTAGATTAAGTATAAATATATTTTCTTGAAAAAGTAACTTTACTGATAACATTAAATTCACTAGAATGCGGTTTCTTAGAAAATAAGTTAGCCATTTTAATAAAATACTTCCTGAAATAAAAAATATTATTTAAAACAAATAATGTATTTACTAACTAATAAGTTAGCAATTTTAATACATTGTTTCGTGAAATTCTATTTTCCGGTTTTAAATTATTTTGCTCTTCCTTATTTATTCTTAACACAACATTAAGTTAACGACTGGTCTAACCTGAGTAAAAACAGCTATTATATTAATTAAGTTAGATTACAAACTACAACCATTCTGCCAGTTATAGGAAATAATGCATTTCATCTGCTCATCCTTGAATCCTCAGACGAAAATAAACATGTCAATTATCTACCTGAAAAGGTAAATATAAAGTCATATCCGAGCTTCAAATAGAATTCACAGAGAGCCCTGAGATAAAGGAAAAGAAGGAGGCGCTCATTTGATCATTTTTTAAAAAGCTTAGATTTAATAGCTTCCTTTCCTCTTTTAACCTTCATTTTATCGCAGTGGTAGTAACCTCTCCCGTTATAGATTATAGAATCGTGAATTACGCATATTGAGTCGACCATACGAACATACGTCCACACATAAACACTCGCGCACACACTTATACATACGCACAGACGAATGCCTAAGCCATTAAGAACAGTTTGCGTCTATTACACACACACACATACTGACACACACACACACACACACATATATATATATATATATATATATATATATATATATATAAAATTGAATGAAAATTTAATGATAATATTGTGTCTTTAAATAATGATCTATTGTGATAATAGAAAGCTAAATATACTGGATAGAGCAATAATTCAAGAAAATCCATGATGAAAAAAATGTTTTAAAGATTACAATTTTTTATTAATTCATCAAAAGTTCAGAACAAGGAATAATCTCATTATCCTTAATCCATGAATTTTCAAAGAGAAATTATTTTCATCGGAGGATAAAAAAGCAGTAATGTGTGTATTACTGGTAAATATAACTTTGAAAATGTATATATAGAGATAAACACTTTTTGTTGCCTAAAAACATCCTAATTACAGCAATATAAATAATGTTTCAATAGATTGTAGTAAATCCTCAAATGTTCAAAAGTAATCCATAAAATCCGAGTATTCCAAGCAGTATCAATCAGAGAAATCCGTATAGTCTGTATGTGTAGATATCCGTGGAAAATTGAAAAACAAAAGATTAAGTTCAGAAGATCCAAATTGAATGTAAAAAGGTCAAAATCTGAGTCAAGATAATAATTGCCAATTCTAGCTTCCGGACCAGGTAGAAATGTAATACATACATTATTGCTTTGCTATCCTTTGATGAAATGCATTCCTCTTTGAAAATCCATGGGTTAAAGATAATGAGATTATTCCTTGTTCTGAACTTTTGATGAATTATTAAAATTTGTAATTTTTCCAACTTTTATTTTCATCATTCATTTTCTTGATATATATATATATATATATATATATATATATATATATATATATATATATATATAATGTATTCTCATCTAATTATTTTTATTTGTGATTGCAGCGTTCATCATCTTTTTTCTCACTACTACTTCGATTGTCTCACTTCATAAGTGATTATGGTGCAGAAAATTGCATTATTAGTCGCCCTTAACTTTATAGGACGTATTTTTCGTTAATATATATTTTTTTTATTTATTTTATATGTACATAAAAGTAATCCATAAAGTTAAGGGCGACTAATAATGCAATCTTAATCACTTAGGAAGTGAGACACTCGAAGTAGTAGTAAGAAAAAAACAACAACAACGAACGCTGTAATCACCAATAAAAATAATTACATAAAATTACATTAAATATTTAGGTGATAAAAATCGTACATATTTCTAGACAGAGCGTCTTGGTCCGATGGTAAAACGCTGGACTATAGATATCAATATCGAAGGTTCGATCCTTGTCTACGTTAGCCATGCTAATGACGGTTGTGAGCCAGAAACATGTGTCTATGGATTACTTTTATGTACGTATAAAATAAATTAAAATATATATATTAACGAAAACTACGTCCTATAAAGTTAAGGGCGACTAATAATGCAATTTTCTGCATCTTACTCACTCAGTAAGTCAGCCAATCGAAGAAGTAGTGAGCAAAAAAACAAGAACGATGCAATCAGGAATAAAAATAATTACATAAAAATACATTAAATATTTGTGTTACCACAAAAATAATGCCGATCGCTTCTTTTTCTATCTGTGAGTAACTCTTTTCCGCTGGTAAAACTGTACGAGACGCATGCGCTATCGACTTCCGCGAGCCGTTATCCATTCTGTGTAAAATACAAGTTCCTATGCCGTATGAACTCGCATCGGAAGCTATCACGATTTCAGGTTCTGGGCCATAATGAGTTAAAATAAATCAGACGTAAGAATGTTCTTTATTTTCTCAAATGACTGCCAGCATTCTGCCATTCAAATCCAGTATTTCCCTTTCTTTGAAGAAAGTCCGTTTAAAGGCGCTCGTAGGTTGTGCATACTTAGTCTAAATACATTATAGTAATTCGGTAATCCAAGGCAACTCTGCAAAGAAGATATATTTTCTAGCGCTGGCATATTCTTTATTGCGCCTGCTCTCTATTGGTCGGGTACTTTCCCATTCTTGTCTATTATTTATTCCAGATATTTAATTTGTTCTATAAATAATTCACATTTCTCTTCTTTTAGTTCGAAACCGTAATCTTGAATTATTTATAAAACTTCATGTATGTGCGTTATATGTTGCTCCGTACTAATACTAATTATCAGAATATCATCCAGATAAGCCGTCGCAAACTCTAGACCGCCGAGTAATCCGTCTATTACCTGCTGAAATATAGCTAGTGCTTACTTCAAACGGTAATATTTCAAATTTGTATAACCCTTAATGAGTTTTCCATTGCCAGCGTTAGGGTGCAACTTATGTCCGGTTTATTTTCGTGTCTGAATTAATCCGAATTCCTTGCAATTAAAGTTGTGCGAAATACGTTCGAAGAAAAATGTTGGACCGAATAAGTCCGAGTACCTTGTATCCAGTGCTGTTGGATGTAGCTTCGGATGTTGTGCACCCCAGTTTTTGGGTAATGTTCGAATAAATTATTAACGCCAGCGTTGTGAGATGGAGGTTTCGAATCCTCGACGCCAGTGTTGTGGCGTCGATGGCCTCTAATAATCAAGATAAACACAATAGTATAATTAACAAAGGTGTATTATTATGAGTATGTTACTGGGGTTATAACTCCCATCAATAACTGCCACGACGTTTAGTATTTATTGTGTCTCGGTAAGTTCATTGATTCCTGAAACAAGTAGATCAACTCACATGATAAAAATAATAAAGCTCAATATTTGATGTAGAGCAATTCAATTTTCTCTATTTAATTTTTGTATCTAGCTTTTTGAATAGTTTTTTGCGTGTGTATACGATTTGGGAGGGCACACCTTCTAAATGGTTAAGTTTTAAAAAAATGTGTCCCGTTACACACCTATGTTGCCTAGGATATATGTTCCATAATTCATAATAATCGTTTAGGAGTGAATCCGATACATGTCATAAAAGGACCGAAGTTTTTCAAATATTTGTACTTGTGTGTTATTTCTTTACATCAATCATCCTGAGGAAGTCTTGAAATAAAAACGAAACGTTGATGAATACATAAATAATATATTTGGTTTTCTTTTTTTTCATTTTTCCTTCACATATATATATATATATATATATATATATATATATATATATATATATATATATGGAAAATGAAAAAGGAAAAACAATAAAGATATTGATTCATCAACGTTTCGTTTTTATTGTAAGACTTCATTAAATTATCACACTGAGGAAGTCTTATAATAAAGACGAAACGTTGATGAATATATAAAAAATATCTCTTGTTTTTTTTCTTTCTTTTTCATTTCCCATTACGTCGGATCACTCTAATCCTTCCTTTCTTTTATATATATATATATATATATATATATATATATATATATATATATATATATATATAGAGAGAGAGAGAGAGAGAGAGAGAGAGAGAGAGAGAGTAAGGTACACGATAAGTCATAAAAATGAAATGCCGTGGTAGACAAAATGTTTGAATAAAGAGACAAACGGAAAACATTATCGAACGTTTCTGAAGACGTTCGATAATACGAACGAAACCAGTCAAATCTCTTGTTTTTGTTTTTCTCCTGAATTCTAACCTGTTTTCCGTTTGTCTCTTTTTTCAAACATATATATATATATATATATATATATATATAACTGTATATGTGATTATATATATATACACCTGTGTATGTGATTGTCTATGAATAATGCTTGAAGAGAGACCGTCTTAATCGACGATAACCTTGGGAAACAAATAAAGTGACATTAAAGTGAACAGGCACAAAGAAGCTCCAAAAGCCGATGTAAGATTGAATATAAGGCTCTTTTTGGTTGCTATTCCTAATACGCAGAGAATTTGAGTAATGAACCACCCAATCCTGGGATCTATTATTAACGAAACTACCTGCAAGTCTCCAAACGAACCTATTTATTTTCTTCCGAAACTAAAATACTCGCCCCGCGCACGGCATTGCAGCAGCGAAAACAGATCAAAATATACACAAATCCCAGGTAATTAATCAGTACCTATGCACTTTACTATACAGCAACGTAAAAATATGCTTTTATACTATGATGGTGATGATTTATTGGGGATGACTCGTTGTTTGTTCTGTTGGTCGTGATAGATAGATAGATAGATAGATAGATAGATAGATAGATAGAGATAGATAGGTAGATAGATAGAGACTGAATTATATTTTCGTCCCATTCTTACACGTCAAGAATCATCTCTCTCCCTTTTCTCTCTCTCTCTCTCTCTCTCTCCCTCTCTCTTTCTTTCTCTCTATCTCTCTATTTTTTTTCTTTCTCTGAATTTCCGTAATATAAAAAATCTACATTTACGCATATTTGAATTTGGAGAAACCTTTAATTCATTCAGTTCTAACACATCTCGTGCTTGCCACCTGACCATCTATGTACGCATATATACACACATATATTGTGGGAGAATTACCTACTAGACACCATCCTCGACTCTCTTTCGTCTCTCTGTACAAGGGGTTGTCAGGACAACCTGACATGAGGATACTCTCCCCTACAAGTAAACCCTGACCAAATATCCAAAATAACATAGTATCCGAAGCCCAAATAAGATCCTCTCGACACGACTATACACTGGCCATACGAGGAATGGTGTATCTTCTCAAAGTAATGTTAGCTTAAGTAACAGCACGTAGCTGGATACTTCACCAAACTAGATGAATTCTTGTGGTAGAAACCACAAGAAAGATATACTTGAACATAATTAACTGGTCAATTGGGAAGAGGGAAATTAATGTTCTTAACTTCTTTACAAACTCAACGTTTAAGAGGTTAAAAAGAACTCAATTCAAATATCTATGTATCTCATATACATATCAAGGGTTAGCCCCAGAAAAGGGCCCTTTCATTTCTGAGAACTTCGACTGAAGGAAAATGAAACAGAAAATTGTGTGCCCTAAAAGAAACATCAGCTTACGCCATTAATAAGTAAGCCTCTATTAATGAGGGGTTACTTGATTGAAAATTAAAATCTATGCTTTATGATACCACTCTCTATTATGGTGTTGCTTCTCGCCCATCTCCCTCGGATTAGTCGAAATATGCATCTCATCTTGAAGTTGACCTGGGTTCAGTTGCGGATTGGGATACAAAATGGCTTGTTTCATTTAATCCAGTTAAGACGCGTTAAGCTCGTGTATTTCAATCGTAGCCGTGTCCCTTTTCTTCCTAGGATGACTCTGAAACTTCTTGGTCTTTCTCTCTCATTAAATCTTTCTTTGAGTTCATATATTAGATCCATTGGTCTTTCTGCATCTCGTAAAGTCGGTTCTCTCTATCGCTCCATACACTTTCTCACACCGGAGGCTATTCTCTATCTCTACAAATCTATAATCAGACCATGTATGGAGTACTGTTGTCATATTTTAGCTGGTGAATCTCTGTCCTGTTTGAGGGTTCTTGATAAAGTGCAGAAACGTGTCTGTAATTTGAGTAGCCCTACTATTTCTTCTTCTCTGCACTCTCTCTCACAGACGTGATGTTGCTAGTCTCAGTCTTTTCTATAAATAATATTATGGCATGTGTTCTTCAGAATTATTTGATCTATTCCCTGCTTCTTTTGTTCCAGCTCGTTTGACTCGTTGGCTTAGTAGTCTCCATCAATTCGCTGTTTTGATACCTCATTATAATAAAGCTTCCTATTCCAGTAGCTTCTTTCAAAGAACCACATGTTTGTGAAACTCTCTTCCTACTGGTTGTTTTTCTCCTACTTATAACCTTAGTCTTTTCCAGACTAAGGCCAATAGGCATCTCCTGTCTTTACGATAATCATATTAGTTCTTGTGTAGCTCCTTACATCAAGTGGCTTCATGTATTGCCTGGAGCGATTTCCATAAAAAACATGAAAATAAATACTGGGAGTTCTAAATATTAAACTTACCTTTCTTAATATCATTTCTCACACTAGAAATTTATTGGAAAGAAGATTTCAAAAACTTAATCTAGAATATTTTTCTAATAGTGAAATAGATTTTTTTTTAAATAATTGCATAATCATGTTTGCAATGAGAGTCCCGTAGAAAACCTTAAGAAAATACTGAATGAATTCAGAAGTACTTGTAAACAAATGAATGTACACAGATAGTATTTTCAAGTCGTCAGTCAAGGAGTGTAAGTTGTTGTTTTGGGGTAAAATTATTGTTTGTCTCATCCAGAGTGCTTCATTGTGATGCGTTGATATTACCTACATATAACAGATCTAGTATCACATTTAAATATCTCGGGGAAACGGTAAATATTGACAGGAACTACTACACCGGATCAGAGCGGCAATGGAAGTGATTAAAACTAATGGCTGACTGAATCCTCTTCAAAGCCTCTAAATAGGGGCCTAACCACCAGATGTTGTTTAGGATCACACTCAGGGCCAGATGTATATAGAACAGGTGGGGATAAAGGTATATTTTTAACATTGAAGTCACAAAATTAATAGCAAATGAAATATTAAGTGTTATTTTAATTAAAGTGCTGTCCAGTATAACCGGGAATTTTGTATCCAAATAATTGAAAGGAACAGAAACTAGTAATCACTAGTTTGTCTCTAATTAAACCGGAACACATAACTTATTCCTATACATAATTAGGCTGTGCCACTTTTTTTGCCGTCACGTCAGGGACCTAGGGTCGATTAGACTTCAAACCTAAGATTCATAATGGTTTATGTGTAGTCGCCAGTGTTTCATGCTAATCGACTGACGCTGTCTCTTGGGTCATAATCAAAACACCGATCCCCATAAATGTATTGCTGCTCTATGGCGATATTTACAGTCGGTGTCTCTCTGCGCACGGCTTTCAACATAAAATCGATATTTTATCACGGTAGATAACTATTGATTATTACAGGATGGTCAGCATTAGCGCTTTTGCTTTCTGATCGACTGATCATTTTCTGTAAGTAATTCAGTGCTCGTTTTGTTATCTCTTTGATGGGTCAAAAAGGACAAGCAGCGATGGCCCCAATGGACACTGAGTCAATTATAAAATCTTTATAATGTTTGAGTTTAATTACTTTCTGCTACTATCAATTTAATCGACAAAATCGTACGCATCATTTGTAAGCTTTAATCTCACCTCGTATTAACGCTCTGTAATAATAGCCGTTATTTATCTGTATATCCATCTGTTTCATTGATCCGATGCTGCTGTTAGTATTCTTTTATAACGCTCACATTGTATCGTCACATTTCCAACATCATAGAGATAACGATAAATGTTTCTTTTTCCGTTTCTTTCAACTACTATCTTTTTTTTTATCTCAACAGAAACGCCGTGTGTGTCGTATTATGCGAGACGCGTGAAATAGAAAGTGAAAATGAGTTATAGAACATTTCTTTCTTCTATTGTTTTTTGGATTATGACGACATATTTAGTTTAATAAACAATCGAATATATTTTGCTTCAAGAAGAATATCTACTTTCGGCCCATCATCTGCTGCTGATAGTTGAGGAGAAGTTTAGGCGAATTTCCATTGCCTAAAAAGGAGGTTCCAATTCACTAATTAGAATACAGAATCGAAAGGTTTTTTGTGAGAAAAAATTATTTTAAAAGTTGAGATTTCGGGACGAGAAGAATATTGAACCATCAATAACATCAAATCTCTAAGTATTACCTATAATTCTCAGCCGCAAAAGCCTCTCAGTCATACTACCAATTCTACCAAAATCATCTCCCACCTAAACCTATAACTGTGATAGCTATTAACTCTGATATCACTTAGATTAATCTAATCTCAATTACTTAGCCACGGGTTTTTAACCCACCTAATAGACAGGTATTGTCCTGGCCTTTGGGTCTGGATTTATGCCAGTCTATTGGGGGTTGTCTGGTCCTGTGCAGTTCTAGGAGGTGCACCCTCCCAGGCTTCGCCTCCCCTCTTTGGGGAGGAGTAAGTTTATTGCTTACTGTCTGAGGCGCCCCTACCGGGGAATGCCGACGGGGCTGCCCAGGCAATTTTTAAATGGCCAGATTGCTCACCTCTCGAGCGCTGGCTTATCTAATCCCACTTTCCCGACCTTGTGTCACATTTTACCTTGTGGGAGGTAGAAAAATAGTACTTAATCCTCTTGGCCTTTTGGCTAAGATCAAAGTGTAGTATCTGTTCCTATGGATACTGCACGCCTGTCCTGTGCAGTTCTAGGAGGTCCACCCTCCCAGGCTTTGCCTCCCCTCTTTGGGGAGGAGTAAGTTTATTGCTTACTGTGTGAGGCGCCCCTACCAGGGAATGCCGACGGGGCTGCCCAGGCAATGTTTAAATGGCCAGAGTGCTCACCTCTCGATCGCTGGCTTTTCAAACCCCACTTTCTCGACCCGATCTTGGGTCACATCTTACTTGTGGGAGTAAGATAAAAACTGGCCTTGTGCCTAACTCCTGGGGAGGAGTAAATAAAACTTAATCCTTCGATTACTATCTTGAACACTTAATTATTGTCTGGTGCTTAGTCTTTATTATTGGTAGTAGAACTATAAAAGCCTACCATCACTTGTTGACTTATTTCGCCTAATGACTTCACAAGTAACAGGATTATAATAATAATAATAATAATAATTATTATTATTATTATTATTATTATTATTATTATTATTATTATTGATACTACTGTCACTGCGACTATCGTAGATACTATTGGCTTTATTATTATTATTGTTATTATAATTGTTTTTATTAATACTAAAGATAGTAACACCATTAAACTTCTTTTATATAGTAATTTCACTAGTATTAATTTTAGTATAATATAATTACAATTAACAAATATTATCACAGCAAAATTCACTACCGTTACTGGGCTCATTATAAAAGCCATAAATAATGATATTGAAATAGAATGCAAAAGTAGCAATTAATACGCTAAATTAAAATTATCAAACATTTTTATCTACACGATAATCACCTATTACATCAGAAATGACAGTTATAACTTGATAATTTTATTTTCATTATTAAATTAAACCCACCCTGCTCTCGGCCCCGGTTGGAATTGAGGTCACCATTGCCTAGACACTAGATATCACCCCACTCAACTTTCTGAAATATCACCTGTTGGGGTCTCCCCCCTCCCCCTTTCCTGTCCTCGCTATAGGCTGAGCCCCATCTTCGCCCCCTCCCTCTTATGCATCTTCAATTTCCGGTTGGGGTTGAATTTAAAATTTTAGGCAGTTGGATTCCATTGACGCTTGAAAAGTTGGCGTTGATTATGAACGCTAATGAAACAACATATATTTTGTCGCAATAATGGAATAATAAAATCACCAACAAAATATATATATATATATATATATATATATATATATATATATATATATATTGAGAGAGAGAGAGAGAGAGAGAGAGATGTATACTTAGGCAGCAAGTCATTATCCAAGCAAGAAAATCGAAAGCGCTCGAGAAAAAAATGGCTGAATTAAGAACAATCGGGGAAATACTCTACGGATTGTCACCTGAAACCAGAAGGATAGCTCGACGGTTTGAGAACCTCACGAAAAAGATTTACAAACGAGAAAATTCCGTGACGTTCAACAAAGCTTGCTTGGATGGAGATATATATATATATATATATATATATGCGCTACTAATACCCTGGTGATGTTATCACGTGTACATTTCATATGTACATGAATGTTTTAGATGGTGAGAAAAATGGCGAATAACCTAAATAAAGGCGAATGAAAAAATATTGAGATGAATGTAGATACTTAAAAGAGAAAAAAGTGAGAGACATATGAGAAGGAAAAAAGAAGAAGAGGGTAGAGAAGAGGAATAGGGGAAGGGGAAGGAGAAAAGAGGAAGGGAAAGAAATAGAAAGAGAGGAAGAGAATGGATATGACATCATAATGGGTTCTGACTATATTAAATTTACATTGTCATCAGAGACAGACTGTTTCGCTGTATCACAGCTCCTCGGTGTTGCTAGGCAGGCCAGTGCCTCAAGCTGAGATCTAAACAAGACATTCGGAGCTCCTTACTATACGACCGTAATTTACTTTCCGTAAGTAAGCGAAATTCCAATGTTTATATAAACATTGGCAATTGATTGTAGAGTGCTCTATTTGTTGTTTATACGAATTGAATTACATTTTCCTTGATGCTAGTTAGCGATTTCTACAGTACTCAATCCAAGAAAGAATCATGAAATAAAAAAGAGAGAATGTGTGTGTGTTTGTGCGTGTGTATGTGTATGTAAGCGATATTATTCTGTGAACAAGCACAACTTTCTGTTCTTACCCACAGTTCAATTCCAGTTGAGAGTTTATTACCACAACGTTTTAATGGTTGATAGTCTGTTTGTTTTTCTCTAACAATAAGAATCTCGATAGCGGACACGAATCAAAATGTCTGCTGGTTGTATACACATTACGTTGAAATGCATATTTCTATTCTTTTCCTGTTCTATTCTTGTGATTCAATTCATCTTTCTTTTTTACGAACAGAATATTTTAAAATGTAAGACATCATGAGAAACCGTAATTTAGAATATAATTGTCAATTCAAAATCATTAACAATCATTTGATTTGTTAATTATATTTCAATTACAGCGAAATCAAACTGTAAAAGTTATTTATCGAGCATTCCACGCAATAGTAAAAGGCAAAGATTAAAATAAACCTTATAACGTAGAGAATTGTAAATTGTCATCAAAGATAAAGAGGGTAGGCTGAATAAAGGGTTAGGGTTATGGTTAGGGTTAGGGTTAGAAACACATTATATTGCCTAATGTACATTGGTATCGATATATCGAACGAAATTCCTACGGTTCTTGATCAAATTTTGCCTACGGTGTTGCTTCCAATTCCGAATGTTGTTGCAAGGAGAATAGAAAGACCTTGGGTTTACTTTCGGCAGCCTCGTAATTCTCGCTTCCCTTATTGTGTCCTTTAGTCCTCACATTCCATGAACGATGTTTCTGACAAAGGGAGAAGAATTGCTATTTTCTGGATCGGAATCTATCCATCTATAACTTATCGTTAACTAGTTTTTAACCGTGAAGTAATATTTTTTAGCTCCTTACATCAAGTGGCTTCATGCCTCGTCTGGAGCGATTTCCATAAAAAAACATTTCTGATAGAACCACATTTTAAGGGTTTCATCTATTTGTAAATAAAGAAACTGTTCTAAATATTATTTTCTAAGAAGAAGTAAGCGAATATTGTCTGGATTACAATAATAAGTAAAATAGAAAATTAAAATAAACTAAATAGAAATATATTTTTAAAATGAATCTTCAAACGTTTGTATTATTTCATCAGAACTAACATCTTCGTGTCAACGTGCATACCTAGAGATTTTTTTAATGAAATATTCTTTAAAATAAGATTTTTATTTAACGAATTAAGTAATTGAAAAGGCTGAATTGTTCGATAAAGAAACAGACTGCACTATGGTGGATTTAATGTACCGAATTCATTATAGTGTATCTGATGCAATTTTTTATGCAAATAAATAATTGATCCTAAATAGGATTTTAATAGTCTATATGAATATAATATACCGTCTCTTTTCAATTTACTTTTCTTTTTCTTTTTCTTTTTGCTGGTGATGGGGCATCCTGTTGGATGCCAGACATTCACCCGCTTATTTCAGTAATCAAACCGAGAGATATTTTACAAGATTCCAACCATCCCTTTTACTGCATGTGTTTAGATCTATGCTGCACTTGATTCACCGGGTATAGTCGTCAGTGAGATTTGTAAGTTCTTTTTCATGAGTTCAGTGACACCTATGATTACTGGAATTATTGAAATATTCCTAAAGTTTCAGTTTCTTTTCATGTCGTACATAAAACCTTGGTATTTAATTCTATTCTCTCTCTCTCTCTCTCAGCTCTGTTTAGTCCGGCATGATAAGGGAGGCTGACTTCAACAAGGGTTGCTACTCTTTTCTTCTAGTCCCATATTACTTTGTCAGCTGCATTTTTAAGTATGTTTAACAGCTGCATTTTCTAAGTATGTTTAACAGCTGCATTTTCTAAGTATGTTTAACAGTTACATTTTCTATGTATGTTTAACAGCTGCATTTTCTCAGTATGTTTAACAGCTGCATTTTCTAAGCATGTTTAACAGCTGCATTTTCTAAGTATGTTTAACAGTTACATTTTCTATGTATGTTTAACAGCTGCATTTTCTCAGTATGTTTAACAGCTGCATTTTCTAAGTATGTTTAACAGCTGCATTTTCTCAGTATGTTTAACAGCTGCATTTTCTAAGTATGTTTAACAGCTGCATTTTCTCAGTATGTTTAACAGCTGCATTTTCTCAGTATGTTTAACAGCTGCATTTTCTAAGTATGTTTAACAGCTGCATTTTCTAAGTATGTTTAACAGCTGCATTTTCTAAGTATGTTTAACAGCTGCATTTTCTAAGTATGTTTAACAGCTGCATTTTCTAAGTATGTTTAACAGCTGCATTTTCTAAGTATGTTTAACAGCTGCATTTAGTCATAGTGGATGGTGCATGCGCAGTAGGCGTTCCCTAGCAGAACCTTACAACTGGATATCAGATGGTTCACACTTTCCACTTCTGAATGACATAACCTGCATTTGTTGTCGTTGCTGACGCCACAGTTGTTGTATTTTCTGTTTCATTTTACTTCAGTCTAAGTTCTCAGAAATCAAAGGGGCCCCTTCCTAGAGCTAACATTTGATCTCTATATGAGATACATAGATATTCGAATGTTCCATAAAAGTCTCCTTTATTTGTCAAACGTTGAGTTAGTAAAGAATTTAAGAACATTAATGTTCCTCTCTCCAATTGACCAGTTAACTATGTTATAGTATATCTTTCTTGTGGTATCTTGGTCTTACCGGATTCAAGGACAGGAATTCATCTAGTCTGGTGAAGTATCCAGCTGAGTGATGTTACTTAATGTAACATTACTTGGAGAAGGTGCACCACCCTCGCATGAACCAGTGTATAGCTGTGTCGAGGGGATCTCATTTGGACTTCGAATACTATGTAATTTTGAATATTTGCTCAGGGTTTACTTGTAAGTGGAAGTATCCTCATGTCAGGTTGTCCTGACAAACCCTTGTACAGATAGACCGAAAACAATCGAGAATGGTGTCTAGTATGTAATTCAAACTCTATGTTGTCTGTGTGTTTGTTTGTATGTACACCAACATCTATATAAGCTAATTAGCTATAGAGTATAAAACTGGTCGACAAACACACATAGATAATGTGCACAAGGTTATGTAGGTTAAAACGTCGGCAGTGATCAGTATGCAGTATGAGAAGAATGTGCAGTTATACTCAAGCCACAAGCACCAACTCAAAGGAATCCAATATCGCACTGCTAAGGATAGGACCCTTATGAACAAACTAGTTTTATTAGAAAGGGTATGTAGACATATTTGTTAAATTATTTTTTCGTAATAGTATTATATTTTTGGAGAAAAAAAATAACAAATGTGTAGTGTTAAAATAAATAAAATTTATTTTAATCTGAGCTTTCGAGAAATACAATTCTCCTTGTCAAATCAATGTTTACAAAACTAGTTAAATTTATAAATATAAATATAACATCCAAAATTAGCCTTTCTGTTCGATATATATAAACACGCACTGTAAAGAACAGCGGTCGCTATCGCCCAAAACCAAAACCTCAGCAAATACTCTACGTAACATTATAAGCGATAAGAAGTCGTGTACAAAATAAGGCAAGTTATTCTAGTCTAGTGGTTAGAACGCTCGTCTACGAATGTTAACATCAAAGGTTCAATCCCTGGTTTTTCATTGACTTTTCTTTATTTTGTATACGGCACTGACGAAAGCCATACCAGGGAATAGGTCCACTTGAATTTTATAGGTATTTTCTGAATATTTTATAATTCCTGGTATCAGTCGAAACAATTGTATTCCGAAAATAGTAAAAAACAATTTTCTGAAAAGATGTGGATTAACCCTTTATTACATTTTGTTGTAGTTTGAAACTAAATAAAAATATTGTATACCTTAGTTCTAGCCTCGCACTATTGAGCAATAAAACTAATTTATATTATTAAACCTTTACATTTAAAATATCATAAAATTTAAATGCAAATGGAAACACACACACGCGCATATATATATATATATATATATATATATATATATATATATATATATATATATATAATGCATCAAAGCATTACTTTTACTGTTCCAAGAATTAAAGCATCAAGTCCATTATGGCGTACGATCATTTCCAAAACAGTTTGGATATACTTTACTTTATTTTATTTTATAATTTTATAAAGTTGGTCCAAAACGTTACTTCATCAGCGCTTATAGCAACACGTCTTACATAATTAAAAAAAAAACCTTAGTTCTAGAGAAAAATCGGCTGACAGAAAGAATCACAGGTTGATAGGTTGGTTACATAGGATAGGAAAACAACACAATGATAAACAAATACCGGTACATATAAAAAAATATAACACAAAATTTTCCAAAGATCTTTCCTTTTTAAAAAGAAGATTTTAGAATCAAATATGATAAAACAAAATAATATAAAATAAAATAAAATATATCTTTCTTTATCTCACATTTTTCGAATGAAAACGTATTAATACTTGTGTTGATATTCCCTAGTATTTATGATGGACTATTTCAGACTTCTGTTTTGTAGATATTTTCATTACTCTTGATTCTTAATTGAGAGAAAGAGACGGACGCAAAAGTGATAGAGACGGTATAAATTATGAACGGGGATCACACAACATACGGTGAGTATTGATTTACTCCTCTCCAGGAGTTAGGCACAAGGCCAGTTTTTATCTTACTCCCACAAGTAAGATGTGACCCAAGGTCGGGTCGGGAAAGTGGGGTTTAAAAATTGCCTGGGCAGCCCTGTCAGGATTCCCCGCTAGGGGCGTCTCAGGCAGTAAGCAATAAACTTACTCCTCCCCAAAGAGGGGAGGCGAAGCCTGGGAGCGTGGACCTCCTAGAACTTCACAGGACAGACCCATAGACCGGCGTAAATCAAGCCCCAAAGGCCAAGACAATACCAGTCTATGGGGTGCAGTATCCATCGGAACAGATACTACACTTTGATCTTAGCCAAAAACACAACATACGGTGAGTATCAGGTGATATAAATAGACTACAATTTAGTAAGAGATTAGTGGATTTGTTAGTAAATTGGATTTGTTTCAAACATAATTCAATTACTAAACAAAAAAAATATTTTAAATATATCTTCCGTGATTAAAATGTATCGATAAAGAAACTTGAGAAACAAACTAAGCA
The DNA here is from genome assembly GCA_963556195.1 of Sepiola atlantica. Classification (NCBI taxonomy): domain Eukaryota; kingdom Metazoa; phylum Mollusca; class Cephalopoda; order Sepiida; family Sepiolidae; genus Sepiola; species Sepiola atlantica. Next base: position 3,181,610 of record OY744536.1, on the reverse strand, counting down.
CAATATATATATATATATATATATATATATATATATATATATATATATATATATATATATATATATATATATATATTGGTACAGAAAAATTAGTACAACATACCAAAGTAAATCAATATTATGCTCTTAATTTTTAACTTTAATTCTTAATTAATCGAGCACTCTGCTGGGATTTTTCCTACTATATTACAAAGAAGTTATATATATATATATAAATATATATATATATATATATATATATATATATATATATATATATATAATTATGTAATAATATATATTTTGTAATTGTTATCTACATACGTATAGGTTTCATCTTAATGAAATCACTAGTGTGGAAGATAACTGTTGAGCTAGTCGCACGATTAAAACCCCCGGACACGAGTTACATTTAACCCAAATCCGAGCGCTCCAACCAATTAGGTAACTTAATAAGCTATGCAACAAGCCGAGAAATACCCCCGTTTATGTCATATAAAATTGACAATATAGTCAGCTGTCTTAACAGTGTTCAACAGATCATGTAGATAGGAACTTTAACAAAATGTACGTATATATATATTTATATATATATATATATATATATATATATATATATATATCCTCGAGTTATGCAGATTCATCAACTAGTCATAGACAAATACATAGATTAGAATAGACTAAGAAAGATAGACATCAATAAAGTTGCATCGAATGTGTATATATATATATATATATATATATATATATATATATATATATATATATATATATATTATCAGACGATAAGGTTTTAAGGAGAATTTTAGGAATGTCCTTCTTTTATCGCCCGCTTTCATTAATCAATAAATAATGTTTCCTCTGAAATTTATCTTACCATTTGGTTGTACTAGAAATTTACTTACATTTATATATATATATATATATATATATATATATATATATATATATATATATATATATATGTCATACCCGCCACCGAGGTAAAACCAAAAACGTGCAAGACGAAATTATTACAAATTTTAGGGGTATAGTGAAAAAAATAGCAAGTTAGACAATACCGCCGCCTGAAAAAAATCGGAAGCAATCCGAAACTCTATTTCCATAATTATACGTTTTAGTGTTTCCTTTCTTCTTTATATACCGATTCATACGTTTTTCTTTTTGATGTCTTTTAAACTTTCTAATCTAGTACTTTTCATGTTTTCATTTTTAACTCCACCGATTGACACGCTATTTTATACGAATATCAGAACGAACACTGTCGAAGCATAATTGTTTCCGACAATTTAAAGAGGATGTACACCCGTATGTATCTATTGAGTGTTACGTGTATATAAAATATATTTGGAAATAAAATCAAGGGAGGCGCGAGAGCGCTCTATCCCTTAATAGACTTCAAAAACGGCCTATGATAGAAATCTCATTTCTTTGATCAATCATAGCTCAAAAACCAATAAACCAAATTAGTTAAAACTTTACTCAAAATTTTTGTTCATAGGTTCTATAAGTGTGTAGAATTTCAACATCATTAGTCAAGGCAACCCAGAGATCCAGACAGGTCAGGCATGATTTTGTGTTATCCGTGTGTACGTATGTACGTATGTGCCACCCTGTATCTCATCAACTATTTGATGGATTCAGCTGATTTTTGGCAGAGATAGAGGTTCTAGGGTCTAGTTGATGGTATTTTAATTTCAGTTTACAATATACCTTAGTTTCCAGAAAATTCAAAAAAACCTTTAAAAGTCCATTGTATTGAGGCATAGCCTTTACAAAAGTAGTGACATTCCATGATAAATGCCAGTATACTGAAATCATATGCCCTTAATAGGGTTAAGATGAAAATTCATATACACTAAATGTACAAAAGCAAGGAAATTCCCAAATTTTTACACTTTTATTGTCATTAAGGGTATGCGAGCACAACAAGGCTATGTATTTTACTGGTAGGAATTTTTCTTCAGCGCACCTCACACACTTCATCCACTCATGATATAGAGATTTATACTGTAGTGATGTGATAATGAAATGATTTCGTTTATATGTAGTCATACCTTTAATTAATGACAATAAAAGTGTAAATATTTAGGAATTTCCTTGCTTTTGTACATTTAGTGTATATGAATTTCATCTTAACCCTATTAAGGGCATATGATTTCAGTATACTGGCATTTTTCATGGAATATATATATACATACTTGAATAGACAAAAGTCAATATTTTGTTCTTTTAAATTACGAAATATTTATTTTATTCAAAGTCTTTAGAAACTATAGAATCATCTCTATTTAACATAAAACCAAAACCTTACATAACTTAAATTTCACCATTTTAATTAATTTTAGATTACTACTATCTGAAGGCAATTAACTTTATATTTTATTAGATATAAAGTCCCTGGCTATCTTCAGCTTTGTTATTGGCTTAATTTTGAAAATGACTACCAAAAGATAAACCTATGTCGACATCCGGTCAGTATGCGCATGCGTATGTGACAATTTGTTGAACAGATCTTGTTTCATTTTTTAAATTAAAATTCTAATTTTATGTCCACTGATTAATTGAATGTTATCGAACGGCCGATATTTTATTGCCATTAACTCCTAGCTTTTAGACTGGCGAGATTAGCAGGTAATACCAATAAGAACGACACTGATCCAATGTCAACATCATTTGCTTTCAATAAAAACTAATCACCATAGCAACCGTCAACCCAGAAGCAATTACGTAATGCAGTCGATTGCACGGAAGTAAAGTGATTTTCTTTTGGAATAATTCGTCTCTTCGCCAAAGCTGAAGAATGCGCGATATTTCAAAGTTCAGTTCAAAATATAAAAAAACTATTAGATATTTCAAACTGGTGTTGCCCAACCACAAGAAGTTCAGACTTGAACTTTTGTGCCAGTTGTGTTATTATATATTGTTTATATATTATTTGCCTCTATCTTTTTTTGTAATTGTTTAAAAGTTCTATTATGAAGGTATTTAAATAAATATTCAACTAAATACTCTGGTTTAGACACGATTCTGTTTCGCATAACTACTTGAAAATAAAATATATGATTCAACAATCGGACAGTGTTTGATTTTGTTTAAAAGCTTAATTTAAAAAAGGGTGTTTTCCATTTTGTAATCATTTATCCAATCCATATTCCAGTCGCAGAGGCCACACATAGCATAGTTGTAGCACAATGATAAGCTTCTTTTATGCGGAGCTGGATTTCCCCATATTAAAAGCCGACCTTGTGGCTAACTTTGTCTTCGTAGTAAGGTTAGTAACTAGAGACCTCGCTAAACACGCCATTAAAGAATTTCATCAATCAAATTTATTTTGTCTCCAAAATGACCGCTGTTGATAATACCGCGATCTGTTGCGTGCTTCGTGGTGTTAGAGGCCGGGGACATTCTCCGACTGACGCCAGCTTCGGGGGTCAGAAGTCGAAATTTGCTAGCTGGCACCGGTTAACTTGATACAGTACAACAAGTAACTCTTGTTCTTTCTTTCTCTCTTTCTTTGTGTTTGTGTATTCTTGTTGCCCTCTTTCTTTTTGCAGAACTCTCTCGCTCTCTGTGTCGCCACGAGGAAAAAACAAACAGTCGTTGGGAGTTCGTCACCCAAAGAAGACGCGTGACTTACATCGGTTAGACAAGTTACATGTTTTTTGCAATAAAAATATAAATTCTATTTTCATCATCATCATCATCATCATCATCATCATCATCATCATCATCATCATCATCATCATCATAAGCATCGGTCTTTTGATCCTCGTGCAGGATTGGGGTCAACGTCTACACTAGTGGATCCTCCATCCAGACAGTTGGCTAGCTGCACGCATGGCAGTTCTCACCGCAGATCTCAACTTTTGTCGATCCTATGGGTCAGCGTTTTAGAGTCTCCAGTATCTGCGGTCTCTCTCTGTTAGCTATCCCCAAGACAAATTTGGCCGGTTAACTCCGCGCCTAACAAAAACTTGTAGGTTTAGTACACAGTTGATTGCACTGCTTGATCTGTCTACATAGCCATACCAGCGGAGTCTTCTCTCCCTCAAGATGGGATCGACGTCTGGAAGACAAAGTTTCCAGCAACTCACTTGTCCGGACGGTGGAAGTATACTTTGCCTCAATGTTACAAATCGAGCTAACCATTGCCCTGTCATTGCGCTGCAGGCGTTGGAGGTCTGGCCTTGTCAGTGCCCAGTTTTCACTGGTATGAAGCATAGCGCTCCGCGCATAAGTGCTATACACTTGACCACGGGTCATGTACGACAGATGTGATGTGATAACTGGTAGCAGCTCCATTCACTTCTTCCAAGCAGTCTTCACACGTGTCATGGTTGCAAGGTTGCAGCTGCCACCTGCTGAAAGAGTCAACTCCCTTCAACTTGTTCTGATCAACCTGATTTAATCTGGCATCTACAGCACCTAAAGTTAGGGCTCTCGGTCAGACGCTTAAGTCCATTACACCTCCTATGCACCCAGTTTTTGCTACCATTGCAAAAAATACTGTTGCTGGCCACACCCGTACGACACGACAAACAGCACACGGGAAGTTGCCTAAATCCTTAAGTTGGGCAAGGCCAGTACAGCAGATCGTGATCTTTGTTTTGGCAGCATTCACTCTCAACCCTTTCCTTTCCATAGCTTCCTTCCATGTCAGGAACCTGTCAACGCATTTATTCTGCTGGTCAGTAATGATAACCAGGTCGTCAGCATAAAAACGCTCCCAGGGAACACTGGTGCGAACCTTGCGTGACAGAGCGTCAAGCACAATAATGAAGAGGATTTTGTTTATATAAAATGTTTTGTTCACTTTTTTACAAAGTGTTCAATTTTCAGCACTATAGCCTCTCTGCAATAAGTTCGAATAATTAATTCTTCGGAGAGAATTAATGACGCTGTACAACAACGCGGCATTATCTGTTCGGTCAGCAGTTTGGGTTACAGTTTCATCACTTGGTTAAGCAGAGACGATTCGGAGTGATATGAGCAACATCACCAACAAATACATGTGTATTTTAGAAAAAGGATTAATTCCGACAGTTCAAGTGTTGTTTCCTTCCTGTTTCAGGGAAAATGTCTTGTTTCAGCTCACACTGCACAATTAACCAAACAGTGCTTAAATGATAACTCTTTCCAGACAATGTTTTGGCCCGGACAAAGTGCTAATCTTAACCCGATCGAATACTTGTGGATAACAATTAAAATAAAATTGGCTAGTAGAAAATTTGATAAATAAAAAGTCACCCAGGGAGGCAGTAAAAATAGAGTGGAAAATAGCACTCTACATCAATGTAAACAGCTTGTCCTAACTAATAGTTTTGTACAGAACTAATAGTTTTGTACGGCAAGCTAATTGCGGAGCTATCCGATATTAGTTAAATGCCAGTTTTTGTAATTTGTGTTTGTGTAAATTATTTTCAAAGTAAATATTCAAAATTAGCTAAATTCAATGTTTTCCCCCTTTTTTCAAAATGAATATAAGAATTAGCTAATATTTTTGTTCTGAAGTGTTTTTTTTTTAATACTAAATACTATTAACAGCTATTTTTATCGTACGTATACGTATAATTATGATGTTGACGATTAAGGAAACACGATATTATTATATTTATTTACTAAAACATAGTTTAATTACAAATAAGTGGTTTCCGAGTAAGGGCGAAATACACTTCACTTTAAATGTGCAATATACTACTACTACTACTACTACTACTACTACTACTACTGATGATGATGATGATGATGATGATGATGATGATGATATATTTTTTACGAATTTATAACAAAAATAATATAAACACACACACACGTAGTGAAACTAGTCACGGGAGGGTCGAGGAGGAGAGAAGGACCGAGGAGAGATAGCACTATCGATCGCTGGAAGAGCGCGGAGAATACTGAAATATTGGAACGGCTTATTACCACTCAAATTCCAGAGAAAATCAACGGTTGTTGCAAGTGATAATTCAATAGTAACCGGCTGTTGCGATAACGCAAAATGATTTGTAGCTGTTATGAAAAGTTGTTGACAGTGGTGGAAATTTGAGGATATCACTCAGACCCTAATTAAGACTAGTGGGCAATTTACTGTTAATGACTATGTGTGAAATGTACTAGTGTGTTCCTCGAATGCGGAAACCAATCCCCATAAACTACGAACCCTAACCAGCCACATTGAAGTTGCAATAGAAATAAAACCAACAAGAACTGAAACTGATTCATAAATTGACCCCACCCTAAACAAAAAAAACACACAAAATTTGATGCCACCTGACTCAGCTGATCCCACGCAAAATGCTCGTAAATTATCAAGAAGGATGGAAAGACCGAGAAGGGATAGAACTAACCAGACATCTACTTGGAGAATGCGGAGAGTACTGAAACTTTGGGGAGGCTTATTGCCACCCAAATCGCAGAGAAGACCGTTGCCAGTGAGAAATCAATAGAATACGGCTGTTGCGATAACGCAAAATCATTTGCAATAGTTATCGAAAGATGTTGAGAGTACTGTTAATCTGGGGGACTTGTTTTCACTCAGACTCAGTTATTGTCAGTGAGGAATCACTGATGATGACCTGTGTGAAAACTCCTACTGAGTAAATACTACTACTGCAACTACTACTACAACTACTACTACTACTACTACTACTACTACTACTAATAATAATAATAATACTAATAATAATAATTAATAATAATAATACAAGAACAGACACACAGGGGAAAGTAGTACTATGGGAACTATGCAAACGACTGCCTTTTAAACATGTAGGGAAATGGTACAGACACAAACCGGAAACAGTACTGGACAACAAAAACCACAAAGTCTTCTGAGACATGGAGATACAAACAGATAAACTTATCACAGCAAGGAGAACTAAAGTAGTAGTAGTAGTAGTAGTAGTAGTATTTATAGTAGTATTAGTAGCAGCAGTAGTAGTAGTAGCAGTGGTAGTAGTAGTAGTAGTAGTAGTAGTAGTAGTAGTAGTAGTAGTAGTAGTAGTACAATTATTAGTATTATTAGTAGTATTATTATGCATACTTCTGCTGGTAATATTTAAAGCATTTAACACTTAGAGACTCCAAGAATATTGAGCATAATTGTAATATTCTGGAATTAATATGTACAGAGATGGGATACCTTGAGAGCTGAGAGCTGTCTGTTACTTTCAACGAAATGGTGGTAGCTATTTTTTCAAGAAGAAATACTCACATTGAGTGACGAATGTTTCTTTTTCATGTTAGAAAAAAGCTTCCATCAATATTTGAATTTGATTCGGATATTCGAAGTCTGACAAAAAAGAAAAGTTGACAACATGAGCCACAAGACAAGGAAGTTGCGATAATTAACCGGAAATCCTTATGAAGACGAATATTTCAGTAATATTAATTTCCTCCGTCTGATGATATATTCAGAAGTCATGACGGAAACATTGTAAAGGCTTTCGTTTTTCTGGCATTTTTGTTATTTCTTTTGCGAAGAAAATTAAAAAACGGAAGGAAAAAGAAGAAGAAATTTAAGTGGAATAAACATAGGTTATATTAAAGAAATGACATTTAGAATGAATGAAGAAACGCATATGAAGAAATGGCTGTTGAAAAGATAATCAATAAGATAGAAAGAAAGAAAGATAGAAAGAAAGAAAGAAAGAACGAAAAAAGAGACAAAAAGTAAACGAAAAAAGAATTGAAGAAGGAAAAATAATTGGAAATGTAAAAAGAAAGAAAAAAATAAGAAAGAAAAGCTGAAACGAAGTGAAAAAATTGGGGAATATAAATAATGAATGAGAGAGAGAGGGAAAGAGAAAGCGAATGGAAAACAATATGATAAAAAGTTAAGAAAAAAGGGACAAATACGAAAATATCCGAAAAATAAACGAAAAGAGTCGAAGAATAGATAAGAATACGAAAGAAAAAAATGTGAAATAAAAGAAACGAATAAAAATAAACAAACCTTCAGAGAAAGAAAGGAACAATAAAATGAAAACGAAAGATCAAAAATGTGAAAAATCAATAAAAAAGAAGGAAGAAAGAAACCAAGAAAGAAACGAAAAGAAAGAAAATAAAAAAATAAGCAAACTAAATGAATAAAGAAAAAAAACAAAAAAGAGGAAGATAAGGATGACTACTTAAATCGTGGCGGAAAGCTGGAAAAGACGAAAAATAACGATCAACCAAACAAGCAAAGAAAGAGATAAAAGATTAGAAATTAAGCTGAAGAATAAATAAACAAATAAAGAAAAAGTGGCGGAAAAAAATACGAGAGAGAGAAGAACAGATAGAAAGTTGAACGAAGGAAATGATGACAGCTTAAATGAAGGAGAAAAAACGGTAAAGAAAGAAAAAAATAGAAAGTAACAAATGTTTCAAGAAGGTCTATATTTACTCACTCCTTACTTGAAGTCAGTTTAACGTAGGGTAAAGATCCAGCTCCCTTGAGAGGGGCACTTTGGTCGCCAGCTTACTTCATACTTAGCCGTAGGAATCCTTGGGTAAACATAAAACCTAGAAACTGGCTTACTTGTCTAGACAATATTTTGTCAGAATGATGTTTAGTTCTAGGAGATCATTCTCCCTGGAATCACCTCCTCTTTCTGGAGAGGTTGATTTATTGCCATTCGTCTGAGGCGTCCTTACCGGGAAAGCCTTCGGGTCCGTTCTCGGTTTATTTTGTGCCCTTCCAGTGTTACAATATGATATGTCCTTAAATGGCGCCATGATTAGTATCAAACGCTGACTAAAAATATTAGTTTTTTTAATTAAACTAGAATTTAATTAATTATGGATGTCATTTATTGGAAGAAACGGGGTTCAATATTTTTTTGATCGAAACGTATAGAAAATATTGTTCCCAATTCTGGCTTTTGTAATAGATGGATTTAGGGTGTCAGCTTTATTGAAACTACTTTGAGATGGCATATCTCGCGCACATAGTTACCAGCCAATATTACACTTGTAAGTTTTGGAATAGCTTTGATTATCAAAACAATATTGCAATTTCACCTTTATGAACTTTAAAAAGGTCAAGTTTGAGTCTCGGTACACTAGTAGTTCTCACCTGGTTCGGGGGTATCTCATTGAGTTAAATTAGTCATGTTTGACAGTTGCTCTTTTACTGGCGGGCCGATGAATTGTTCTGTTTAATCCTAGGAGGCCAATTCTCCCAGGCTTCAACTTCTCTCTGAGAATAGCTTAGTTTATTGCTAATCGTCTGAGGTGCCCCTACCGGAGAATGCCGACAGGGCTGCTCGGGCATTTTTATATGCCATAGTGCGCTTATCTTAGTGCGCTGGGTTTTCAAAACCACATCTGCCCTTGCGTACCTAAAACGACATTTCCATGAACAAAGTTTCTTTCACCTAACCTCCCATTTGTGTAATACAATACCACGATGTTGCTTCCTAACTTACCACAGCATGGTCGTTTTCAAGTCCAATGTTAACAAATATTTGTCGAGCTATCCACTAAAATGATCATTTTCACCCATCGTTTCCAATCGTCCAAAGATGTTCACCTAAAATTAACAATCTCATTAACTCTTATCCTCAAGTGGTATTTGAGCCTTGAGAAACGGTGAAATACTAGAAAAAAAACAACAAATTGGTATTTCCAGCGTTTAAAAGTAATCGCTCTAATCTCGTTTCGAATCGTTTCGGGAAGAAAAATGTTATTAGAACATGAAAAATGCTTTCCAGGGAAAATTGACAGAAATAGGGGGTAATGATTTTCGTTTTTAACCAATTTGATCGCGAAGTAAGATTTTCAAATTCTACCCTGGAAAGGAAGGCATCCCAACAAACAATTTGTTTTTGTTTTTTGTTTTTCAGCGTGCAGAAGCAATTAAAGAAACGCCCGAGTCAACGTTCCTCTATAATTACAACCCACAAAACAATTGGACCATTTGGGAATCGTAATGGCGATTATCATGTCCGTAGGTTAAGATGGTTAATAATACTAGATCCATATGATAGCCACACGGGCAAGGAGGAATAGACTTTTTTACTTCTATTTTGTTTTCAATGTCTGCCAACTAGAACGTTTTGTCATTATTTCCAAAAGAAGTAATATGCGAAATTTGAAGAAGTTAATGAAATGGTAAGAAAAATAACAAAAGAGAATAAAAGACCTGTAATGGTTCTATGTGTGTGGGGTGCAAGCGCAAATACAAATACGGATTGGAGAATAGAAAGTGGACGTTGGGTTTACTTTCGGCGGCCTCGTTAATATTGCTCCCTCCCTATTTTGTCCTTTAGTGCTTGTATTCCATGGGCGAAATTTCTGACGGAGAAGGAAGAATTGGTATATTTTCTGGGTCGGTTCTTATTTTGAGTGACGGCTTCTAGCAGCGTGTTCCACAACCCAGAGACCCTAACCGAAAAAGCACGCTTTCCGACGATTAAGCCGAAATCGTCTCAGGTTCAGCTGCTCTTCATCTTCCGGCCCTGTGCCACATCTTGCTGCAGAGGGAAGCAAATAAATCTCAAATACGCCCCCTTTCCAACACTTGATCAATCTGTAACCATTTCGAGTCTTCTAAATCTCCCAGCACTGCGCTTCTTTTTTTATTATCTCACACAATGACAATTAGTCGGAAAAGTAATTACTCTGTCCTACGATGCAATTCGACGTCCATCACCCGCGTTACCTCCGAGTATGTCCGTCGCCAGCAAAATCAAATTTTAAAATGGTGTATTTTGACATATTTCGTTTAAGTTGTCATATTTGGAATGAGATTCTGCGTGATTTTGATTATCGCTTGGAGATGTATTTAACAATGCTCGTAAAGAAATACTAACAGTTGAAATCACAATAATCGTTTCATGAGAAATAATCACCCTGAAATTATCGTTCATGAAAATCCCTAACATTGGGTTCATTTCATATCAAAATATAATAGAGACACAGTCGATATTTTATAGGTAAAAGTGGTAATTGCGCTGTCCAAAATTATGACAACATGACGTCATTATCTGGCTAATTATGTGTCTTAGAATATTGAATAGTCATGCTACACATTGGTCTGATAGTGGTTTTGTTGCTGTCGGGCTGATGTATAGTTCTGTTCAGTCATCCTAGGCTTTACCTTCTCCGTGGGAAGGAGTTACTTTATTGCGGCAAACCAAAAGAATCCTCGACTAAAAATCTGCAGCAATCAGTGTATGGTCAGATTCACTTCCTGATATTAAACTTCGTCCGTAATATAACTTCCGGCGAAGGTTCATTTTCCAAAATGTATTAATTTATTTATTACATTTTTAAGTGAAAGTACAGAATAGTTAACAAAGCCCGCCCATCTTCATGTTAAGAATGGCTTTCTAAATAATAACGTTATTATTTCAGCACGGTCATTAAACTGCAAGATAATTATTTAGAAAGCCATTCTTACCATTGAGCTGTGGGGGGGGGGGCTTTGTTAAGTATTTTTGTACTTTCAGCTAACAATTAAATAAATAAATTAATAAATGAAAATTAGTACAGAACTTGTCAAACCACAAGAGTAAGCGACCCAAAACAAGAAATATTTGATATCAGAAATTCCATCTGACCGAACACCGTTTGTTGCTGACGTTGAGTCGTGTAATCTTCTGGTTTGTTTTTATTGCTAATCGCCTAAGATGCCCCCACCGGTGAATACCGACGGGACTGCTCAGGCATTTTGGAGGTCAAAGTGTGCTTATATTAGTGTGCTTGCTTCTCAAAACCACACATTACCTTGTGTCTAACCACCTGGCAAAGAAAGTCAATAATATGTGACTATTATCGCCGTAGCATCAAATTGCTTTATTTATTTGTAATACAAATTACGTCATTCAAAATAAGTACTTCCTGCCTTTTTTTTTCTTTTTTTTTGTTTTCAACCTTTCTACATAAGACCGGAAGTCAGCAACTGCAAATAAGTATATAACAACAGAATGAATCCATAGACAATTTTCCTTTCCTGTTGGAAATCTATTATTTACTATTCACGTGTAATTACTTATTTTATTTATAACTAGCGCAACCCGTCGCCCGGCGTTGGACGGGAGAAAGTACTACCTATTGAATGACGTCGAATAAAAAAACAAACGGCCTATTGTTTTTTCTCCCCCGTCTACCGTGTTGGCGAATGTTTTAAATTTAAAGAAAAAGAAAAAAGTGGTAGAGTAGAATGGGATCGAACGCTAAAACTGACGATCATGAAACCTACCTTCTTACCGATTGCGCCACTGTTTCGAGTTACACATACATGTGAAAATAGGCCAATTAACCTAAGATTGATTATTGGCATTCGTGTTAAATTAATACCAGGCAAATAATAAATAAGAACCGATGTTTTGTGAAAATTAAACTGTGTTTATTAGTTCCCGGTGTCGATGAGTGTAGTCACAGTACAGAATTGTTAAGGAGAAAAGTTTTTGCTACCACCTATATGGAGTTAGTTTATCCGAGAGCCGTAGATAGTGGGCCAAATGTAATATTTAGTGTTAGCTGGAAAAAATAATAACAATTTTACTAAAACACGCTCGAGTGAATAAGTGTAATATATTGGTGAGTTTAGTAGCCTGTGATGCATGTGGTTATTTTCCTATTCTCCGAGAAGTTACAGGGGAAAAATCGTCTCTACTTTATATATAAGAAGAAAAGAAGAAGAAGATTTACTATTACTTCATTATTTAAACAATAAAATCCAATAGCATAAAGTACTAAAATAAATGCATTTCCTTTTTTCTTTCATAAACAAGTCAGATATTTTAATGTTCTGTTATTAGTTGTCAAAATAAGTATCATAATTTAATGACGAAGCGATAGTACAATTTAAATTTAAAAATGTTACGTGACACGGTGCAATTACATTTTTAGTTTTATATTTAATATTTAAATTGTTTTCCCCCTTTTTGGGGAATGGTATATTTTTTGTGGGAAATCTCCGTGCTTCAGTTAGGATATCGCAATTCGAATCTTGATGAAGAAGGAGGGGAGCTCTCCGAAAATAATCACTTCGCAAAAAGGTTTAAAACATGATTACGTGCTTCTAAAGGTGGGGCAATATTCCTGAGAGAGACTGATAAACAAGGTAGTGCTGCAGTCTTCTGTATTTAGTTGTTCTGTTGTTTTTTTATTTTCTCAAAGGAGTATATCAAATATATCTGTCTACGCAGTAGTATATGTTGATACTTCAATGTGTTTATATATAATTTAAAGTGAAAGGGTGGATGATGGATAGTTTGGTATTATAAATGCGCGTTTGAATTAAGGTTGAAGATACATCTGACGAAGAGAAATGTTCCCGAAATATCAAACTATACCGAACTTCCATAAGACCATACTGTATGATTATAATATAATGTAAATAGATATAATATACGAGACCTGTCTAAAAAGTATGCGCCTTTAAGCCAGAAAAAATATTTCAAATACCTGACGGGGTTGGGACTCTAATCCCTTTCAAAGTAGGCCTTTCAGTGGCGTCTTCAATTTTCGAAACAACCAAAAGTCGCAATGGGCCATGTCTGGAGAATATGAAGGTTAGCGAACGACTGGAATTCCATGTTTGGCCGAGAAATGCTGGATCAATTGGGATGAATGTGCGGAGGCATTGTCGTGATACATTGCTAGTTCTTTGCCGTCCACATGTCTGGTCTTTTGCGCTGAACTGCATCACGGAGATGCCGAAGAACATCTTGATAGTACTCTTTTGTCACTGTTTGTCCTTCCGGTGCGTATTCGTAATGCACAATTCACCTTGATTTTGCTTCGCACCTGTTGCGCTATTTTGGTCTTGGAGACTCGGGATGCTTCAATTGCGACGACTGTCTTTTTGTTTCTGGGTCGTACCCGTATACCCATGACTCATCTCCAGTTATCACGATGTTCAGAAATCCAGGATCAGTTTTGGCGGTTTCCAGAAGGTCCAGTGCAACTTGAAAACGAAGGTCCTTTTGTCCATGCGACAACAATTTGGGCACAAATTTTACAGTCACTTTGTGCATGTTCAAATCATCAGGTAAAATTGAATGTGCGAGAATCTTTACTCACTCCAACCTCTTGGGCGATCTCCCGTACGGTTGAACGATGATCTTCCATCACCAAATTTCGCACCCTCTTTACAACAGCTGCCGGAACTCTGGTCACTCTCCGCTGATGTGCGATCATTTTTGAATATATTGAACCACTCTTTAATTTGTGTTACACACATCGCATCGTCTCCAAAAACCTACTGAATCTTACTAATTGTTTTGCTCTGAGAATCGCCAAGATTTAAAACAAAATTTGATGCAGTACTTTTGCTCAACACGTTCAGACATCTTGAGAGAATCGGTAATCCGGCGAACACGTTGTGTAGCATCTCACTGACCGACCGACGGGCAGCGACTAACGCGCAAGGAGACGGTGATAAAATTCACACATGCGCATGAAGGTGTCTTCCTTCACTGTGTAGAGTGGTGCCGCCTTATCATCTGTTTCGCACGGAAAAAATAAAAGTCGGATACTTTTTAGACAGGCCTCGTATGTATATCGTATTAATTAAAAGGTGAAACTTCAAAACTCATTCCACTGTCACATGTCTTATTTTTTTGTCAGTTACTGTCTATCCGTTACATCTCTGCATTGTATTGCCTTCTATAAATGACCTTTATATATACACACAAAAGAATGATCCAAGCAAACTACATTAACCCCTCTCCCTCTCTCTCTCTCTCTCTCTCTCTCTCTCTCTCTCTCTCTCTGTATATATACATATACATATTAATATATACTTAATATTTACATATATATATATATATATATATATATATATATATATATATATATATATATATATATATAGTACATATTAATTATTTTTACCTAGAGACATCGATGTTTCATGCTTATGTAATCTTCAGTGTCGAGATGTTAATTCACGTCGGTCGGAAGACTTGAAATCGCCACTGATTTGCAGTCGAGTATCTTTCCCCTCGACCGGCGAGAATCCCCATGATAGTTAGGAGGGAGGTAAATCTATAAACGCAAAATGAACTAGCGCGTAGAACGAGCAGTTGAAAGTGATTCTACAACAACAACAAATGAATCTCGCTTTTAAGCCATAGTATTACTGCTCGTTTATAAATTCTATCAGAGTGCACCAATATATATATATAGAAAAAAAGAAATGACTCAATACTGGTCACCCCTGAAGAAGGAATTTTATTCCGTAATCGATAGGATTAATGTAAGAAAAAAAAAATAATAAATTAATCTTGTATTGCTAATTTGGCTTTTATTTCAATTTTATTAACTTTCCATGCAATACTTAAAACTTGAACGAAAAACACACACATTACTCGACAGCGTGCCAACGCATCTCTCGTTCGACACCGGTTTTGAATCCTACCCGCCATTTCATAACATCAAGGCGATGACGTCGTACCATCAAAGACGTTTATCAAATTAACAAAGAAATAAGTTTTTTTATTCTTGTTTTTTGATGAAAAAAAAAAAAAAAGAAATGACTCAATACTGGTCACCCCTGAAGAAGGAATTTTATTCCGTAATCGATAGGATTAATGTAAGAAAAAAAAAATTAATCTTGTATTGCTAATTTGGCTTTTATTTCAATTTTATTAACTTTCCATGCAATACTTAAAACTTGAACGAAAAACACACACATTACTCGACAGCGTGCCAACGCATCTCTCGTTCGACACCGGTTTTGAATCCTACCCGCCATTTCATAACATCAAGGCGATGACGTCGTACCATCAAAGACGTTTATCAAATTAACAAAGAAATAAGTTTCTTTATTCTTGTTTTTTGATGAAAAAAAAAAAAAAAAAAAGAAATGACTCAATACTGGTCACCCCTGAAGAAGGAATTTTATTCCGTAATCGATAGGATTAATGTAAGAAAAAAAAAAAAATTAATCTTGTATTGCTTATTTGTAGCTGAGCAGATTAAGGCAAAATCGTTCATTTTTGTAAGCAAGCATGAAACTTGGCACGATTGCTCACAATGGTCTACTCTTCCGAAAAAACTTTTGGGCCACTCAAAAAATCCAAGATGGCCGCCATTTTCAAGATGGCCGCCATTTTGAAATTCAATATTGCTAGTTTACAAAGTATCTAACCGATTTTCACAATTTTTGAGTCAAATTATATGTTTTAGGGGATGCGAAAGCAGTAAATGACACAAAAATAACCGATAAATGAGTCCTACAATCCACAAAGGTACATATATGAGATGAATTTAAGCAAATATTGTCAATTTTTGCCTTTTATTGCCATTAAACCGAATCATTGACTTGATATTCAATTCCCCAAGTGAGCTGAATGTATTAGTTATAAAAATTAATCCTTTCAGAGGGTGTTGTGTGCCCTACAGAACTTAGGAAAGGTCTTTTCACCACATCAGCTATGGACAATATAGATCACAATCCGTCTGCAACAACAGCTACAACATCCTTTCATGGTACCAGTATCTCACTATTTCAACATCCAACGTCTGACAGTGATGGTGAACTGCGTGAGCCACTTATGATCAAAAATCATAGTATAAAACGGGTGCCTGAACTTCCAGAATCTTTCACAAACATTCATCCTGCATATCTAAAGAACAAGACTCCGTCGCCTCCAGAGTTCGAATATCCAACAAGTGTCGATATTGACTTTCCCAGGCTTTTGTTAGCAAATGAATTTCAGTGGCTAGAAAAGGTTCATCTGACACAAAGCATTGATGATGACGTTAACATAACCTGGTCGGCACACCATGCTTCTGAGAAGAGAGGTTTAGATTTCAAAGTGAGCATTACATCAATTCTACCTCTCCTCCGAGAACAAGCCCACTCAGTTGCCACAATACGACATGTTATGGAGAGGATTAGAGAGACAATAGCGTTCCTCAACCCAGGGCAAATTCCAGTCATAACTGCTGATCAGCCACTTTATGCATTGACCAAGCAAATACAATGGCACTGGCCTCAGCAATATGGTGAAAATAAGTCGTCATCATGTTTGGCGGCTTGCATGTTGAAATGGCTGCACTGAAGTCAATTGGGTCGCTTCTAAAAGCAAGTGGTTGGATAGAAGCCATTGTAGAAGCAGATATAGCTTCGTCTGGTATTGCAGAATCTTTCATCACTGCTTCAAGTGTTACTAGGACACGATACGCTCACCAGATTACTGCATGTAGTCTCTACACACTGGTGAAAAAAGCATACGAGTATTACATTGCAGATACTTCTTTCGAGCAAGATGCGTCAGTTATCTTAAGCTTTGATGAGTGGTGTGAGAAGCGAAAAGCAGAGAGCCCGCAATTCAGTTACTGGTATCTAGTGCTTTCAATGGAACTGACCATACTATCTCTGATACGTTCTTTCAGGGAAGCTGACTTCAGACTTTATGTCGAAACACTGATGGAGCTGATACCATACTTCTTTGCCAACAATAACTACAACTATGCAAGATGGCTATCAGTTCATCTGAAGGACATGCTGTGCTTAGAGCAGACCCATCCTGATACGCATTTGCAATTCAAAAATGGCAAATTTGTTGTCTTCAAGTCATTGCGACCATTTTCTTCTATGGCCATTGATCAAGCACATGAACAGGAAAATGCAATCATCAAGGGAGAGGGTGGGGTCGTAGGTGTGACAGAGGATCCTTCAGCACTACGAAGATGGATGGTAGCAGGGCCAGAAGTGAGTCGTCTTACTGAAGAATATGAAGCACTGTCATCGAACAAGGATGTTACTGAAAACATGAAACACAGAGAACAAACAAGTCAATCCCAGAAAGCTTTCTATGGCAAAGTAACAAAGCTCACGGCTGTCATCAATGAAATGGGCAATCCATTTCACGAAGAATCATCCGATCTACTCACTCTGGATACAAAGATTATAGCATCGGAAACCGCAGCTGAAGCTGTTCGCATTCACTATGGGAATGGCAGGACTCGCTTTAAAGAGTTCATGAAGACCTTAGAGGGAGAAAACCGGGCTGCTTTCTATTCAAAAATCAAAAGGAACAACATAGACTTCTTTGACCAGACACAAGAAGCAGCAGTGACTGATGCCAAACATAAAAGTTTGAAAGATGACTGTCGCCTATTCTCTAAACTATTCATATCTTGCCAATCCAGGGAGTGTGACCTGATGGAATTCTTTAAACATGAGAACCAGTCCTTTCCTGCATCGTTGAGTGTAAATGGAAACCTCTACAGTGGTACAAAGTCTCAACTTGCATTGCTTCTTCAGTCCAAAGTTACATGTCCAGATTCAGTTCCACATGTGTCAGTCATCATCATCGATGGTTCAGCATTGGTAAACACAATACCACTCTGCAAATCAAAAACCTTCGAAGAGTATGCACAACTTGATTTTTTTCCAAAGGTACTGAAATTCAGTTCAGCATACGAGAGGACTGACATTGTTTTTGATGTTTACTTACCAACAAGTTTGAAAGCTGAAACACGGACAAAACGTGGACAAGGTGCAAAGCGTCGGGTAACCCACAACGGCAAGCTCCCTCCCAACTGGCGAAATTTCTTGAGGGATGATGACAATAAAACAGCTCTCTTCAAGTTTCTGGCTGATAGAATCACTTCACTAGCACAGGATCATGAAAATCTCGTGGTAATCACCAGAGTTGCAGATGTTGTTAGCAATCAGAATATCAGTTTTGAAGGACTAGCACCTTGCAACCATGAGGAATCAGACACAAGGATGTTTGTACACGCAAAACATGCAGTTAATCATGGTTACAAAACAGTACTGCTGAAAGCTAATGACACAGATGTCCTTGTCATTGCCATCACTGTATTTCCAGTCTTGAAAGAGTTGGGCCTGGAGGCAATGTTCATTGAATTTGGTCAAGGAAATGACACAAGGTTTATTCCAGTACATGAAGTCATCAGCGTACTTGGCCCTGAAAAAGTTAAAGGCTTGTCCTTTTTCCATGCTTACTGGTTGTGACAATGTGTCAGCCTTTCGATATAAAGCTAAAAAGACAGCATTTCAGACATGGAATGTTTTACCTGACGTGACGGACGTATTTGTCAAGCTGAGCAGTCATCCACCAGTCATAACAAGTGAGGACCAAGCAGTTATTGACCAGTTTGTCATCACAATGTATGACAGATCTACCTCCCTCACAGAAATAGATGCTGTAAGATTGGACATGTTTGCTCGTAAACAGAGACCCTATGACTCAATACCTCCAACTAAAGCAGCTTTAACTGAACACACAAAGCGTGCAACATATCAAGCAGGGTGCATTTGGAGTCAAGCAACATGCTGTCACATGGAAATTGATAGTCCTGGCGAGTGGGGGTGGAAGAAGCACGGCAATACATGGAAGATATTTTGGACAACACTTCCGCCAGTTGCAGAAAGCTGCAAGGAACTAACAAAATGCGGATGCAAGACACAATGCTTTGGAAGATGCAAATGCTATAAATTCGACCTTCCATGTACAAATTTATGCAGCTGCAATTGCGAGTGTTGAACGTGTGAATCCTGATGAAAACACAAGAACAAGAAGAGAAAAATGCGGGATAAACTGACATAAGTGTGTAAAATATAGCCTTTATTACACTCAAATGGTGTTAAATCTTTATTTTGTCGTCAGAAATGGCTTTCTTGACATCAGAAACATATAAATTGATATATAATATGTGGAAATCGGTCAAAAATGAAGCATTTAGTTCACAAAATGATCAATTTTACCATCCGTGGCGGCCATCTTGAAAAATGGCGGCCATCTTGGATATTTTGAGTGGCCCAAAAGTTTTTTCGGAAGAGGAGACCATTGTGAGCAATCGTGCCAAGTTTCATGCTTGCTTACCAAAATGCACGATTCTTCATCATTTTTAACTTAAGCTGCTCAGCTATTGGCTTTTATTTCAATTTTATTAACTTTCCATGCAATACTTAAAACTTGAACGAAAAACACACACATTACTCGACAGCGTGCCAACGCAT
The DNA here is from genome assembly GCA_963556195.1 of Sepiola atlantica. NCBI lineage: Eukaryota > Metazoa > Mollusca > Cephalopoda > Sepiida > Sepiolidae > Sepiola > Sepiola atlantica. The sequence goes on along the minus strand of OY744536.1, from coordinate 3,161,689 downwards.
CTCTCGTTCGACACCGGTTTTGAATCCTACCCGCCATTTCATAACATCAAGGCGATGACGTCGTACCATCAAAGACGTTTATCAAATTAACAAAGAAATAAGTTTCTTTATTCTTGTTTTTGGATGAAAAAAAAAAAAAAAAAAAGAAATGACTCAATACTGGTCACCCCTAAAGAAGGAATTTTATTCCGTAATCGATAGGATTAATCTAAGAAAAAAAATGAATAAATAAATTAATCTTGTATTGCTAATTTGGCTTTTATTTCAATTTTATTAACTTCCATGCAATACTTAAAACTTGAACGAAAAACACACACATATATATATATTTATCTGTTTATTTATTCATTTTCTAAACTTCCCCATGCCTGCTCTGCCTAGCGGATGTCAAAATGATAGTCGCTCGGGAGAAGGAGGGGCGTTCCGTGGGATATAGGAAGGAGCTAGGAGTTGATTAGTGCAAGTTTGAAGGGTCAGCAACTGTGACTTATATTTGACTGACACAAACTTGGATCAGAATTTAATTTTTTTTTATTCTCTTTTTCTTAACATCCGGCTTTCTACTGGTGACATTTCCAATGCGGGATTCTCACTTTTTATTTTTATTCAGCCTTTGAAGAGATGTGATAGCATCGAAACGTTCGTTGGTTTACGTAAGACTGTAATATTGTTTATGTAATATATATATATATATATATATATATATATATATATATATATATATATATATGATGTCTAATGCCTATAGATTAATTTCAATAATAATCAGAAATATTTAAAATTTCAAATCGGTAATTGTGCCCATATTATGCTCCCTAAAATTCATATCCATATTCACAAGAACAAAATATTGGGGAATATTTATTAATTCATGCATAATACCTATTGTTTAAATTTCACAAAAATAGTAGGTATCTTAAACTTCCCATTTACGCGGATCAGCTGCTTTTTCAAAATCCACAATTATCGGTTAATTAGTTTAGGAGTGAATTTTGTGCATACAAATACATAAACATATACACATACTTAAATTAATATAAATAGAGACAATTCATCCGCAGACTATTTCGCTGTATCTTCAATCTGAATAGACTAGCACCCGTCCTAAGCTGTGAACGAACCTACAACACACATGTTGATAGTCGACTCTTCTAACCACTTGACTACGAGGTGGGCGCAGTTGGTTCGTGATATCCCTTTATATATATGCTTTTATAAACATTGTCAGTTACTAACACAGTACGTCATTGGTTTATTTACAAAGAGATTTGGATTACGCTAATAGTTGTATCTCTAACGACAGCGCTCAAGCCGAAGAGAGAGAGAGAGGGGGCTTATATAATCATCCACAGACAGACTGTTTCGCTGTATCACAGCTCTTCAGAATAGAGATAAATGTAGATATGGGCATGGATGGTGAAAGAATGAGGGAGAGCAAAGGGTCGATAGAAAAGAGCGAATAGGATCAAATTCATTGTGTGTTCATGACATTTGCTTTCGCTGTAATAGAATCAGTTCCATTACTGACAACCTTGAGCTGGCAGGAAATTCAAATAAAATTTGACGGCAACAACAACATAAAAAATAATCCCCGTTCTTTGTCTTTTTTCCATCGCCATAGCTAAAACGTCCAAATGCTCTTAATTGAGTGTCATCGATAAGATTTTATTTTTATTTTTGATGTATGTCTTCTTAGCTCTGGTTTCTTCTGTCAAATTACCATTAACTGACTTGATTCTTGCCTGTGTCATCCTATTCACTCCTACAAGCACATGAAGGTGGCGATAACGTTCATGGGGTAGCATATCGAGGATTGGCTCATACGCCCATCTACAAAAAAGGCTTCACACACACACACATATATATATATATATATATATATATATATATATATATATATATATAAAATAAAATGTAGTAACACGGAATTACATAATCATCGATGCAATAGTTTATTTCAACCTTGTGGTATTTTCAAGCATCTGATTTAGACGATTACATTTTTGAAACTGAAATAAAAGTTTAAATTCACACTCGACAATTCAAATATAATTGGAGAGAGAAGGAGTAAGAACCTATGTAATACATATTTAGAGAGAGGAGGAAATTTGAAGCATATTTAATCTATATGTATGTAGTGAAAAGGGAATTGCAAATTTATTACAGACAGGGAAGAGGATACCATATGTATAAGTAGAAATTGTAAAAGTGGGTATGGAGGATGGGGGGAGGGGTGGGGGGTTCATGATTCTCAAAAATCAGGTCGTGTCAAAAATTATTGCATCGATGATTATGTAATTTCGTGTTACTACATTTTACTTTATTCTTGCTCTGTTTATTACATTGCGCTCTCATACCCGGATTTCCTCCTGGAATTACTTCAGTATAACACACACACACACACACACACACATATATATTCTCAACACAAAATTGAAATCTACACACTATATATATATATATATATATATATGTATATATATATATATATATATATATATATATATATATATATATATATATATATATATATATATATGAGGATAAAAGGGACGATATATCGTACAGATGTGTTAAAAAGACAAACGGAAAAGAAAATTTAAATACAAGAAAAAATTATCAAGAAACGAGAGGTTTTACCGGTTTTGTTCAGGAAAGGTACTTTTTCTGAAGACGTTCGATGCCTACACGGCAGCGAGAAATCACCACATACAATAATTGAAATTAATGTACACTTACCCGAGAGGCGGTGGCAAGCGTCACGTTGTCGATAGTGTTCAACGCTCGAGCGGAACTTTGCATAATCATTAGGATGACAACAATCTTCCAAACAGGGCTCTACTATTAAGATTATTAAATCTTAAAGGGGCATTAACTATAAATATTTTTTTAATATTCAAGTTGTTGTTTTATACCTACAGACGACTTCGTTATACTGTTGTTTATGCTTTATTCTTGGTACGTATGTAAATAAATATGTCCTAAATTGGTTCACCTAAAATTTATAATATTGGGTTGGTCAAACAGTTTGTTTATTTAATGTCCTCTTTCTGACCTACTAAATATCGTTTCATATTCCTATACTTTAAATGTTTTATTTGGTGTAGCGAGTATGGTGACGTCAGTGTATAATAAGTGTACAAACAGAGGAGTTCTTACATTTTTGCTTGTATTTCAGGCCATCAAATCGAAGATCAAGACAAACCACTAACAAAATCTGATGTATTTGTTTTACTACAATAAAGAAAAGAGGTTATAGAAAAATTCATAAAGATGTGGCATGTGTGTAGCGAGAATGTGTTACGAAACAGGCGAACCAGAAATGGTTTGATCGATTTCGAGACAGAAAATTTTTCAGTGAGAGATGATCCTCGATTTGACCGGCCAAAGATGATAGACAGTGACCAAGTGAAAACTGTAGTTGAACAAGATTGCCGTTTGAAAATCAGACAAATCGCATGCATTCTAAAGATTTCTAAATCAAACGTGGTAAATTAATTACATAAACTTGGTTATGTTTCTAAACTTGATGTTTGGGTTGATCCGTCCTAAAAAAAAACGAACGAACATTTTGGACAACCCAATATATATATATATATATATATATTGTGCTTATTTAGAAGTATGGCCGAGACGAAATATGAAAGGGGGAGATAATTCAAACATTTTTTTAATGAAAATTAAAATCAAGTAAAAATTCTATTTTTCCTTGTTTACTAAAAACAATAAAAATAATTCTAATAAAAAAACTGATCTTTTTCTTTTTATTTAATTATATTAGTGTGCAATCATTTATATCGGTATGAAACTGTCTTAATGAAACTTTAAACGTTGTTTAAATATGAAACAGAGATAAAAATTCAAACTTTTTCTTTGGCGGGGGGGGGGGATTTTTTTATCGAATTTAATATGCAAAAAATAAAACTTCTGAGGATACATTAGAATTAAATATACTTTTTGAAATAAATTAAACATCGAAATAAATATAAGTTTTCGAGTTAGGGTTACTTCGTCTAATGGACACTTTCTTCCTCCATGTCAAATTTGGGCATCGCCACTAAACCATCGATTTCAATTGACCTATCGGATACGTCTCAAGTCAGCGCCACAGATGCACGTTTCGGCATCTGAAATAAGTCTGTATGCTTGCAAAAAATCGATTATTTTGACGTTATCTCTTAGTAAAAACAACAGGTCTTCTAAGTTCAAATAATATGCGTCCATTTTTGTGAGAAATCGGAGTTGATCCCTCCCAAAACAAAAGTTTGAATTATCTCCCTCTTTCACATTTCGTATCGGCCACGTCTCTAAAGAAGAACCATATATATATATACACACACACACACACACACACATATATATATATATATATGTGTTTTTCGTTCAAGTTTTAAAGTATTGCATGGAAAGTTAATAAAATTGAAATAAAAGCCAAATTAGCAATACAAGATTAATTTTTTTTTTCTTACATTAATCCTATCGATTACGGAATAAAATTCTATCTTCAGGGGTGACCAGTATTGAGTCATTTTTTTTTCTCTCATCAAAAAACAAGAATAAAGGAACTTATTTCTTTGTTAATTTGATAAACGTCTTTGATGGTACGACGTCATCGTCTTGCTGTTATGAAATGGCGGTAGGATTCAAAACCGGTGTCGAACGAGGGATGCGTTGGCTCGCTGTCGAGTAATGTGTGTGTTTTTCGTTCAAGTTTTAAAGTATTGCATGGAAAGTTAATAAAAAAAAAATGACTCAATACTGGTCACCCCTGAAGAAAGAATTTTATTCCGTAATCGATAGGATTAATGTAAGAAAAAAAAAATTTATCTTGTATTGCTAATTTGGCTTTTATTTCAATTATATGTATATATATATATATATATATATATATATATATATATATATATATATATATATATATATATGTATTAATTAATCAGGTTTAAATATATTGAACATAAAACCAGTATTTTTAAACATGCTCACTACAGAGTAGAGTTTTTATAAAATTCAATAAACATTGGTGATACTTGATGCTAATTAAATAATTAAATAAGAATAATGACACGCCCGATAAAGAACGACTTAATGCAATATTCCACATATTCTTTACCGCCTAAAGAATAATAAAATCAACGCTGTGTCTATCTCCAGTAAAAACAATAAACAATCTACCTAACTTATACAAATATTTATATATATATATATATATATATATATATATATATATATATATATATATATATATATGATTACAAATATTTGTTTTATCTACATACTTATACGTTTCATCCTTTTGGGCATCGTCAGTGTAGAGATAAATTATTCATACCAGCTGCTTGACTTGAACCTCGGAACACGAGTCATGTTTCAAACTTAAAGCCGCTATAAACAACCCGGTTAACGAGTGAGAGATTAAACCCTTTTAAAGGCGGCCGTCATCAAAGTGTTCGACTACTGAAATGAACATGCATTACACACACACATATATATATATATATATATATATATATATATATATATATATATATATGTATATATATGAATATCTATATATGTATTTTTATATGTATATATATATATATGTGTGTATACATAAATATATATATATATATATGTATATATATGAATATCTATATATGTATTTTTATATGTATATATATATATATGTGTGTGTATACATAAATATATATATATATATATGTATATCTATATATGTATTTTTATATGTATATATATATATGTGTATACATAAATATGTATATATATATATATATATATATATATATATATATATATATATATATATATATATATATATATATATATTTATACAAAATAACTTGCAATACAAATGTACTCGTGTTTCAACCCGAGAATTATTTGGGTGTCTTCGTGCAATAATATGAGAAAAAAAATAAAAACATAACAAAAATGAAAAGAATTCTTAAATTTTAAAGATTGTAAAGTACGGGGAAACCCCACTGAACGGTTTACTCGATAAGGTCGCGTGTTTATTTTTCTGTAGTCTTAAATCTTTAACATTAAAGATCTCTGAGTTTTCGTTGTTTCATTGTATTTTATTTGTTTTATATTCAAACCTGATGATAACCAAATGATTTTTTTTAGTTGTAAAACGAGTACATTTGCGTTGCAACGTATTTTTATTTCAATAAAAATATATACCGCTCGCCTTGTCTTAGAGAACTGTCAAATAAGTAGTGTAATGTTTACTGGATTGATTTTACCATTTCTTGGAACAAAAATACACCCAGAACACACACACACACATATATATATATATATATATATATATATATATATATATATATATATATATATATATATATATATATATATATATATAAACAGGGTGAGCCAAAAGTAGGTGGACAGTAAAAAACATTTGTTTGTCGAAGCGTAAGAGGCAGACTTCAAAGCTGTGTAAATCAAGAAGGAAAACAGTTTGAACACTTGCGTTGATAAATAACATTTAATTTTCATTAATATAATTGTTTTATTACATGTAATTGTACGTATAAGTGATCTCTAAATAAATGTTTTTTACTGTCTACCTACTTTTGGCTTACCCTATATATATATATATATATATCTATATATATATATATATATATCTATATATATATATATATATATATATATATATATATATATATATATATATATATATATATATATATATATATATACTAGAATAGTAAAACAGGTAAAATCAATTCACCGAACGGAACAGTTTTGCGCCACTTTATGTTCACCTTACGAAGATAAGAATCAAGACATAATGACGCTAAACCTCATATCTAGAATCCTTATTTTTATTCAGATCAAAATCAGTCACATGGTTTAGATTGTAAAAATGTGTAAAATTTAAGGGGTCTAAAAATAAATTGAAATTCATAGGATCTTTGATAATGTGTCATTAGTGAATATGGATCAAATTCAGTACATATTTCTGGAATATGCTTAAGTATTGCTCCCTAAAATTTTAAAAGCACATTTTAATTTTGAGAGGGATCTGAATTTTTACGTACCGGTTTTACCCCTCTACGTAACATTTAAATTAAAATAAATATAGCTCACATTATGACCCATTCCGCCGAGCATATGTGTTCTAAAATGTATAATGATCGGTTAAAAAGTGTATGAGTGAATTCTGTACATAAAAATATGTAAACATATACACAGACGTATATATATATATATATATATATATATATATATATATATATATATATATATATATATATATATATATATATAAGTCCAGTTCATATTATATTCCAATAACCATGTTTTTTATTTTATTATTTTTATTTTTTCACATTTCCAAAAAGCATAATATTTCTGTGAGACATATTTTTACAGTCCGTTTCATTTGTCTTGTGCCAAACAACATTTGTATGTTAATATCGTTTCTGCAACATTACAAAACATCAGAAAATTCACAAAGAGTAAAAAGTTATTTGATTAAAGTATCTTGATAAAAACCTACACTATACAGTGGTTCATTTTTGGGTGAAACCAAACAAAAAACAAAGAAAAGAGCCCCCTCACACGTGGGGGAACCCACTAATACGCAATTATATATATATATATATATATATATATATATATATATATATATATATATATATATATATATATATATATATATATATATAATATAATGCTCAAAACGTATATATATATAATTAATTAAGTTCAAATATTAACTAAATGAACAAAACCATTACTTTTCAAAAGTGCTCAACCTGGAGGTTTATAATAAAAAAAGAAGAAAAAAAAATCGGTTTCGATTTTTTTTTTTTTTTAAATTGATATCGCATCTTTTATGCTTCAAAAGGTATTTATTTTACCTATTCCTTATTAAATTTAACAATAGATGCTTCTTAAAAAAAGATGAACCTTAAAACACTTTATACCGATCACGTGCGCATTCACGATTTCATATTTGAAAGTGGGAAACAACAACAAACCCCTTTGGCCTGGCTGCAACAACAGAAGCCGGGAAGAAAAAAATATATACATATCCGATGACATCAGGATATATGACACACCGATGAGCCCAAGTTATTGGCGAAATATCTGTATCACTTTAAACTAACAAAAAAAATGGAAGTTTATAATTTAAAAAAAGAAGAGAAAAAATCGGTTTCGATTTATTTTTCCTTTTATAAAAATTGATATCGCATCTTTAATGCTTCAAAAGGTATTTATTTTACTTATTCCTTATTATATATATATATATATATATATATATATATATATATATATATATATAATGTTCAGAAAGTCGTTATCCAATGTACCAACTACAAAGTAGTCACTGAGAGAAAAAGAGAAAGAGAGAGACGAACGACTTTTTATGTCGACGAAGATAATATGTGGGGATGGAATAAATCCCCCAAGCGATACTACATAAACACACCAAATAAAGAAAGTATTTTTTTTTATAATTACGTGTTATGTTAGTTTATTTGTTAACTGTGTATTTTACACTAAATTACGTATACAACTTAACATTACATCAGGGTATGAATGTAACGGAGACATGGAATTGAGATATTAATAGACTTATGAGTTTTTTGTTAGCAGGTCAGTATCTGAGTTGCTATGTTGTTACATATTTCTGGCATCTGACATGACACATTTGCTCATTCAAAAAAATAAAAATCACAACGTTATTGAACGAAGGCAAAAATAGAAAGAAACTCGAATGCGCATCATGACAGCGGATGAATTGATCCCGTGATCCAACGTGTGTATGCATTCTGCGTATACGTAGTTGAAATGCAACGTGATTGCAAGAGAGAAAAATATTCTAAACATATGAACTCAAATGACGATTTGGATTTTTTTTTTTAAACAAAATCATTGGATTTCTAAAAAACAAAAAAACTTCCCGTTTTGTATTCCATAAGGTTGCTCCAGAGCTGTTTAACATTCACTGCGAATCCAAACATAAAACCTGTCGAAAAAAGGATAAAACGTTTCACATTGAATTGAAACAATCTATTGGCATGAACAGATTAAAATGGCATCTTTGACAATAATTGTTTTCTCTTTATTCAGACATCTCTCTTTCTCACTTTATCACTTTGTATTCTATGTCATTCCCTCTTTGTCTTTTCTCTTTCTTTCTTTCTCTCCATTTAGGTCTTTCACTATCGCACCCAGTATCTATCTATCTATCTATCTATCTATCTATCTATCTTTTTGAACATATTAAAATGGCATCTTTTACAATACCTGTGTTTTTCTTTATTCAGACATTTTTCTCTCTTTCTTTCTTTCTCAATTTAACTCTGTGTGTCTCTTTCTCTCTTTCCTTCTTTTATCACTTTCACTCGCTCTCCCATCTTTTTCTTTCTCACTTTTATTCTATGACATTCCATCTCTGCTTTTTTCTATCTCCTTCTCTCTCTTTAATTCTTCACTATCGCTCCCAGATATCTATCTATCTATCTATCTATCTATCTATCTATCTATCTATCTATCTATCTATCTATCTATCTATCTATCTATCTATATATCTATCTATCTAGCTAGCTATCTATCTAGCTATCTATCTAGCTAGCGAGCTAGCTAGCTATCTGAACGGATTAAAATGGCATCGTTTACAATAATTGTTTTCTCCGACATATTTCCTTCTTTCTCCCTTTCACTCTATAACTTTCTTTCTCCCTTTCTCTCTCTCAACTTTTCTTTTTTTCTCATTTTAATTTTATGTCATTCTTACTCTGTTTTCTTTTTCTCTTCAATCCCCTCTCTATCTCTCTCTACCACATACACACAATCACACTGTCTATATATCTATCTATCTTTTGTTTGATAGAGTTCCGTTACGGATATTGACACAGAACATTCAAGGCAAAATCAAGGCGAAATCCTGTAGGTTTCGTATGCGTACTAATATCCCTTTGGAATGTATGAACCCCTATTTAAACGTCCTCGACTATAGGAAAATGGATAGCTTACAATGGATGCTATGTTTATATTCGAGTTTTAAATAATACAATAAAAAGGGATCCGATAATAAACAATCAACAAAAAAAGGTTTATGTCCCGTGAAAATACAAGCCAAAACAACTGTGTTTCTATCTTATTCTATCCATCGCCTTCTCGCCTTATTTTTCTTATTCTCTTTTTCTCTCTTTTTCTTTTTCTCAATTTGTTTATCTCCCCCTTCCTTGTCTCTATTTCTCTCTATGCGTCCTTATATCTTTATCTGTCTTTTTATCTCTCATCTTCCTTATATCTTTATCTGTCTCTCATCTTCCTTATATATTTCTCTGATCAGATTCTGTTATTTCTGTTATATCTCTGCCCACTTTCTTTCTGATTTTCGTTTCACTCTCTCCCCCCTCGCTCTTAACATGTCTCCCTTTCTCGCGTTCTCTCTCTCTCCATCTCTCTCTTTCTCTTTCTTTCTCGCTCTCTCTTTCCCTCTCTCTCTCTCTCTCTCTTTTCTAACCTTACTTGTTCTCTCACTTTTCTTCACATTTTCTCTCACCCAGTATTGTACAGAGGTATAACATCTCCCATTTCGAGCTTGGCGAAGTTTTTGTTAAATTAACCAGTTTCAAATGTATAGTAGAAGGACCGAATTATGGCATGCTTAAAATGTCGTAACCCCTTCTCACCCCGTTAGTATAACCTTGAGAAGAACGCGGTCGATGTTTTGCTGGCCTTGACACCTATATTCCTGAACTTCTTTGGACAATTTCAATCATTGCCGTCATAGCCTAAAAGAAGAGTGCTGAGCACAGAAACGTAAATTAATTTGCATAGGATGTTGTAATGTTTATATAAAGATTATTCATAAAGCTCTACGTTTATTGAGCACTTTTAAACATATTTTAAATTCATTTAATCAATATTTGAACTTGGTTAATTAACTATATATATATATATATATATATATATATTGTAAATCTTTTGGATGTACAGAAGTTGATTACTGCAATTATGAAGTGAAGATATTTTTCCGTTTATGATTGAAAAGCGTTATGTTATATATACAATGTATATATAACAATTGTATATATAGCAATAGTGTTTTTTCATTTTATATATTAACAGTTTTCTATTTTATCGCTTTTAAATTCCCTCGAATCAGCCCTGTAGAGTGAGAGCGAAACCGGTAGGTTGGCTTTTTTTTTCACTTTTAACTATGTACGGAAAAATGTGTCTTCCAATTATGATTGCAGTAATATATATATATATATATATATATATATATATATATATATATATACAATAATATATATATATATATATACAATAATATTTATAAATAAATATTTATCAATTATATTAATTACCTACAGACATCGATGTTTCATGCTAACGCAATCTTCGGTGTAGGAACTAATTCTCAACGGTCGGTGGGCGCGAACTCCGATCACAAATCGCCACTGATTCGTAGTCGAGGATCTTATCCATCGGCCATAGCCAATTAGTTAGTAAATATAGAGGAATTTTAAATGTAAATAGCGAACGGCGGCTAGATACAAGCAGTAAAAAGTGATCTTACGAACGGCGTTCGGATCGTGCATATACCTATTTACACTGCTTGTTATTAAAGTTACTCGAGAGTGGCCATCCTTTGTGGGAGGGGGCTGATAAACAATAATATTTATAAATAAATATTTATTAATTATTTTAATTACCTACAGACATCGATGTTTCATGCTAACGCAATCTTCAGTGTAGGAGCTAATTCTCAACGGTCAATATATATATATATATATATAGTAAGCTATGAAAATATATTTATGGCAATTAAACTACACAGAGGCTCCCGCGTTTCATCCCCGGGGGAAATCTTCAGGTAAAAATTTTAGCCTGAAGATTCCCTCCGGGGATGAAACGCGGGAGCCTCGGTGTAGCTTAATTGCCATACATATATTTTCATAGCTTACTACCTAGCTCTACTTACGTATCGAGCAGTGTTGAAGTAAATACTGAAAATTGATACATAAAAAATTATATAAAATTTTATTTGGATACATGAAATACTAATATATATATATATATATATATATATATATATATATTGTTTCATTTTACTTCAGTCGAAGTTCTCAGAAATAAAAGATCCCCTACCTGGGGCTAACACTTGATCTCTATATGAGATACATAAATATTCGAATATTCTATTAAAGTTCTCTTTTATTTCTCAAGCGTTGAGTTAGTAAAGAAGTTTAGAACATTAATTTTCCTCTCCCTAATTCACCAGTTAACTATGTTGTAGTATATCTTTCTTGTGGTCTGTTCAGCTTACCGGATTCCAGGGCAAGAATTCATCTAGTCTGGTTGAGTATCCAGCTAAGTGTTGTTACTTGAGGTAGTATCACTAGGAGAATGCATTATTAATTAACGATTGACATGATTCTTGGGGTTGTTATGAAGGTAGATATAAAGAAAGAGGGGCAACGACGATGTGTATAAAGTGAAATATAAAGACTATATAGATTAGTTGAACCACAGTTGTGAATTAAAATGTTCGGAGAGGATGATTTGACGGTGTATATGCAATGAAATATGAAGACGGTTAAGGTAAATGAAAGTATGTCAGAAGACGTTTAAAGTAAAAGTTGGGGAAAAGGATTATTAGGATTAATACGAGAGCCTGTTTGAATACACTGTATAGGATCGTTTAAGATATGCGCAAGAAATGAGCAGCTATGAATGTCACATGATTAAAACATTGCCAATGGCACGGAAAATAAATATTATCATAACATCAATTTGTTTCATGAATACGCAAAATGAACACCAATAGAAAACGACATCGCGTCCTTAAGGGTATTGCAGTTGTATTGATGCTAACTCGTGCAATATATATATATATATATATATATATATATATATATATATATATATATATATATATATATATATATATATATATATATATATAAAGTAATCCAACAAAAGATATGAGTCAACTAATATCATATAATTAGTGAAACATCCGGATAAAAACTGAAGCTCAATATACTGGATAGAGCATTAATATCATAATATAAAATGGATAATAAAATAAGGTGCCAATCAAATTTTATTAGAATTCAAAGTTCAAGCAAAATATGTTAACGTCCTTAACTCATGAGTTTTCAAAGATAATTCTTCTCCTCGGAGGACCATTACCACAGTGACATTACTGCATGTAATAAAATTACACTTTGAAAATATATAAAAATATATACAAAAATACATAAAAGTATATAACATCAAATATATCAACCCTAAAACATACTTTTTTTTTTAAATCTATACAATCCATCCAAGTCATACAATGTAAAAACATATTGAGGAAAGATATCCAGGAGGTTGACTGAAGATTGATCCAGGTAATGAGTGACAGTCCAAAAAATAATATTATGATATATATATATATATATATATATATATATATATATATATATATATATATATATATATATATAGTGGCTGTCTATTCGATTTCGAATATGACCACATTTGCCGTATCGATGCGATATTAGTGTGAAGGTTCCCAGTGAGAGACGCGAATGTGGCTCTTCAAGCCTGCCAGACATTTACAGACCATACCACGGATGGGGCAGGTGTTGTTATGATCTAGGGTATGCCATAAATTAAGCCACCTCTTGTCCGTGCTTGACTTTGCAAAACATGCACTCGTTAATGATTCAACAAATCTGAACGGGATACAGTTACCAAGTTGCACGATTGGCATCTCAGGTGTTCCATGTTTTATCTCTTTGCTGGAGGTGTCACGTCCCGTCTCTTATATATATATATATATATATATATATATATATATATATATATATATATATATATATATATTAGAGTATCGTGTCTCTGTTTACTTCATGTAGAGATGTGTATTTATATATATATATATATATATATATATATATATATATATATATATATATATATATATATATATATATATGGGTGTCATCAGTTGATGTAAAATCATAAAATCAACAGTGGGCAAGAAAAGAAAAGAAAATTATAATAATGGATAAACAATAAATATTTAACTTAATATTTCGTACTGAATGTTTTGGACGATTGTAGAAGCAATGGAAATCTCAATGTTCTTTTTTAGAACTCTGTTCACACTTCATTTGAGGCTAAAAAAGGAAAAGGTTTCCGAAAATTACCTATGGAATATCCCAACAAACACTCAGTACGAAATAGCAAGTTACACATTTATTTGCGCATTCATTATTATTATTTATCTTATTTTTTAACCCACTCGTGTGACTATTTGCCTTGTTGTCTGTTTTCTTTCATTTTTGTTTCTCATTTTTAAACGATGCCATTTTGTTACTGTTATGGTGTGATTGCGATCTAATCTATCCGTGACTAAATGGACTATTCCAGACACTTCGTAGAAAGGAGATTATATCAATCTTGAAGAAGTCTCTCTTCAGCTTCAGATGCTTAGCGACTCTGGACTGTTAAATTCCAGTGGAGGATCCGTTTTTCGACAATCAGTTCGGCAGAAACAAGGCCATCACGGTTACCGGGCTGAGGTGTTGGTCTTTAGTAGTCCGAGGAGTTCCACCCTCTCAGGCCTTGCCTCCCTCTTTAAGGAGGAGTTAGTTTATTCCTAACTGTCTGAGGTGTCCTAACCGGATAATACTGACGCGGCTGCTCAGGCAATCTCTAATAAGCAAGACTGCCCCTTATTTAGAAGCGCCTGCTTGATTTTCCTCACTTTCACTCACGGCATTGTGCTACATCTTCCTACAGTGAGAAGGAAGTAAATACAGCGGTCTCTCTGAAGTTTCAGTTTCTTAGAGACTTCAGACCGCCACATACTTATCGAGGATCACTTCTCGACAATCAGTTCGACGAGAACTGTGCCATTTCGGTTGCTTTTATCTATTGGGCTGAGGTATTAGTTCTGGGTAGTCCTAGAAGGTTAACCCTCCCAGGCCTTACCTTCCCTCTTTAAGGTGGAGTACGTTTATTGCTTACTACCTGAGACACCCCGACCGGTGAATGCCGACGGGGCTGGCAAGGCAATTGTTAATATGTCAGAATGCTTTAGAGGCGCTGAGTTGATTCTCCCCACCTTCAAGATTTGTGCCATATTTTCCTGCGATGGGATAAAGAAAATATCAGCAGTCTCTCTGCAACTTCAGTTGCTTAGAGACTCTGGACTGCTACATACCAGTCGAGGATCCGTTCTCGACAATCAGTCAGGCAAAAACTTGGTAATTTCGGTGGCATTTTATCTTTTGGGCTGAGGTATTGCTTTAGATAGTCCAAGGCTTTGACTACCCTCTTTGGGAGGAGTTTGTTTATTGTTAACTGCCTGAGAAATGCCGACGGGGCTGCGCAGGCAATGTTTAATAGGCTAGATGACCCATCTTTAAGGGCGCTGGCTTGATTCTCCCCACCTTCCTGCTTTGTGCCACATCTTCCGTGGGAAGGAAGTAAATCCCCAGTCTCTCTGCAGCTACTGTTGCTTAGTAACGTTTTCCTGAAAGATACCTGTCGAGGATCCGTTCTTGACAATCAATCTGGTAGAAACTAGGCAATTTTGGTGGTCTTTTTTGGTGTCAGGCTGAGGTATTGGTCCTGGGTAGTCCTATGGGGTCCACCCTTCCAGGCCCTTCCTTTCCGCTTTTAGGGTGAAGTTAGTTTATTCCTAACTGCTGAGGCAGCCCGACTAGGGAATGCCGACTGGGCTTCAAAGACAATGTTTAATAGGCAAGATGTCCCATCCTTAGGAGCATTGGCTGAATTTCCATGACCCTACGGTCTTGTGCCACATTTTCCTGCGGTAGGAAAGAAAGTAAATACCCAGTCTCGGAGAAGTCTTTCTGTAACATAGTATTATGTACTTCTGTAAATACACACTCTTGTAAATATACCACCATGTTGTCTTATTTATTATTAAATTATCAATGTTTTTAAATGCGATTTAGAAATATAACTATGTTATGTTCATTCACAGGTTACGTATATGTACATTGTTAATGCAGTAATAATATTTGGTTGAGATTTACACGGAACTTTTCCTAAAAGCAAACGTCATTTATCATATATAACTAGCAAAGTACATGGTCCAGGACGGGTATAAGCAATATGCATAGAAATATCAACGTAGAGTTAAAAAAAGTTTCTCCATTAAAAGTGAAGGGAGTATGTTCTGTTTTGTTTTGTTTTGTTTTATTTTTTTAACCATGACGTTCGTTTTGTTTTACACAACAGCGCAATTTCGATAAAATAAAAAAATGTTTTACAAAAATAAAAAATTCCGTAGGCGTGCTATCACGGAATTCTTTTAATTTTCAACGTAAAATAAATAATAATGAAGAGGTTAACATATGAGTCGATAATTTGATAACAGTAACGTAAAAAAAAAAAATTGACGTGAAGTTAAAATTTGTTGAACTTCACATTTGCAAAGTCGAAAGATCAATACAAGGGGAAAGGTTACATTATCTGAACATCTGAATACTTTGAAACAAAACCCCCTAAAACCTAATGTCACGTGCCACATCTGATGAAAATCAGTATCCGCAACGCTAAGTGACTGATTACTGCAACATAATGTCGCGTGTTTCACTGTCGTCTCTATTCACCGGGGAAGTAGACATATTGCATATCTTCTTTCTTTTTTTTTCATTCTTCCACTTTTTGACAATTTCCTTCCTATCATCCGCCGCATACAACTGATTTCTTCTACTAATTATCTACCGGTTGTCCAAATGCAGATATTTAGAAAAATAAACAAGAATCCAATAAGTATCCTATGAATATTACAGAGAAATCGAACAAGATGTCTACAGGGCAAGCGATAATGTCTTTGTTACCATGGCTGGCGAGCAAGATGGAATTGTCGAACGCAAAACAAAATAATCAGCTACGTATTAAGTACACAGGGGAATAAATACGCTTCGCTTGATAAACAGGTGTACACACATTATATATATATATATATATACACACACACATATGAATATGCATATATATATATATATATATATATATATATATATATATATATACATATACACGAGGGGCGTAGAGTATCTCAAGCGTAGCATATAAACGGCTTTTATGGAGAAACTATTAGTAGATCCATACATTTGTTGTTGTTTTTTTTACTGTAATATTTTTCCCGGGATCTTTGTCCTAACAGACTCTTTACTGAATCTCTTTATTAATATATCATCGTTATTTCAATTCTTTTTCCGGAGTGAAAAGGATAAAACTATCACATGTTCCCATACTCTCTCTCTCTCTCTCTCTCTCTCTATCTATCTATCTATCTCTCTCTCTCTCTTTCTCTCCCTCTCTCTCTCTCTATCTATCTATCTATCTATCTATCTCTTTCTCTCTCTCTCTTTCTGTCACCACTCTCGCTCTGCCCCTTATAGTTCTGCTCTCATTCCCCTCTCTTTCATTATATCGCTCTCCTTCTCTGTACATATATATATATATGATTATTTTTATTTACACAGACATGTACAAAATCTGCGACACTGGCATGTCGATGTTATCGATCAACAGTTATTATAAACTGAGATCTCATCAGGCAGAGTTAGAATTCGATCTTAACATTAGATCATATTTGGAAAGATCGGATTCTTACTCTCCCTGATGAGATCTCAGTTTATAATAACTGTTGA
>OY744536.1:3071517-3139017 GCA_963556195.1 Sepiola atlantica | reverse complement strand
CCTTGTTAGACATTCACAGAACCCGTCTTATAACCACTACTGCAAAGAACTTTCCTTTCCGTGTGCCTAACATGAAGTTTCTATCTCTATCTATGAAACACATTGCCATGAGACTGCTTCCCTTCAGATTACAACCTGGTCCTCCTCAAATTCAACGTTAAAAAATACTTGCCATAAACCGTCCTCATGAGTAATCAAACTTTGTTGATTCCATTAATCATGTTTAATCCTCTCATAATATTCTTCATCATTCAACTGACAATCTATCTATCTCATTAACCCTTTTTTCTTTAGAAATTTTCACATTATAAAAAAGAAACTGAGAAACAAATGTCCGATTTATGTTAAAATAACGTAAGATACGGATCCAATCTTTAAACATCTGAGACAATATTTTTTAATGTTATCGTTTTAAAGAAAGAAAGACTGACACTTATGGAAGTTGCCAGCTGAGATCATACATATAGATCGATATTTATGAGTATTGATATGGACTAAATGTCCGTATCCAATAAATCATGTCAGAATATGAATACGTGTGTTTATAAGAGAGGAAATACAGGGTGTTAATGTGCGACGGTGTGTACGTGCGTGTATATCCAAGGTATAGCTTTATGATTATAGAGTGTGTATATGGACGATAGAAAACACACATGCACCCCCTCTTAATTCATTCTGCATGCATTTCTCCCTCTCTCACTACTCATGTGTGTTTCTTTTCTTTTAAGTGTACGTGGATCTTATTCATGTGTAAATTATCTCTGAATTTATAACAGCTCTTTCTCTTCACAAAGTTTACATTTTACAGGAACGTTGCATAAATTAAATTAAACCAATTTCACAAGAAAATGATATTTTCCAAACATCTTCTTCCATATGTTTAAAGTTAGATATGTATAATATATATATATATATATATATATATATATATATATATATATATATATATATATATATATATATATATATATATATATATATATATATATATATCCCTTTTCAGTAATAATAAATTGATGATTAACGTTGTAAAGTTCTCTTCCTTGGGAGATCAGAACTCTCTTTAGAATCACAGTACTTGTGTTTACATTAAAAGGATACAAGGCGTATTTCTCTCGAATTTCAAAGTGTGATAAACACGCGAAACATATATATGTCTATAGATATGAAAATATTTATTTATTCATAAGTATATATATATATATATATATATATATATACACGAGAAAGGAAGGATGAGAGTAATCCGATGTAATGAAAAAGGATAAAAACCAAAAGATATTTTTTTTATATATGCATCAACAGAATGAAATAAATATGGAAAGCTTTGAGTGGGTATGGTACCCACTCAAAGCTTTCCATAGTCATTTCATTCTTCGCCACTACTGACTTCTCGCAGCCTGGACTCTTCTCCAGCGCTCACAGTAGCCACGGCTACTACTTTTCTTTTATCACTCCATCATTTCAACCCAAAATGACATTTTTCTTCAAATTATCATCCTGATAAAGTCTTACAATAAAGACGAAACGTTGATGAATATATAAAAAATATCTGTTGGTTTTTTCCCCTTTTCATACCCCCCCCCCCACACACGCATATATATATATATATATATATATATATATATATATATATATATATATATATATATAAACTTCGTTAAAGACCACGGAGATCTCTCGATTTGCAATTTTCTCGTTATCTCTCGACGCGGCGAGCAATTTTGCGGTGCTCGGGTGTTAATTGGTATAAAGTGGCACGAAGCAATGTGTCACGGGCCATCCTAAACAGGTATATATATATATATATATATATATATATATATATATATATATATATATATATGTATGTGTGTGTGTGTGTGTGTGTGTGTGTGTGTGTGTGTGTGTGTTTATGAATAAGTGTATGGATTAATAAATAAAAATTATAATGGCTGATACTAACGATAAGACACAACTTCCTGAATAAGGTCGAGAGACCGAAAGCGCTTGAGGGATGGCCCAGGACACAACGCTTGGTGCCACATTATACCAATTAACACCCGCGAACCGCAAAATTGCTCGCTGCGTCGAGAGATTAACGAGAAAAATTGCAAAACGAGAGACCTCCGTGGTCTTTAACGAAACTTATAAATAACGACTTGCTGCCTAACTACACACACACACACACCTCCACACACATATATATATATATATATATATATATATATATATATATATATATATATATATATATATATATATATATAAGATGTGTTCCTCAACTAATTAATCGATCTTTATGAATTATACAATATATATTCTAGATAACACTGTGACTAACTAGACACTATCCTAATGGATACATTAGTTTTTAAGCTTTACTATTTAGGGGGTGTGCTAAAGAAAGAATTGTGATACATCAAATTGTGAGTTATATCATGTAATGACATTATAACCGTATCGGTGCGCGAACTAGCATCAATAATACGTATGTGTTTCGTAAACTCCTAAAGTAATTAACATCATTATATATTATGGAATACGTCTTCTAGGCAACACTGTGAGTAACGTTGGCATATTATTTTTTGTTGTAAACTTTACAATTTCGAATGCGTATACCCTAAAACCGCTAACTACATCCCTCCCCCCAAATTAAAATAAGCGAGATACGACTTCCTACTTCCTACAAAATAAATAACGTTTAGTTACTTAAGCTATACAAAATAAATTGCATTTCATCACTTACGGGATGGATATATTACACATGTGTATCTTATATATCTCTAAGTATGCACATGTGTAGCCTAAAATACTATACGTATTACTTATACCATTCCTGAGACGGGTGTTCTTCAAGTTATATAATCCGGTTAGACAGTTTTCTTTTTTATTTATACCCATATTGTATGTCTTTAGAAAATGTGTATATATATATATATATATATATATATATATATATATATATATATATATATATATATATATACACATGTATGCATGTGTATATCTTTTTTGTTTCATTTTAATTCAGTTAAAGTTCTCAGAAATCAAAAGATGCGCCTTCCTAAAGATTAAGCTTGATTCGTGTATAAGAAACATAGATATTCGAATATTCCATTAAAGTTCTTTACCTCTCAAATCTCGAGTTAGTAAAGAAGTTAAGAACATTAATGTTCCTCTCCCCAATTGACCAGTTAACTATGTGATAGTATATCTACCTTGTGGTCTCTCGGTCTTACCGGATTCCGGGACAAGAATTCATCTAGTCTGGTGGAGTATGCAGCTTAGTGCTGTTACCTGAGGTTACATTACTTGAAGAAGGTGCACAATTCTTCGTCTGGGCCAGTGTATAGCCGTGTGAAGTGACCAAATGTAATTTTGAATATTTGATCAGGGGTTACTTGTAGGGAAGTTTCCTCATGTCAGGTTATCCTGACAAACCGTTGTACAGAGAGACCTTAGACACTCGAGGATAGTGTCTAGTAGGTAATTCAAACTTTTTCATAAATTTTTTATTTTTATTCAAATACTAGCGTTTCCCATATATACTACTGGTTGAAATGTTTTTTAGGAAAAAAATGACTTCAAATATAATCATGTTTACAAGTATCCTCATTTCATATTGTTCTGAAACTCTTGTACAGAGAAACCAAAGACATATGAGGCATGCAAAGTCTCTGAAGTAGTCATTTAAGTTCTCTCCAGTAGGCATTCAAGTTCTCTCTAATACGCATTCAAGTTCTCTCCAGTAGACATTCCAGTTCTCGCAAGTTGGCATTAAAGTTTTCTCCCGTAGGCATGCAAAGTCTCTGAAGTAGTCATTTAAGTTCTCTCCAGTAGGCATTCAAGTTCTCTCCATTGGGTATTTAAGTTCTCTCCAGTAGGCATTCAAGTTCCCTCTTGTAGGCATTCAAGTTCTCTCTCATTCAATATATATATATATATATATATATATATATATATATATATATATATATATATATATATAATTATTTTTATTTACACAGACATGTACAGATCTGCGACACTGGCATGTCGATGTTATCGATCAACAGCTATTATGAACTGAGATCTCATCAGGTAGAGTTGGAATCCGATCTTAACCTTAGATAATATTTGGAAAGAATGAAATGGAGAAAAAAGAAAAGAAATTTAAAATGTAAAAATAAAAGAAATTTAAAAATGTTAAACGCATATTAAAACACATGCATATATATATATATATATATATATATATATATATATATATATATATATATATATATAGATAGATATATATAGATATATATATATATATATATATATATACAGGGTGTTTCAAAAGTCTTGGGAACATTACAAATGCGTATATCTCATGAACTATTCCAGGTAGAAAAATGAAACTGGTGCCATTTTAAAGCTTGCTTAATCAAGTTTTTGGTCATACTAATGATTTTCGTGTTATCTTTCCAGGTGCAGTAATGGCGTTCTCTAAACAAGACAAGGCATTTTGCGTCCTCCAATTTGCAAAGACTGAATCGTGGACATGTGTTCAGCGTGCATTTCGCAGGAAATTTAAAAAAGAAGCCCTTGAAAGGAAATCCATTGTCAGATGGCATGCTAAATTTGTGAAAGATGGGTGTTTGTGCACAAGTAAGCGAACAGGTCCCCCTTCAACTTCAGAAGATGCAGTTGAGCAAGTTCGGACAGCCTTTCAGCGGAGCCCCCGTAAATCAGTGAGAAGAGCAAGCAGGGAACTTCAGCTTGCTCCAGCAACTGTCTGGCGTGTCTTAAGGAAACGACTGCAAATGGTACATTACAAGCTCAAGTTGGTCCAAAAGTTGAAGGACACTGATAAGCCACTTCGCCGTGACTTTTGCATTGCAATGCAAGAGAAGTTGGAAGATAACGGCTTTGATGACCGGCTTGTTTTTAGCGATGAGGCGACCTTCCATCTGAATGGCAAAGTTAACAAGCATAACACTCGCATATGGGGTACTGAGAATCCTCATGAACTTCTTGAGCACGAGCGAGATTCACCAAAAGTGAACGTGTTTTGTGCAATTTCCAAGAAAGGTGTCTATGGACCGTTCTTCTTTGAAGAGGCAACTATCACTGGTGAATCCTATCTCAACATGCTGGAAGACTGGTTAATGGCTCAGTTGGAACAAGCAGAATCTGATGACTTCATTTTTCAACAAGATGGTGCACCACCACACTGGAGTCTTAGAGTAAGGCAGTTTCTTAACACAAGGCTGCCTGGTAGATGGATTGGGAGATCTGGGCGAGGTGATGACGTTCTCATGCCCTGGCCTCCTATGTCTCCAGATCTTACCCCGTGTGACTTTTTCCTTTGGGGCTTTGTCAAGCAACAAGTCTATGTGCCGCCCCTTCCAAGAGATATTGACGAACTAAAGGCTCCAGTAACGGCAGTTGTGGGAACCATTGACGTCAAGATGCTGGAACGCGTTTGGCAGGAAATGGACTATCGACTAGATGTCTGCCGTGTGACGAATGGTGCTCATATTGAGCAACTTTGAAGATTCCCCACAAGACCTGAAACGTTAACCTTTCCAACGGTATCAATTTCAGTTTTCAACTCCTAATAGTTTTTGAGTTATTAAAAATCGTTATGTTCCCAAGACTTTTGAAACACCCTATATATATATATATATATATATATATATATATATATATATATATATATATATATATATATATATATATATATATATATATATGCATGTGTATCACTGTAAGTAATATTTCTTATCTACTGTATAAACATTGTATCGTTAATAGCGATAGTAAAGTCAACTTATGCTGTCAGGTTCGGACTGATACAAATAATAGTCAGAGTTTAGTAGACCAACTCACTAATCCTTATAACATGATAAAGTTCGCTGCCATTATTTTTCTCGGAAGCCATCTTTTTTCTGTCGCTCGTTTCTAAGTAACTGTTGTCGAAGATCGAGTGCGATTCTAAAGTTTTGCTTTCAAAGACTCTGCCTTATCTTCGAAGACTGCCTCAAACTCTGTAACTTTTATTTCATATTGCATCTGACCCATCACCTCGTCGTCTTTTATTTTGGGGTATCCTCTTGTTTGCCTTGGGCGTTTTTCTTTCAGTTTAATCTTCTGCATCGAGGTTCTCATTCTTGACCACATACGGTGTTTCATGGTTGCCAGAAGATTCGTCTCAGAATATGTTCTCATTGAAAAACTGGTCTAGACTAGTTTCCTATAAGCGCAATATAAATAACTTTTGTGTGTTTCTTTGTTTGATATTTGTTTATATATTATGTTCTAGCGGAGAGACTTTTGAGCCCTAACCCTAACCCTAACACCACTAGCTTTTTATTCTGATGTTTACGTCTCATATAATTCCCTATTTGAGGTATATGTCCAAGGAAGTACTCATCACTGAATAGGTAAAAGCGGGTGTTTATAGAGTGATTTTAATTGAAATAAATCCCCTAAATTTAAAGTGTTTAACCTCCTCGAGGCATACTCGGCGTTTCTCGTGAATAGATAAGGGCATATGCGTACTATCGAACCCCTTATTAATATTTCTATTTTTATTCTTTAATTTCTATAATTTTCAATTTGTACATAAATAAAAATTTAAAAAAGAAGTAAAACGTTGTATGTCCTTTTTATAGGTCCAAAATGCGTACGACGACTCTGCGGTAATTTATGGATCCCCTTTTATCAAAGAGAAATTTACCTATCAAAGTCATCTGGGTAATGCGGTTTCATAAATTATACGATTATAGGAGTTCATCTGCAACGGTCTAGAAGGAGTTCCTGAACAAACCAAGAAGCAGAAACTATGATGCAAAAGATTGGCATCCGGTGCACTCCCGATTGATCTAGCGAAACCGCTACTAAAAGTAAAAAAAAATTATATTGTATTTTATAAAATCATTTATTAATTTACATTTTAACAGGTAGTAGTAGTAGTAGTAGTGGTAGTAGTAGTAGTAGTAGTAGTAGTAGTAGTAGAGCGGCAGCAGGAGCAGCATTATCATATTGATTCTCTATGACATTCCTCAGCATGTCGCTATCAAAGTGTAGTATCTGTTCCGATGGATACTGCACCCCATAGACTGGTATCATCTTGGCCTTCGGGGCTTGATTTACGCCGGTCTATGGGTTTGTCCTGTGCATTTCTAGGGGGTCCACCCTCCCATGCTTCGCCTTCCCTCTTTGGGGAGGAGTAAGTTTATTGCTTACTGCCTGAGGCGCCCCTACCGGGGAATGCCGACGGGGCTGCCCAGGCAATTTTTAATGACCAGAGTGCTCACCTTCTCGAGCGCTGGCTTTTCAAACCCCACTTTCCCGACCCGACCTTGGGTCACATCTTACTTGCAGGAGTAAGATAAAACTGGCCTTGTGCCTAACTCCTGGAGAGGAGTAAATAAATACTCATGCCAAATTTGGTACAACTATTCCCAATAGTTTTCATACGAAATTTAGTGATTTCTGAGCAATATTTTCGGAGGCTCTTAGTGATTATTATTATTGATATTCTTATAGGTAGTAGTAGTAGTAGTAGTAGTAGTCATATTTTTATCAGCCTATAACACACACGGTATCTCAAGGATGTTGCATGTCAACTTTGGTTCGATTATGTCGTATTTTTAGAGGTTATAAGCGGCCAATGGAGAGACAAACAAAATTGTCCCATTTATGACTAGTTCATACCCGTTCCTTGAGCGGTGTTGGTACACTACCTGGGTATGTCAATTTCCATCTTTACCTAGACTATTACCGCTTTATAGCTCGCACGAATAAAATTATTTGTTAAATTTCGTAGAAAATATACGTTACTTATTTTTTGTTTCATTTTACTTCAATCGAAGTTCTCAGAAATCAAGGGGCCTCTACCTGGGGCTAACACTTGATGTCTATATGTGATACATAGATACTGGAATATTGTATTAAAGTTCTCTTTTATCTCTTAAACGTTGAGTTTGTAAAGAAGTTAAGAACATTAATTTTCCTCCCCCAATTGACCAGTTGATTATGTTATAGTATATTTTACTAGTGGTCTCTTGGTCTTACCGGATTCCAGGACAAGAATTAATCTAGTCTGGTGGAGTATCTAGCTAAGTGTAAGTAACATTAGTTGGAGAAGCTCCCTATTCCTCGTATGAGTCAATGTTGAGGGGATCTTGTATGGGCTTCGACGACTATGTTATTTTTAATATTTGGTTTAGGTTAACGTGTAGGGTGAAGTATCCTCATATCAGGTAGTCCTGACAACCCCTTGTACAGAGAGACCGAAGACACTCGAGGATTGTCTCTTGTAGGTAATTCAAACTCCTCTTACTTAGTATATGCATGATAAGGCGACAGCGATGAATAGATTTACGTATTGTTTTTATTATCAAAAAGCATGAGAAATTATGATTTTAAGCAAACCTAATTATTTTTAACCTAATGCTGAATACATAAGGTCACATATATTTTTTTTAATATTTATGTAATGTTTTATAATGCTATTATTTTATCTTAATCGCTGTAAATTTATAAAACACGTATTTAGTTTTTTAAAAAATCCTTCACGCGAAATTCGAACTTAGGTTCTGACATCGTAAAATCTACTGCCTTAGTAATGTGTACTCTGCCTATTCCTTTTTGTCAACCAATCACATGTTTCTTCTATTTATCTTCCTCCCAAAAGGTAAGATGTGACACAAGGTCGGGAAAGTGGGGAAAAAACAGCGCTCGAGAATTTGAGCACTCTGGGTATTTAAAAATTGCCTGGGCAGCCCCATCGGCATTCCCCGGTAGGGGCGCCTCGGGCGATTAGCAATAAACTAACACCTTCTCAAAGGGTGAGAAGGCAAGACCTGGGAGGGTGCACCTCCTAGAACTGCACAGGACCGACAACCGATAGACCGGCGTAAATCCAGACCCGAAGGCCCGGACAATACCGGTCTATAAGGCGGTTGCGTACGAAGATACAAACTCCAAATACACCATCACTTTTTAATAGTATATAGATAATATAGATTTGCATAATACTTATTTGTAATTGGGCTGTTTTTATTCTTGTATCAGCATAGACGAATGTTTCGTACAAGTACAGTGTTGCGGACGGTTCAGAATTCAAAGCGGAATATACTTTTAGATTTGCATTAGTACATATATGTGTAGTGAAGGGAGAGAAGAGTGGCTGTAAGTCACGCTGTTTGTCATCAGAGGTTCACATCGTTCAGTTAAACTGGTTTAGAACGAACGAAGCCTTTGGAGAAAGTGGGTTGCGAGATTAGAATACTCTCGAAATACTCGTAAAGCCTGGAAGGTTTGCGCATGCGCTTCGACTTGAACGTAACAATATTATGTGTGGATGTACAGTACGGCTTCTGACAATGTTTATTTGGCACAAGATTTGTTTAGTTTTTTTCTCCCTTTTCCGACGTATCAATCCTTTCCACTTTTTACATGACGTCGCAAAAGTTGGACATATTTTCTTAGACTAATAAAATAGAAACTTTTTTACAAAAATTATCTCAGATTTTTCTAGAAAATGTGTACGAACTAATGAGGTTTAATGTTGTCTTTTATATCAAGTTGAAGAATGTAAGAAAGAAATATGTATGTAAATCGTCTGTAGCCGTAATGAGGTCATACCGACGGTCAGAATTGAAGCAGCTACTCCTTTTCGTCACACACGGCACCAACACTGACAAAATTTCCCAAAAAAAACAATGATTTTTCTCAGTTGTCAAAACTCGACTTCTCATCTGCTTTTAATCTCTTTTTTTTTAAATCGTTTGGTTTCTACACACACAAATTATTTTCTTACAGACGCTATAAAAAAACTACCATTATAAACATTAGTTTTTTTACTCTGGAAAATGATCGTCCGACACGCGAAATATCTAATACGTTGTGAAAATTGTTAGTTTTTGTTTTCGTCTCTATTGCCACAAAAATAACGTTCACTGAAAATGGAAAGGCGTTTCGTATATTAGAATAGGTTGGAACAGTCAAACAAGAGTTTGCAGAGTACACTTTTTTATCTGTGCCTACCCGCTTCTAACAAGCTTATCAGAATGTTGGCGTACATCAAGAGATAAGTAACCAGAAATAAGAAGGGGAAACACAAGTTCGACATATATAGTGACATTAAATACAAGAGAGATTTCCTTGCAAACAAAATATATTCTTCGCGGCTTAACTAAAAGAAAAGTCCACTTATCAGTAATAATGCGTCAAAGCCAAAATGATGTTCAATAGTTGAACGTCCGTAAATGACAGATTCGTTTATTTTCTTTTGCTATTATGTAGAAGCGCGGAATAACACGTCTTAGGGGGTTTTATCCCGCCTAATAAACCGGTATTGTCCGGGCCTTCGGGTCTGGATTTACGCCGGTCTATCGGTTGTCCGTTCCTGTGCAGTTCTAGGAGGTGCACCCTCCCAGGCTTTGCCTTCTCACCCTTTGAGAGGGGGTTAGTTTATTGCTAATCGCCTGAGGCTCCCCTACCGGGGAATGCCGACGGGGCTGCCCAGGCAATTTTTAAACAGCCAGAGTGCTTAAATTCTCGAGCGTTGTTTTTTTTCCCCACTTTCCCGACCTTGTGTCACATCTTACCTTTCTAAATAGAAACACGTCCTCAGTATACGATATTCGTGGAAAAGGGCTATTATACCGAGTGTTGTCTTTTGCCGCCAATTGTCTAGAAATTGGTCAATCTAATGGGGGTTACTTACCAACCGTTGATAACAAGGGAGACTATCCACTTGTCTTAATGTTACATATATGCTCTCGAAACGAAAAAAATGAAAATGAAGTAAATAAATGTATGTTATCTTTCGAAAGAAATTAGAATATTGTAAATATTTTATGCTTACAATCGGCCTAATTGGCACAATGGTAAGAGTGTGCAGTTCTAGGAGGTCCACCCTCCCAGGCTTTGACAGGGCTGCGGAGGCCATTTTTAAATGGCTGGCGTGCTCAAATTCTCGAGCGCTGGTTTTTTTCCGACCTTGTGTCATATCTTACCTTGTGGGAGGAAGATAATTAGAAACAGACGTAGTAGAAAAAGTTGTTTTCACTCCTAGGACAATGTGACCATTCTTGACTCACACCATATATAAAAGTAGTTTTGAAATCATAATCTCTGTTAATACACTCTACCTACTACACACGATTTTCAAATAAGCATTAATTCCGTAATACTCAGAAGAGTGTTCGTTAATGAGCTGGAAGACCGGGGTTCAATCCTCTGTCAAGTCATACCAAAGACGCAAAAAATGATACTTGATGCCCTCTTGTTAAACACTCATCATTATAAGGTGAAGGATCAAGGGTAAGTGGAGGAATCCTTGGAAACAAATGACGCCCTCCCCTACACTATCAGATAATGAAAAAGGAGCCTTCGAGTCTCCCTCGACTATGGCGACCACTTACTATACTTATATAGAACATGATTGATGTGCATAAGATTAGATTGTACACAACACTGTCGGGATGACTGTATTTGCTTTCCGAGCCGGAAAGCCGCTGATCTGGGACGCCACTTGTTCTGACTCCTTTTCACCAGCAAGGATTGCGGAATCCGCGGTGAAGTCCGGCACGGCGGCTCTGCTCGCCGAAACAAGGAAGCGCGGAAAATATAGCTCGCTCACTGATCGTTTCGTCTTCCAACCAATTTCAGTGGAAACGTCGGGTGTGCTTGGCCCCGAGACTGTTAATTTTTTCCAGGACATTGAACGGAGGATTTCAACGTCTAGGCACGAGCCCCGTGAGTCAGCCTGGTTGTTCCAACGCATCTCCCTGGCTATCGTTCGTGGCAACGCTATGTCAGTAACGGCGGCGTCACTTCCGTTCTAATCGTCATCTGTTGACTCTCTCTTTCTTTCCCCCCCTCTCTATCTACCTATGTCTGTATCTGTCTCTTTGCTTCTCTTTCTCTCACATTATTGTTTTATAAATAATTGGACTTGTTTTGGTTTGTCTTTACAATGGCAGCCATGATTGTTTATTTATTGTTGGTTTGAAATTGTATTTTTTGCCCTGGAATAAAATTATATTTAAACACTGTTGCTTAATAAAAGCATTTGAAGACAGACTACCCTAGTATTTCTGGAATAATTATTGCTCTTCTATAGTGCATGCGTGTTAATAATAAAGGTATTCAAGATCAGACTTGGATTTGGTTTGGTTTGGTAGTTTTGTTTTACGGCATATCAACCCTTTTTTGGGTTATTTAATGCCGAATCTGGTCATTATAGTAAAAGTTTTTATGCTTCAAGTTCTTTATATCTTCAAATGTTTAATCATCGTTTTTGGTTTGGTAGTTTTGTTTTACGGCATATCAACCCTTTTTGGGTTATTTAATGCCGAATCTGGTCATTATAGTAAAAGTTTTTATGCTTCAAGTTCTTTATATCTTCAAATGTTTAATCATCGTTTTTGGTTTGGTAGTTTTGTTTTACGGCATATCAACCCTTTTTGGGTTATTTAATGCCGAATCTGGTCATTATAGTAAAAGATTTATGCTTCAAGTTCTAAAAATAAAATAAAAAAGGGGAGGGAGAAAGGGAGAGGGGCTGTTGTTTTTGTTTTTGGTTTTGTAGAGACTTGGATTTGTATATTTTTTCAGATTGTGTACTGGTTATTTTATTTGATGATTTTGATGCTTCCATAACGTTAGTTTCCCGATAATAGGGATAAATTATTTTCATCAGACCCCTCATCTCATGGGCTGTTAGGACAACTGTTATGAGTAAGAGATAGCTCCAGTGCGTATACATGAATGAGGTTATGTATTTCCAGCAATCTATAACCTCGTTTAATTCGTCCAGAAGAAACGTAGTCATTGCTTCCGTTAAATAATTTAACAACTCTTCCAAGCTCCGAGAAGGGCCTGGGTTTGGCTGGATTTCTGACGAGTGTTACATCATTAATGTTGATTTTGTATCAAATTCAGTTTTATAAAAATCTCTACAGCTTTCCCGTAGACTGGATACATTATTCTTGTTACAAGTCTTTTAATTTAGTCAACAATCCTTCTCTGTTTTTCAAGGAGAAACTTGGTGATAGGTTCTGTTGCAACTAAACCGTGTGCTTCAGATTAGATGTAATTACTATATAAGTGTCTATTGTCGATCTAATGTCTATACTATTCTAATGGAGATGTTGTGTCTGTCATTCTTGAAGTCGAAACTATACTATTACTTCTATTAATATACTATTGTACTATCTGTTAATGCTCAATTCAGTTTACTATACTATTTCCGACTTATATATTATCTTTTAATAATCAATTCAGGTGGTAGTGTCATATATGTTATGTTGGCATGATTTCATCGTTCCATATATTAACCTCTATTTTAGCGATAGTGTAGTATATGTTCTGTTGACATTGGCCATCCTCCCAAGCATTGACTCCTACTTTGGAGGTAGTGTAGTAAATATTTGTTATGTCATGATACCATAATCCCATGAATTACCTCTCTCTTTGAGAAAGCAGTGTAATATATATTCAATCGTCATGATACCATCCTCCCAGGCATACTTCCTACCTTTTTGTGTGAGTGGTGTATTTTAGTTTTCTATTCGGTGGTCATGATGCCATCCTCCCAGTGATTACCTTCTCCTTTTTTCGTGGGGATACTGATATACCAGAGGTCACATAATTTTGCTAGTATGTATAATAGTTATAACATGCACTTAGTTATAACACTTTACTGAAGCTTCACGGTTGTCACCGATCATCAGAAATCTGGAAATTTACAACAGGTGTTTATCAAAAAACAGTCCTTCATCATTTTAGACCGCTTCAGATTTAGCGGAATATGATGCTTGATATGTTTAAATTTTGTTGAGTTTTTATTTATAAAAAAATATTACACTATTTAAAAAATAAAATAATGTATTTTTAAAATATGTTCAATATATATATCAGTTAAATACTATTTCCAAACTGGAAAAAAACATTCAAATTATAAAAAATAGTAAATAAACGGTACTTCTACTCATTAACCCTAATCTAACTTTAAATTGACCCTAGCCTAACTTTAACCTTACCCTAAACTAATCCTAAGATACATTTTAAGTTTATTTTAGCAAAAATGTCGGTTTGGTTCGGTTCAAATTCTGTAGAAGCACCAAATAAACTATTTAAAAAATATTTTTAAACTAAACAAAAACATTCAAATTATAAAAAAAGTTTCATTTAATTATTTTTAATGAAAAAAAATGTTTAATTATAACAGCCAGTTTAATTTTCTTATGTATTAATTATATAAAAAAATGTTGAAAAAGAATTATTTATTGCCAAAAACAACATCCTATCTAAAATATAATGAGGGGGCTGTTTTTTTGATAAACGCCGGTTGTCAATTTCCGATTTAAAAAACGGAAGCGATCGCCAAGTAGACGATTTGTATTTTACCCAATTTGGCATCGCTCAAACAAGATAATGAGACACAAATATATGAGATTTATCTACCCATATTTATTGTTACTTATTTATTGATATTTGTAATCTTATTTACCGCTGTATTAAATTATTCAATCACTAATAGGCATATTCTTTTTTATTCTACAATTTTTCGGGTATTTTTAAACTTTTGTTATTTATGTAGTAAACCTTAATTATTTTTTAATAACGGCCACTTTCTTTTCTTGATATAATATTTATTCTTAATTACTTGGACAATTTTTTTATTTATTTTTGTTCAGTTTATTTTTATAATGTATTTATTGCTTCTATCTGTGTGTCTGCAGTTAGCTACGATTTATTACTTTTGTTCAATAAATTAATTCCGTATTTTAAGTTTATTATTTTATATTATTTCTCTGAAAAAGAAAAAGCAAGATATGTTATCAACATAACAATAACATTAATCTTGGGAAGATCCAAAACGGCATAACATTTCTCTTTATTCAAATTGAATTTTTTTTTTAAATTCTCATATTAATCTGTCTGTCCGACTGTCACAATTTTTTTAAACGTAATAAATAGATTGCGGAATTTGTCTAATTTCGAAATATCAGAGATCTTAACTACTTTTAGAAATGGAAAATAGATCTTAAAACATTCCCTTAACAAAAAAATATAGCTTTGGTGTGACGTCATAGATTTATGATTCATGTCATGTTTCAAAAGATGAATTCAAAGATAAGCGATAATGAAAGATAAATAAATGGGTAAACTTAAACTTAAATTATTTTAATAGTCGAAAACAATTTATTTAGATTTAAATGTGTAATGTATGTATTTTTTTCACAATTATATAATTTTAGACAAGTAAATAGTAGTACCTTCTTGCAGAGAGCGCAAGAGAGGAGGGTAACGCGTTTTCTTAGCAAAGATATGCAACCGGAGGGGACATGTACTTGCTAGTTATTCAAATTTTCTTTTTATTGTTTGTCCATCAAAATTGTGTATTTATTTAATATTTTATTTATTCACTCTACATTAATTCCAACTCGGATTAATTCAACCAATAATCGTATCCAAATTACATGAGCATAATTTATATTGAAATGAGGAGCTAATTTTAAGATTTCAAATTGATATTAGTTTTATTACTATAGTTTTTGTTCCTATATATTTAGACAATGTAGCTCGATTTCTATATTTTGAGTCCTGAATGTCATCATCTGATGATTATATTTACGCTTAAAATAATTTTCCGATGCCACTATGTATACTTTCTGTTCATTATTGATAATATTATTTACTCTATATGACATTGTTTTTTTAATATATTCATTAAATCAGATATAAATGAGCAAAGAGAGGATCAATACACAGTTTATAAGAGAAGAGGTTTAATGCAAAACGCGATAAATCCAATATGTTTAAATTGAGACATTAAATAATAAAATGATAAATATATTAAATCAAGTCTTCAATTAAAAGCTTAGTTTAATATGAACCAAAAAGGAATCACGCCCGTATCACATTATGTAAAACATGATTTTGAGTGTTAAAATTTTTTTTTTGATGGAAATCGCTCCAGACAAGGCATGAAGCCACTTTATGTAAGGAGCTAAAAATACTACTTCAAGGTTTAAAAACTAGCCAACGATAAGTGTTCGATGGATAGATTCAGACCCAGAAAACAGCAAGTCTTGCCTCTTTGTCAGAAACTCCGTTCATGGAATGTGAGGACTAAAGGACAAAATAAAGGAAGCTAGAGTTACGAGGCTGGCGAAAGTAAACCCATGGTACACTTTTTAATCTCCTTAGTGAATTAATGAATGATATATGACAAAGGGTGCTCACAGGTCCGTTTTGGGGTGAGATCACCCTATATACAACTTTCATGATAAGATAGTCTGATCGTCCAGTGCTTAAGTCACTTTCTACTCTCCACCATTTGTTTGTAGTGATAGCTTCGTAATTTTCAGAATGGTGTTTATCACGTTTTGCATTCAAATCATTCAGGTCTTAAGGTAATATCTACAAAATATTTTTTAGAAGAATCTTCCGCCATTTTATATCTGCCCTCTTCTTCTTTTAGATTCTGTTTTATGCGTATTTTTTATCATTTTAATAACCTTTCTGGAAACATCGACCAAGACACCGATAGTACAGGGTGGGCAAAAATAAGGGTCCTATTTTTAAAAGTTCATAACTTTTTTATTTATTCATTTTTTTTTTTTTTTTTTAGAATAAGTAAAGGACCCCTTCCGAAGCAAGCATGAGCCGTATTAGCCCTAAGGAACGCACCCTCATTTAGAAAACATTATTTTTGCTTAAAAAACTCAAAACAGTGTAAAAAACAATACTTTAGTTTTTGTAAGTTTTAAGAAGTGTTTTTCGGCTAAAATTTGTTTTGTTTATTTCAAAAAATCTCGGAAGGGTCAGTCTACACACACATAAAGTTTGGTGAGTTTAACTTTTATTTTGTGGAAGTTATTCAAATTCAAGTTATTCAAATTCAAGTTATTCAAATTTAAAGATAGGACGCTTATTTTGGCCCACCCTGTATTACTCCACTCAATATCAAAATCAAAGCTAAGAATTATTTTGTTTGTTAATAATTCCAGTTCCTCAAATGATTTATCATTTTTATTGGTGTTTCAAATGTTCAATATCTAGTTATTTTTATCCATGCTTTTATTGTCTTTATTTAATATTTGATTTTATTCACTCTTCATTTATTCCAACTCGGATCAATCCAGCCAACAATCCGATTCCAATTTAAATACATTTCATTGGCGCGCGGTACAGACAGCAATTAAAATCAGACGTCACAAAATAATGTCCAGACTTGAGCTATCAAAGGCGACGAAAATCTTTCATTTTATATGTTAAATTGATATGAACTTTTTTTAAATACTTGTTAAGACACCTCTATTTTTCTTATCAGAAAAAATTATTTCATATCATGTATTTTATATAGATAACAATTATTTATTTAAAAAATATATGCAAACCTATATATTCACCATAACATATATAAAGTTAGGTATGTGTACATGTTTATATATTTGTGTGTACCGGATTCTCTCCTAAAGTAATTAACCGATCATTATGAATTTTTCTACTAGTCATGAGGGTAGGAAATTTGAGCCATATTTTGTTTAATTTATGGTTACGCAAAGGGGGCAAAATTCGTGAAAATTCAGGGTAATAATAAATCTTCGTACCTATTAATGTGACGTAATTGTGACGTCAACACTTTGACGCCGATGATAAGTTGAAAAAAGTACCTGGGCTTACTTCATTACTTGTTTGCTTGATAAAATAACCCGAAACAATTTGTTTTGATAACTTTTAAAACAAATTAATTAAAACAAATTGTTTCGGGTTCCGTGCGATGAGAGGCATGAACCAAAATAATTTAGAAAGTCACTTACAAGAATTGTTATGGTGCCGTTGTAAAAAAAAGAAAGTTTATTCGACAATGCACTCTATTGGATACGGCATTATTATGAGGTGTAAAATTGTAATATATTTCAAATCTAGTTATAAAAACAGTGATTTCATTATTTTATTTTTCGAATCCATTTATCAAATAACACTGATTTTATTTTTACAATAAACATTTAAAATATAAAATGTTTGTAATATATTATATTTACCGCAAAATCATAAAGCAAATTACTATTTACCGGCCGAGGAAAGCTCGGGCACTTTTTTCTGCTTATCACCAGCGTCAAAGTGCTGACGTCACATTTACGTCACATTCAGCCACCATGGGTTGATACCAAATTCAGATACTTCCAATTTTTATGAAATTATAACAAAAAGTATTAGTCATAAATTAATAAGTTTTCCCCAAATTTCTAGTTCGTAAAATTTGTTTTAAAGGATTTTTAGGAGGCATAATATGGGCACAGCCTCCAATTTTTAAGTTTAAATATTTCAGATTTGCATTAAATTTGATCTGTAGTCATTCGACACAAATTAAGCAAGATTTTCTGAATTAATTTTAATATATTCTTACGGTTCCTTAGGCTTAAACTAACGCCTTTAATTTGATATATTTTCTAGAATCAAAATCACCTAATGGATTTTGATCAGAACTAGAATAAGTATTTTAGACATAAGGTTTAGAAGCATTATATCTTGAGTTTAATCTTCGTAGGAGCAGATAAATGTGGTAGAAAACTGTCTTGTCTATGGAATTAATTTAACCCGTCCCGTGATGGATATTCTTCAAGAATTTGTTGACATTGGATTTGAAAACGACCAAGTGGTAATGAGCAGGGAAGCAGTCAAGTGATAATGTGTCCCGTCGACTTTACAAAGAAGCTCTGTACATGGAAACTCCGCCTGGCGCTAGATACATGAAGAGAGAAAAGAAATACATTTTCGTTGTGGTAATAAGATGGGTTTTTGCTGTGAATGTCTTAAAATTAGTAAGCAAAGACTGAGGGTCAGTCGAGGGTCTTCCATGGAAATAACAATAGAGTCTCATAAACTACGCAAAATGTAAGTCACGTTCAACAATACAACCAAAACGAAATAAAAGATGTGCGTTTAATTTTATGTGATAAGCTAGTCATGTTTAAAAATTTTCGGAAATAATATTTTTCAAATTCGATAAATAGTAAATTAAAAAAATAATACAATGTGTATTTATCAATGTTGCATATAGGCAAGAAACACATGCACACAAGATTCATAAAAAAATCAATATTTTGAAAATGTTGGTGAAAAACAAATAAAATTAAGTACTTTGTGACGTCTTGTCATTGTAAAGCTATTTGGAATCATTCAAAGTTATTTAAGTTTGAAAATATTAAAGCTGATTAGAGAAGAATGTTGTAGTTTTCTTGAAGCATTGTGCGTAATATGTAATAAGTATTGTTAGAAGGCGGAGACAATGCGTTAGTTTAGTAACACCGGTGGTACGTGAAATGGTAAACAATGAAATAGTGACAATATTGAGAAATCAATAATTTAAAAATAATTTTATTATATTTACCAGTGTTGACGCACAGTGTTGAGAAACGGGTTGTAGAGTTATTTTGTCTTTGTTTAATTGTTCATTCGACTTTCACTATTCTCTATTTGATCAATTCATTCAGCCAATAATGTTATTCCAATTTAAATTACATTTTGTTGGCGCTAAGGTCAGGTGCAAGTTAAAATCAGATGTCACATGATAAGGTCCAGGTCTGAGCCAAGAAAGCAGAAGAAAACATTTCATATTGAATATTGAATTGATGTGTGTTTAATAAAACGACTGTTAAGACATTTCCATGTTTCTCACTAGATGAAGTTATTGTATACAATAAACTGAAATAATCTCGCATCCTTCTTTCAAATAAAACGGTTACTCCTAAAAAATACATTCGTATAAATCAGTCGTACTATATATAAAAAAAAGTCGTACTATGCTGATTTATACGAAATCAGCATAGTACGACTTTTTTTAATCGGCTTGATTCCATTGTTGTCTATGTTTCGTCGATTAATTTAAGAATCAGGTACTTACAGGAGAGACCACGTGAACGTATTCAGCATATATAAGCGAATGCTACTGAGCCGACTGGATTCGAATTATTTTGTAATGTAAACATGAGACCAACTATTTTTTAATTTTATTTCCAGTGAATTTACGTATAAAAACATTTTTCATGTTAATTTAATTATAACGAAGACAACACTGTTCAAAATCACACCCGGTGATGGGCGCTGATTTGTCTGTCTATCTGTCTTTCTGTCTAGATAATAGTTTCTTATGTTAATATAACTGTCTCTCTGCTATATAATACAAGTGTACATTGTACTTGTGATCACTTAATAGTTTTTTCTCTCAATAAACCCCCATTTCCAGAATTGTTCTTATCTTAATTCTTCTTTTATAACTCAACGAGGGTATATGTGTTGCATACCTTAATGTTCTCCCTCATCTGTTGTAGATAGTGGTGTGTCGTCTAGTGGATGAATTATTTGTTCTTTCCTTCCTGTCGTGAACCACGCCGTCCGTGTCTGCAACAAAAGCCTCATGACGCACTCCGAAGACAAACTCTCTTTTAAATTTAATTCATTTCATTACAAGCGTTGTCATTTCAACTGGGGTTCATTCACTACGTCGAATTAGAGGGAGAAAGCAAATCACTACTTTATCGTAGTTAGTTAACAATGTTTTCTTAACCATTCATAGAGAGGGGGCAAAGGATTTCTCTCGCTTGTATTCCCTTAAGGGAAATATTTCCCTTATTTTTACATTGTGAATTGCACGTCCTGCTTGGTTCGCCTTCCGTATCAGACTGACTAAAACTCGCTTCTCGCGAGAACGAGTGACGTCACAGAGCCTCTCGCAGGTGTAGACTGACCCTTGATCTGGTGTCTCGTCACACGGTAACCTTGTCACGTCTGTTAGTTCTGACTGTGAGAACAAGCCCTATTCTGCACTCGACTGCACCCGCGTTAACTCGCGCAAGTCAACCCAACGATTTCCAACAGATACGTCCATTCCCATAGGGCCATTATCCAACATATGCACAGCGACGAGCAACGCGGGTCCTAGTCACAGAGGCGACACAGGACACGAGAAGAAGCTGACAACAAGAACATTCGAAGAACTAACGAAGAATCAACACAACCCCAAGAAAGAAAGGGACGACGAAGAAGCAATGCGGCTACGAAGAGGAAAGAACGAGGGACAACGCAACACATATTCGACAGCGAAGAGGAAAGAACAAAGTGACTATATAACAATTGGAGGTTAGGGTTAGGAAACAATATTTGTTGAATAAATGATAATTTAGTTTGTTACTTTGTTTTTTTTTTAATTTATACTCATCCCGATTATAGTTACGGATGGCTCAAATATACTTTTCTCCGTATATTCTGTAAAACTAGTATCGAAATACTAAACTAGCGGTCACAATAATGTTATCGGAGTGTAAAACAAAATATAGACTTAAATAAGTGACGTAACGACAGGGGCCCGTGAATGCATTTGGATACAATAGCATGAGAAAAAACATTGAGTTCCAAGAAAAAGCTAAAAGAAAAAAAATAGGGCGAAAATTAACAAGTGAAAAAAACTATGAAAGTATACGCATATGCAATGCTAGTTCTAAACTGGTTAAAGCCAGTAGAAAAGACAAAGGAATTTTATTTTAACTTAATATGCAAACCAACAGGTGTTATATAGCCTTGCCCACTTAAAAGTATTTCGAATACAAATCGACTGGAAATATGTAAGAATGGAGCGGATATGTAAGAATGGGGCGGTAGGTCTTTCCTCATGTGCTTATTTGCGATTAGCTGAATATACATCGGATTAGACAAACAATAACCAAAACACTTGGTCGAAAATGAACATATTCAGCATGACGAAATATCGTGGTTGAGGGATAGGGCTACTTTTAAGTGGTCCACTTTGTAGATTGAATAGCGTCAAAAGAGTTAATATAATCTGACGGAACGAAGACACAGACAATATAGAAAAAAATCCATGAACAAATGAAGTATTAATAAATTCTATCTTATTACGAAATTGCCTGCAAATCACACGGTATTATTAACACATTGCAATGGAGACTGACATTTTGATAATCTGTCGCCATTTTGTCTGTCGTTTCCTTCTTTCAAATACTGTTTAATTTGTGATTTAAATCATTTTCATCTCTTTTTCGTGAAGAACATTACAACACCCGTCATTATTACTCAACTCAAAACGATGCGGAATTCGGCTGATTATGCGTTAATATTTCGACAAAATTCATCCAATTTTATTGTTTTTGTTTTATTTCGAATATTTCGTGTTAACCTCATTTTTTTTCCAATTCGATTGTGACCGTATTTAATATTTGGTTTGATTCACTTTTCATTTATTTCATCTCCGATCAATTTATTCAGCCAACAATATTATTCCAATTTAAATACATCTTATTTGTGCTCGGTGCGGAGAGCAATTAAAATTAGATGTCGTCACAAATAATTCCATATCTAAAACATAAAAGGCAAAGAAAACATCTAATTGTGAATGTTAAAACTGATTTGAAGTGAACGAGACATTCCTGTTAAGACCCGTCTGTGTTATAAAATAAAATGTATTGTATATGTAGATGTCGTGAGCAACATATCCCCTGCCTGCTTTGTAAATAAATGTTAATACAAAAATCGTTTTGCTTATAAACTTTGATTTCGATTAACTAACTGCGACTAATATAGATAAAATTCATAATTCCTTTGAGAAGCGGAGTAACTACTGCCTGTACATTGTGAATTGACTGTGGTTTCAGCAACAAAAAAGGATATTTTCCTGGCAAATAAATCTAAAAACAGATTTATCTCCAGATGTTAACTGGATGTTTGGAAAAAAAGAAAAATGGAAAAAAAAAGAAAAAACAAGCCGCGCATGCGTGGTCCCCCTCTGTATGTGACTCGATGTGGCGAGTGTAAAATGCAATAAATTTGGGCAATTTGGGGCATTTTTGACTCCCCTTTGACTCCCTGTGGGAGCGAAGCAGACTTTTTCTGAGGTCAAGGATGCTCATTTTATATCCACAACAATTGCCTCTGCATTTTGGTCAAGTTTCAGAAAAATTGAATGGATGGATCAAACGTTATGGGAGAAAAGGGTCATTTTTGCCATTTTGGGGGCATTTGACCCCCTGGGGGGCGCGAACCAGATTTTTTCCAAGGTCAGCGATACTTATTTTCTATTAGGAACAATTGCCTCCACATTTTGGCCAAGTTTCAGAGAAATTGAATGGATGGATGAAAAGTTATGAGGAAAAAAATGTCATTTTTTGCCATTTCGGGGCCTTTTGACCCCCTGGGCCCTAACCAGATTTTTTTTCAAAAATCGGAGAATGTCACTTTCTAACCTGACCAAAGTTACAACTTCATGCAAAATTTCAGAGAAATTCAATGGATGGTTGCGGAGAAAAATCCGGACGGACGGACGGACGGACATGCCTCAAAACATAAGTCCCCCGATTTATAAAATCGGGGGACCAAACAAGGAGAAATAAGAGAATAAGAAAAAAATTCAAAAGAAAAAAGAAAAAAAGAAAAGAAAAAGAAAAGAAAAAAAAAGAAAAAGGAGAAAAATAAAAAAATAAAATTTTCTAATAGCAGAGAAGATTGTGGTGAACATCCTATCCACCCGTTTTCAGTTAATAATGGCTGCCCCAGCTTATAAATATTCCTGTGTATACCAACTTCTTCATATATGCTGAATAAAACCTAAATACAGTTTCTATGCTTCATGTCTTTTTTTTTTAGTAGTAGATTACTTCCCTAGTGTTTTAAATAGCTTCATTGAATTGGCTACCAGCCATTTAGCACATTGTCCAATCACCGAACGCAGAATTTGGCGGGAGAATGCGAAAACCTTATATCGTTTTCTTTCTAAAATGAGATCAAACGTCTCCGATTCTGCAACAATATTACTCACTTTTGTAAACAAGATGGCAACTAATTATGAAACGTTGTAGATACGTTGGAAATTGAATGACAGATTATACCGTCGGTTTTAGTGCACGTATACACTAGTACACATTACGAGCAAGCTTGCGTAGCGTCGCCCGAGTTTAAGTGCGGGATAGCATCATATGCAACGGTATAGTAAGAACTGTTTACTTTAACAGCTACCTTGATGTTGTCAGCCTGATATTAACAGCTGAATTATTCAGATATATATTAACACTCTTAAGTATCTCGTTAGGAAAAATCGACTCTGAAACTTCTTGGTCTTGCTTTCTCATTAAATCTTTCCTGGAGTTCATATATAAGATCTATTGCTCTTTCTGCTTCTCGTAAAGTCGGTTATCTCTATTGATCGAAACACTATCTCACACCTGAAGCTATTCTCTATCTCTACAAAGCTACTATCAGACCAGGTATGTAGTTCCGTTGTCATATTTGTGCTGGTAAATCTATGTCCCATTTGAGAGTTCTTGCTAAGGTGCAGAAACGTATTTGTAATCTGATTGGTCCCATCCTTTTCTTCTTCTCTACACCCCCTCTCTCGCAGACGTGATGTTACTAGTCTCAGTCTTTTCTATAAATACAATTATAGCATGTCTTATTAGAATTGTGTGATCTATTTTCTGCTTCGTTTGTTCCAGCTCGTTTTTCTAGTTGTCTCCACCAATTCGCTGGTTTAATACCTCATTGTAATACGGCTTCCTATTCTAGTAGCACCTTTCCAAGAATTGCAGGCTTGTGGAAGTCTTTTCTTACTGACTGTTTTTCTCTTACCTATAGCCTTGGTCTTTTCAAGACTAATGTCAATCGGCATATCCTGTCTTTGCAATAATCATCTTTCGTCCTTGCTAGCTCAATGCATCTAGTGGCTTCATGCTTTGTCTGAAGCGATGTCCATTAAAAAATCAAATCAAATAAAAAAAATCTCAAGAAAATCAACGATTATAAATAGATGAATTTAAATGTGTAACATGTTTGAGAAGGGTCCTTATCTTTCTTTAGGTAAAAACTAGAGACGCAGAACTACTTCCCTTGTGTCCATAGGCTAATTGTACATGTGAGTACACTTATATTTTAGCTACACTTCCTAGTTTATCTTTATACTAAGGGACACACAGAGGTTATTTTGTATATAGATATCTCTCTCTCTCTCTCTCATATATATATATATATATATATATATATATATATATATATATATATATATACATATTATTCTTATATAATTTCATTGCTAGCTACCATATCGCAGAATGGTTCTTGAGTGTAGTGTTTTGATAGTATTATTATTATTGTTGTTATAATTGATGCTATTTGATATGCAAATTACCATATCACATAGTAGTTTTAAGGGTAATATATTATTATTATTATTACTAGCGGGACCCGTGTAAATTACACGAAATGATGTTTTCAATACTAATTATCTGGTTCCTAACCTATACATATTTGAATAAAATATGATAAGATTTGACTTGTATATTTATATTTAAAAAATGAACAATACATGAAACAATTTACAAAACTTCTTTATATACAATATTTCTAGTGAAGGTAATATTTGGACGACAAAACCTTACTTTGTATATGTTTTCGATTAAATTAAATTTGGCTCCCAGGAGTTAGGCACAAGGTCAGTTTTATCTTACTCCCACAAGTAAGATGTGACTCAAGGTCGGGTCGGGAAAGTGGGGTTTGAAAAGCCAGCGCTCGAGAAGGTGAGCACTCTGGCCATTAAACATTGCCTGGGCAGCCCCGTTGGCATTCCCCGGTAGGAGCGCCCCAGGCAGTAGGAATAAACTTACTTCTCCACAAAGAGGGTAGGCGAAGCCTGGGAGGGTGGACTTCCTAGAACTGCACAGGATAGACCCATAGACCGGCGTAAATCAAGCCTCGAAGGCCAGGACAATACCAGTCTATGAAGCGCAGTATCCATCGGAACAGATACTACACTTTAATCTTAGCCAAAACGCTAAGCCAATTCATGAGTAGCATACAAAGATTCGGAAGGTCGTTGCTTTTGATGTAAGCATGACACACAAAATCACACACGCTATTGTATTAATATGTGTCTTCCCGGTCGTCCCCTCCCTACCTCTCTTCCCCTTCCCCTCCTCTCTTCCCCTTCCCCTCGAAATGTAGAAAAAAAATCTTAGATGTTGGTTGGGATCGAACTATAAACCAGTCGGGTCGAAGTCAAAAATACTACGTCGCTAACCGTTGCGCCAAAGGGAAATACTTGAAAACGTTTCGAAAATTAGGCGAGTTGAATGTTTTTAAAAATCTAGGTGCGGCACGCATGCGCAGAGCTTTTGCCGGAAGCGTGACACACGAACACACACGCTATCGTATTAATATATAGATTATTATTATTATTATTATTATTATTATTATTATTATTATTATTATTATTTATGTATATATTAGTAAAATTTAAGCTAAATTATTTCTACACTTGATTATTGGGGAAATGGTAGTTTGATCCGTACCATTGGAGAGCCATGAATATTATAACTGTCCTGTTTTTAAATTTCCGAAAAAGATACATGGTAAACAGCTGATGATCCCCGTTTTTAATATTTCACGCTTAAGTTAAGGTCCCCTGTTTTTGTTTCACTGTTGGATACTTGAATCCCTTTTTTTATTAATTTTATTTGAATTTTCCAACGAACGTTAGGTCTGCGATATATTGGATTTAGTTAGTTTCTCTGGGAATTTAAACTGCATTTTCCTTTTTTTCTTTTGTTTAAAATGACTCAAAGCTTCTTTAGACTATATATCCATATATATATATATATATATTTATATATATATATATATATATATATATATATATATATATATATATATATATATATATTGTTGTAAAGGTCATGATTGGCATAAATACGAAACTAACATAAAGGGAAGTAATCAGGTATTGACTATATACAAAAGTACGTATATAAGACGGGCAGTGATATCTGGACGTGAGCGAAGAGTAAACGTCTCTACTTCCTACCGGA
This sequence comes from Sepiola atlantica, assembly GCA_963556195.1. Lineage (NCBI taxonomy): Eukaryota > Metazoa > Mollusca > Cephalopoda > Sepiida > Sepiolidae > Sepiola > Sepiola atlantica. Next base: position 3,112,171 of record OY744536.1, on the reverse strand, counting down.
TCCCTGTTAAACGCAAACAACTCGGCGTATTCTTAATTTAGTATGTCCTATGTAATTTAGGATATAACAGTGGCGAACGAGGATATTTTTTTCTCTTAACAGAGATAAATTACCGTACTATTCAAGGATTTTTTTAAAGAAAATTTGCAAGGACGGCAAGACAAAAACGTCGACACGTGCGTCAAATAAAAGAGAATTTTACTACCTAAAGTAGTAAAAAGTACGGATTTCTTCGGTAAGAACTAACGGGAAAGTAAAGAAAATTGTACTCGAAACAATTTTAAGGTAAAGTGAACTTTATCTGTATGTTGACGAAAAAATATTTGGGAAGCACAAGCTGAATTCGAAACCTGCACCGTGAGATTACGAATTTCGAAAGAAAAAAGTACGCTTACGATTTTTTTTTCTTTAAACGATTCAGAAATTATTGTTATATTTTTTTTTCTCTCCCAAGTGCAGCCGTATTTTTGTGAAAAATAATTGTTCATTGCTTTGTCTAAAGTAATTGAAACTATTTGTTGTGCGAATTTTGGAAACGTTTTATTGTCTGAAATTATTTTGTGAAAAAGTTTACCTGGTAAAAGACTGTTGCTAAATTGTATAAACTTTGTGAAACATTTATTTTTGCAAAACTTATGGAAGTATTGGTGCTAATTTACGAAAACGCATATTGACGAACTTTTTGTGAAATTATTGTTGTAACCTTTGGAAATATATTTAGTACTGTAATTAAGCTAAAATGGAGCAATTGGCTGAGTTGACGAAAGCGTTAACTCTAAGTATACAGCAGCAACAACAACAACAACAACAGCTACAACAACAGCAACAACAGCAACAACAGCAACAACAACAGCTACAACAACAGCTACTGCAGCAGCAAGAATTGACACAAAAAACTTTAGAGGCACAACAGGAGCAAACAAAAATACTTCAACGCCAAGTGTTAACGCAACAAAAGAATTTTGAAAAATTAATTCAAACGTCGACAGATAGGAAGAAAACTATTTTTCTGCAGAGGGTATTTTAAATTCTTTGTCAGAATTTCACTACTCACCTGATACTGGCGTTACATTTCCAGCATACTATAGAAGGTACGAAACAGTTTTTACAAAAAGATGTTCGGACTGGACCGACGAAGAAAAAGTTACGCTGTTACTACAAAAACTGGGGACGGACGAAAACACCAAGTATGCTAATTTAATTTTACCCAAAAAACCGGAGGAAGTGAATTTTGAAGAGACAATTAATACTTTATCTAGAATATTTGATAAAAGAGACAGCCTTTTTCATTCTAGATATAAATGTTTAAATTTACAAAAATCGGAATCCGAAAACTATTTAGAATATGCATGCACGGTAAATTGCTTAATGAATCATTTAAATTAAATGAAATTTCGGCAGATTTATTTAAATGTTTAATCTTTGTACAAGGACTCACAGCACCAAGGGACAAAGATGTCAGATCCCGGATCCTGACAATTATGGAGTTGGACCCGAATGTAACTTTACAAAATGTAAGCAAGGAGTGTCAACGTCTCATTAATATCAAAAGAGACAACACCCGCATTGAAGAAAAAAGCGTTTACAAGATACAACATGTAAAAAGGCAAAGGACCTCTAGAACATACAAGACCCAGGAACAAAAGACTCCCAGAATGTACAAGGACCAAAGTTGTGAATGCTGCGGAAGTACAAGACACACCAAAAAGATCTGCTGGTTCAGGAATAGGATATGTTACAAATGTGGATTCAAAGGCCACAAGGGAACATATTGTAACCAGAAGAAAAAACGAAGGACCAACAAAATTAATACGCTTCGCACAAGGAAAGAGAAAAGCTGCGAAAGGCGTAAATATGTCGATATAAAGATAAATGGGCATCCTGTAACATTACTCCTGGATAGTGGTGCGGACATTAGCATCATAGATGAAGATATCTGGAGAAGGATCGGTCGACCTGAACTAAGAGAAACCAGCAAGATGGCGAAGAGTGTGTGCGGCAAAAGGTTGGAATTCAAAGGAGAACTGAGGTGCAATGTGTCATTTGGTGGTCAAACACACAAGTCCAAAGTGTACGTAGTACCAGGAAGGAACACAAGTCTATTTGGAGTGGATTAGATTGTCCTGTTCAACTTATGGGAACGACCGGTTAATTCTTTTTGTAATAGGTTGACCACAGGGAAATCAAACCAAATAGAAGGCTTCATGGACGATTTAAATGCAGAATTCCCAAAAGTTTTTGCCGAAAAACTTGGATACTGTGTGAAAACAGAAGCAAAATTTGAGGTGAAGAAAAATGCCACCCCAGTGTTCAAACCTAAAAGAAATGTACCTTTTTCATCGATGGACGCAATAGAGAAGGAGTTGGAGAGACTTCAACAATTAGACGTCATTGAAAAGGTTGGGCAAGTCCGACGGTATATGTGAAGAAAAAGAATAACAAAATAAGAGTCTGCGCGTACTTTTCGACGGGCCTTAATGACTGTTTGCAGGACCACAATTACCCCCTTCCGTCGGCAGAAGATCTATTCTCAAAACTAAACGGAGGAAAATTTTTTTCCAAAATAGACCTTTCGGATGCATACTTGCAAATCAAAGTTAATGACGAATGTTCAAAGTACCTGTGTATTAACACGCATAAGGGTATTTTTAAACTAAAAAGACTTCCGTTCGGATTAAAGGTCGCCCCTGCTCTGTTTCAACAGGTTATGGATACGATGCTCGCAGGATTGGAATTTTCAATGGCATACCTTGACGATATCCTGATAAAGAGCAGAAATTTGCATGAACACAAGAAGCACGTCAGAGAAGTATTTAAGAGAATAGAGAAGTTTGGTTTCAGATTGAGCCCGGAGAAATGCGATTTCTTTATGGAAAGGATCAGATACCTTGGTCAAATAATCGACAAAGAGGGACGAAGACCAGATCCACAACGGGCCGAAGCAATTGAAAAGATGCCTGCTCCAGACTCAGTACCGAAGCTACAATCATTTTGGGGATTGGTTCAATATTACGCGATATACATACCTAATGTGCATAATTTGAGAGCTCCTCTTAACGAGTTACTAAAAAAGGGTAGTAAATGGAGTTGGAATAAGGAATGTGAATCTGCCTTCCAAAAAATTAAGAAATGTCTACTATCAGACTTGGCATTAGCGCATTTTGATCCAGACAAGGAGTTAGTACTAGCAACGGACGCCAGTGATTACGGCGTTGGCGCTGCATTGCTCCATAAGTATGAGGATGGAACAACAAAAGCAATCGCTCATGCATCAAGAACTTTGGTTGCAGCTGAGAAAAACTATAGTCAGATTGAAAAGGAGGCTCTGTCGATAATATTTGGAGTCAAAAAGTATAATCGATTTCTCCATGGACGGACCTTCACATTGCAAACAGACCATAAACCCTTGATTACGATATTTGGATCAAAGAAAGGCATTCCTAAGCATACTGCAAATCGACTACAGCGATGGGCTGTAACTCTCTTAAACTATCAGTTTTAGATGGAGCATGTGTCATCGAAAAAGTTAGGACACGCGGATGCACTATCAAGGTTGATTCCAAAAAGAAACGAAAGTTTCGAAGAGACAGTAATTGCTGCTCTTAAAGATGAAAGCGAATGTACAAGTTCAATGTGTAATATGATACGTGAACTTCCAATAACCCTTGAAGAGATTAAAAGAGAAGCTGAAAAAGACATTTTCATAAAGAAAATGAAAACTCAATTAGGATTGAGGGAAAAAAGTAACAAAGTAGGACAAACTACATTTTTTTCAATTTGTGAAGGTGTACTTATGTATGCTGATAGAATCGTAATTCCACAGGCATTACGAAGGAAAATATTAATGGAATTCCATACAGGTCATCCTGGCATTTCAAGAATGAAATCCTTAATTAGAGGATACATATATTGGCCTGGTATGGACAAAGAAGTAGAAAACTGTGTCAAAGCATGCAAAGGATGTCAGTTAGCAGCCCGAGATCTGCCAGTAAAAACGACCCCATGGCCGAAAACGGACTTACACTGGTCACGTCTACATATTGATTATGTCGGACCTCTAAATGTTTTTTTTCTACTTAATTGTGGTAGATTCTTTCCGTAAATGGCCAGAGATATTTAAAGCCAGACATCCAACTGCAAGGAACACTGTTAATGCACTTAACGAAATCTTTAGCCGTTTTGGTGTACCAAAAACCATAGTAAGTGACAATGGTACAGCATTTACAGGTCACGAATTTAAAGAATTCTGTAAATCGCTGAATATGTTGAATATTCAGCGATTTGCAGAATTCTATCACACCTGTTTACCATCCTAGGTCGAATGGGTTGGCAGAAAAATTTGTGGACACATTTAAACGGGCAATAAAGAAAAACCTGAATATGGACACAGATGAGCAAACTATACAAACATTTCTAGCAATCTACAGGGTAACCCCGAACCCAAATAATAATGTTAATTCATTACCTGCAGAACTGATGTTTGCTAGAAAAATTAGATCTATCTTCGATAGACTTATACCTGAGAAGAAGAAAAATTCTAAAGGAGAAAACTTGAAAGTAAAGTGCTATTCCTCAGGGGACAAAGTGTATTTTTAAAATTTTCAGAATGGAAAAAATCATTGGGTGGACGGTTTCATTATGAAAAGAATTGGGAACATGGTTTATACCATTCAAGGCCCAAGTTTTGTCTGTAAAAGACACATAAATCAAATCCGTCCCAGAATTTCGCAAAATACAGAAGAAATTCCAATGGAAACATGTGATACATTTGATATACCAAAGCCAGTGTGTATACCTGAAACCATGAATGTATCCCCTGAACATACCATACAGGGTGGACAGAATTCCTTACCGCAGGTAACGCAGACCAGAAGGAAGAGCACCAGAAAAAGGAAAATCATCAGGCGTTTAAGCCCTGATCCTAAAAGGAAACGGTACTAAAGCTAAAATCGGGAAGATTTCAGCTTCGGGGGAAGGTGTTGTAAAGGTCATGATTTGGCATAAATACGAAACTAACATAAAGGAAAGTAATCGGGTATTGACTTTATACGAAAGTGCGTATATAAGACGGGCAGTGATATCTGGACGTGAGCGAAGAGTAAACGTCTCTACTTCCTACCGGATCCCTGTTAAACGCAAACCACTCGGCGTATTCTTAATTTAGTGTGTCCTATGTAATTTAGGATATAACATATATATATGGAGATAAAGAGTGAGAGAGGCAGACAGACAGGCAGACAAACAGACAGAGAAGCGTTGTGTACAAAATATACTAAAATTATTAACTTACATTCTATTATATTTAAAAAGAGAAAAATATTCTTTGATTTACTTTGATTTTTTTTTTTTTTTAAGTCAATCGGATAGAAGAATCAAAATCTTACACTCGACGTTGTCAGTCTGATTTTTTCCCCAAATGAGCAATTCAGGCGTATATTAAGACTCTTTTAAAATAACTTTTATAAGTAAACTCCTACTGTCTGTGCAAAATGTTGGAAATGGTCGCAGCTTCCTTAAAATCGCACCTAGTTAATCAGGGCTACTTCTATCATGTTCCTATGAACATTGTACATGTGCATACAATTCTTTATTTTAAGAACACTCTCTAATCTATCTTTCTATAAACGGACAGACAAACACACACAGACGTTCTCCTTTATCATATAGATAATCGGTGATAAATAGATGAAGCGTATATATCATTTTCTTAGCCAAGTACTTACAGTAAACATTTATTGTTTATTTAATCAAGTCGGAGGTAAATAACAATAGAGCTCGAATATGTAGTTTCCTGCTTTTCTGTTGGGGAAATAATGACATATTTGCAACAATTACTGCGCCGTCGTTCATGCGGTTTAACAATAATTAAATAAATACTATTAAATAAATACAACTTTTAGTTAATAGTAAGGTCATTATATGCGCTGCGAATCGATCTCGTTATTATTTTATGTAGAAAAGGTATGCGCTTATTGCATTAATAAAACCATTAACTCGTATGATCTCATTAGTAGATATAATGCCTGCCCAATTTATAGCGTTGATGCGTCTATAAACTGTACATAGTTTTTTTTATTGTTTTTCCCTAACGATGAGGAATTAATTATTGCACGAGTAGATGCATTACAGCCGTAACAGAACGATCATTTTAAAGAAGGAAAGAAATAGGAATTGGATGAGAATTCCGAAATGCATCTTGAAGATGTGTCAATGTCAGTCATCCGTAATGTGCGGGATTTATCGTGTATTTTAGAGCTTTTCAACACCATTAAAACTCTACTAGCAACGAAAAAGATGGCACCTACCACCACAAAGACGACACGTTACGCAATTAAATGACAGTTTGCTAAGTTACACTTGTGACTTATATCTAATTGTATAACTATGCCAGCGCCTTTCAATTTAGCTGTTTACCCCAAACACGTGGACCGTCCTTCTTCTTTTTCTTCTTTGGCTTCTTCATCTTCTCATCAGCCGTGTCGGAATTCTAGTTTTGGCGGTGGCGAAGCGCGCAAAGCGATAGTTCGAAATTTGCATACATCATAAAAACAGACATATATAGACATTTTATACAAGTGACTGTTGGACAGGAGTGTATGTGAATGTGTCCCGTTAGGGTCCCGTCGCTAGCGTCCACATCTAAGCTAAACCTTTTATCTCTCAAATTCATGGGCTAAGAATAATGACCTATTTCCCCAGGACTTTGATGTTGATTTGCCTGTTGAGATCATTCATTCTCGAATCTTTTAGCCGATCCGCTTGAACAGCCAGTGTCTTTCAAATATATCTACTCTCTATCAGAAATCCAATACACGTTGTCTTCCCTCAGCTTACCGTCAGAACTAGCCGCATCCGCTTTCTCCTCAGCTTACTTTCGCTGGAAACTATATATTTTCTTCTGAATTCTCTATATTAACCGCTTCCACTGACTAACTGCTCATGGCGTCACTTCGTCTGTGTAACACAATAGATAGGTCACTTGCATATTGTAATTTTATTTTCTTGCTAATCTCGCTCGGTGGTCCTGGTTATGGTGGTTAGTGCAGTCTATAGTATCATATAATATCAGTGAAGCTTGGGGGGGTTGTCTACTGTATGTATCTACTATAGTTTATAGGCTAAAGTCAGGTATTATGATTCATATGTGCTTTTAAACCAAAGTCAAACAGTATTTCTCAGAGAAGGCATTGTTCAATGAAAGAACCGACATTTCATCACAAACTTGTTATTTAATTTATTCACAATATTTCATTGATGTGTTAGGAATAGAGATGTACATTGTATATCTTTATTTTCGATAGCATAGGTTCAAATCCAGGGTTAATCCCAGAAAAATGTTTTTTTAATATATTTACCCCAAACAGGGCATATTCATATGAAGAATAAGGGGTTACTGTAGTAGGGGTAACATTTATAGAGAGCAACCTTGGTCGAGAGTTGGTAGAATATGTTTGTTAACATTGCATATTGAATTCCTACATGTTGGTACTGTCAGGGAAACAGGTAGCAGTAAGGGAATTCCGATGGAAGAAGCTATAAGAGTAGAAAATCTTCCGGTGTATAGGGACATCTACAGTGGAAGGGGGTGATTTTGCTGCTAGTCGCCTAGGTTGGGGTATTTTAGTTTAGCGGGTACAAGTGCAGTGAGTTCATCAGAGCACATTCCGTAAGTACAAGTACATGAATGTTATACTGCGGTGATGCGACAGGGGATGTAACTTGATAGACAGTGCGCGACCTGTTATGTTCTAATGCTATTTACACGTAATTTTGTCAGGATTAAACAAAAATATGCGCATGACAATTATGCGGTGAATTTATGAAATAGCAGATTAAACAGCTTATGGGGCATAACTCAAAATAACTGGGCATTGATGATGAAAAAACGCAATTCGTAAGAATCGACATATTAGAACGTTTTGACCTGCTGGTTGGCATTGGCTTTTTCAGATTATTTTACTCGGTACTCACAAGAGGTACCTCGTGAAGGTTGCTGACATCTCAATAAAAGCACGGCGACGTCTCCGGCAGAACTTTAATATGGTACGCCGAATCTCTATTTAATTGCCTCCCCACGAGGGCAGAGTTATATATTAGATCGGTTCTCAATGTAACGAAAATCTAGCTTCCAAAAAAACAGGCACTCTTGATTGGGAAATAACTTTAAATTGCCTCAGTCTAGAAGGATTTTTCTTTCATTGACCGAGGACAGAAAAGATTTAGTGTAGTATCAGAACAGATGCTACATTTTGCTCCAAGCCAAAAGGTCACGGTCCGCGCAGATGTCAACTGCATCACCGCCACCCAGCGTTGCGTAGAGAATGTTTTGGCTCGTAGGTCACGAGTTCTCCATTCGTTTGTCCGCTGGGCTGATATAAAATAGATTGATTCTAATATCGAGAAACAGTTTCGGCGAAAAGAAGCTTCGGTTATGTCACGTTGCTCCGCGTTTAAACGAAGATGTATGTATGAAACTTAGGGGAGGTCATATAAAGAAACACAGATAAAAAAAACATACCATCGGCCATAATTCAAAATAAGCGAACATTACAGATATAATCTTTTCTAATCTGAGGTGATGTGTTCTCCGTTCGTCTCTGCTCTTATCTAACCAAACGCATCCCTCTGGATATTGATTTCAATATCGAAGAAACAGTCTGAACAAAAAAAGGTTTCATTATCTCACGTCAACTTGTCCGGAAGGAGGGAAAAATCATCCCGTTTTTGTGTGTTGGCGTGCATGACCCAGGTTAAAAAAAAACTAAAGGAAATCTTTTAAGATAAAAGTAAAGACCAACGCAGAGTAAATTGATTGGATAACTGAGGCTGTCTCTCTATTATTCTTATCTTGAGCTTCTTGTCATCGCTTGATCGATCCAGTATGATGCAGTGTGTTTACTTACGTTTGATTCAGTTCGTTTTGGAAATAACTAACTAACACCAACGGTACCTCGTAGACTTTATTTTTAATCACATGAAGGTAACATCTGAGAGCGAGGTTCAAGCGATGTATCCGAAGCGGAGCCTGAAGAGCCGTGAATCCTTAATGCATAAATCACGCAAGCATCGTGAAGTTATTTTATCAGTCACGTGATCTCGTTAAATTCTGATAGCCAAAAGCAGCACAAATGGTTGCGATTAAGTTTTATTTAGTGGAATGCATTCAGTAATGTTTATATATAGCATAGTTACGTTGAATCGCCGGTTCTCGGTAGATCACCGAAGTTAAGCAACGTTGAGCCTCGTCAGTACCAGATGGGTGAGTATTTGTGAATACCAGGCGCTGTATGTGAGAGGACGGCGACATCTCCCTGCAAAAAAAAAAATGCAAAAACTAACATCATCTCCTCTGATCGAGATATACATACGGCTTGGGACAACTTGTGAGTTTAATATTCCTTAGAGAATTTCTCCTTCGGAGGAAACCAGCCAATTCTCCCAAGGTGAATGACGCACCAGATATCAGGTATCAGGTTAAATAGTTTGGAACGCATAATTATAAAGACTATTTATTTGGTTGCGTTTGAAATACGTTTATAGTCAACATCAACCCTTTTGGGTTATTAATCCCTAAACACAATAGCTAGTGTAATCATTTTTTGATATTAGATGAATTAGAGATACGTTGCTATTTTTTTCCTATTATTGGGGGGGGGGGAATCAGGGGTTCATACCAACAACATTAGTGCATAAATAACCACAATAGATCTGATAGCATTTGAACTGGACACAGTCGATTCGGGATGATACCAAGGACCAATCAAGAGACCCATTATTATTATTTGTACTCACTAGGAGTTCTCACACAGATCATCGTCAGTGATTGCTCACCGACAACAACCAGTGGTATTTCCTGGAGTATGAGTGACAACAAGCCTCCCCAGATTTCTAGCCTCTTACTATTGATTTCTCGCTGGTAAGGACAATTGGTCTTCTCTGGGATTTGGGTGGCAATAAGCCTCCCCAAGGTCCCAGCATTCTCTGCACTTTTCCAGTGGAGGTCTGGTTTGTGCTGTCCCTCCTCGGTCTTCTCATCCTCCTCGACCATCTACAAATATTTTGTCTGGTGTCAGCCTAGGCCGGCACCATTAAAAAAAATTAATTAATTAAAAAAAAAAAGAAATTTAAGTTTTACTTTTTTTTAATTTTTACATTTTTTTTATTATTATTATTATTATTATTATTATTATTATTATTATTATTATTATTATTATTACATGCCTGAGTCTCCTCATATTTTCAATACTATCTGCTTCTTTTGCTCACCATTGCAAATCACCTCGCATTCTCGCAATTATTATTATTAGTAGTAGTAGTAGTAGTAGTAGTAGTAGTACTAGTAGTATAGAATTATGAAAGTCGTATGGCACATATTTTATGTCAATAATGTCTCATGCCAAATTGTGTAGAATTTTGACTACTACTCATAAGTATGTGTATTATTATCAGTAATACGAATAGCAGTTGTAGAATTAATAATCGAATGCTGAATGTCCATATAACAAATCTGGTATTCCAAGGGTTTTTCATGCCACATATGATGAAAATCGGTTGAGTAGTTTTGGAACATGTAATCGTTTCTTTCTTGAATTGCCAGTAGTAGTAATAGTAGTAGTAATAACCTTTTAATTCCTTTACTATTTACTCGGCGTCCCTAGGGTTCTTCATGCCAAACTTGATGCAATTTTGTCGAGGAGTTTTGGAGACTATAAGTGATTGACAGAACAAAAGTGTCCCCTTATAATGTAGACATTTTAAATGCACTAGAAAAACTAGTTACTCCAAAATACGACAATTCGAAAGTTCCTGTCAATGCACGAGGGTGTTTATTCATTCTTAAGTGACCATAACTGTTTTCGAAAGGTGTTACCAGACCGTATATTCATATATATTCTAACAAGTATGCACCGATTGTTATATTTTGGTGTGGAGGATGAAATATACCAAGCTGCGATTGGTCTAACAAGATCACGTGATTTAGAGAGAGGTTTCTTTTGGAAATCGTTAGTTAGTTAAGGCAGTCGACGAGAGAAATGACAGAGGCAGGTGGCAATCTAAAACTACCTTCTATGGACAGCTGGAAAAGGGAAGTAACAGTACAGTGGCGTGAAGAGGAAGGCGCGATAGGGCGATGGCTTTAAGCATCCAAATTGCGGGTGGGGGGGGGCTTTAATCATTCTATACATTTTTTTCATGATATTTCTCAGCACTAGGACTTATACTTGAATAAGGTTTGTGAGACTAACACGACTAAATCGTGATGATAATAACTGCTTTTGTTATTGATAATTTTATATCAGAACAAAAGGCATATTTCTAGTCTAAAGTTTTACAAACGTTACAAACGTTATCGCATCTCTTTCTTATTTACATAATTAGTACAACATTACTAAGTATTAAGTACTAAAATGTCATATATTAAGTACTAAAATGTCATATATTTTTTTAGGAAAAATGTAATTGTTTCGTGCAGTTTGGCTCAAAATGTGTTACCTATTCTTTGATCACCTGTTTCTCACTGCTAAACTCATACTTTCATGCTAATAGCATTACCTCGTTGACCTTAAACTAGTTTAGAATTGCATGGTTCAGTGCACCCTGTCGATTTATTCGAACTCTCTAAAATGTCATTACCCTGTTTTCCATCCTTTAAAAAGAACTTCCTTATGGGCAAATAATAACTCCTTTAATTACGTTCAAATTGAATCCATGTTCTATGGATGCAGTCGAGTTGTTTCTACTATAACAACGAAGCAACGAGTGGTTGCCAAACAGAAATAAACAAGCAGATTATTTGGATGATTGTATAATATGAACGCGATTCGATTATAATAAATGTGTATTAATTTTGATCTACACAAAAATATGCAAATATATTTCAAATAGGTTGTAATATGTACATATCTACGTCCATATATATATATATATATATATATATATATATATATATGTATGTATATATAAAATATTTGTTGTTGTTTATTATCTATGTACGTATACGTTTCGTCCCTTTTCAATCAGGACTCATCAGCATATGACTATTCACTACCAGTCGTACGATTCGAAACCCTGGATTACAAGTATTTTTCAACTTACATCCAACGTCGTTAACCGCGCGCCCAATATTTGAATAGTCGATAAACAATGATAATGTAACACATATAAAAGCGGCTTGATGTCGAGGCATTCTACTTCTATTAAAGAAGGAATGATGCATATAAAGCAAGTGACGTCATGCTGTGTTTGTACTACCATTTAGAGTGCTCTACTTGTTTTACGAGGAGCGACAAATATAAAATATTTGTTGTTGTTTATATATATATATATATATTTATTTATATATATATATATTTATTTATATATATATATATATATATATATATATGTATATATATATGTTTATATATATATATATATGTATATATGTATATATATATATGTATGTATATATATATGTATATATGTATATATATATATATATATATATATATATATATATATATATATATATATATATATATAGTATGTTTTAAAAGGCTGTGGGCAATGCAAATTCTGGGTAAGATATAAGCTGGAAGGAACAATAATAATAAATCGAATACGAAATGTGACTTACTATTTATTTTTCTTTAAAATCTTATATAACAGCAAGTGTGGTGTTAGCTGTTTGTGTGATGTCTCTGTCTTCTGGCATCCATTTTGGCAGATTCTCTGCACGGACAGAATTTTCCTCTGGTGTTTATTATTTTTGACAAAGAGAAGTTTCTTTTCCCGAAATAGTAAATAAATGATTTTTATAATCACCCGGACATCACACAAACAGCTAACACCACACTTGTTGTTATATAAGATTTTAAAGAAAAATAAATAGTAAGTCACATTTCGTATTCGATTTATTATTTTTGTTCCTTCCAGCTTACATCTTACCCGGAATTTGCATTGCCCACAGCCTTTTAAAAACATACTACTACTGTTCCCAGCAATGCTTCTATGCTTATATATTTAAGTGATGTTATTTAGATCCACAGACATGAATGTTTCGTCTTAATTTAGTCTCATCATAGTGGCTATATGCAGCTGACCCGTCGGCGTGCAGCTAAAAGCTACGATATTATTTCCGACCTTCTTCGGTCGCGTCTTGCCGAACTCGGGAATCTTTGTCAATCGTAACCCTTAACCAGGTAGAAGTCTTAATTAATTCGTAATTGTATTCTTAGTATCGATTGAACCTTCAACCTGCAGAAGACTGTCATTTAGAACTGATTATCACTTGGAACTTTTATCCGTTGCGGAACGGGTCCTTGCAGACAATACTAGGATGAAGTCTAAGAGTTTTAAAACTAGTCGTGTTTTTAGATTGCAGTTAAGAATAACTCAAGGCTGACGGAACGAGAACGATCTACCCCCGTGGATTAAATAAAGGGTTCCGTTCGAAATTCCGTCTAGATTCCCGAGTTCGACATAAAGATTCCCGAGTTCGACAAGACGCACCTGAAGACAGTCGGAGGTTACATTGGCCGAAACGTTGTGAGCATAAAATTCGAGATGAGAACAGTAGTCTAAATAATCCAAATTACCCAAATTATGTTTTTAGTAAATAATAAAAACGGACAAAACTTTTGTTACAACCTGATACTTTTTTAAGTCATTAAATCTTTTTGGGGTGTTTTTTCTTTTATTATTTGTTTGCAGATTGTTTTGTTTGTTGCTATTTGTCATTAACCCTTAAATGCTTTATTTTTTTATATATTGGTTTCAAAAAAGTGAAAAACGTTTCATAGGGGGTAATATAAAGTAGTATAAATGATTTTTGGAGAAAAAAATTATTAAACAAAATTTAATGATGTTGCACATGTGAAACAAATGGTATAAAAATGTTACATGTATAGAAAAACACTACAATATATGCATCTAAATAATCATAATACAATAGAGAATCTTAAAATTATTTTTACTTTAATGACCAGATTTAAAAGTTAAGACTCTTAAATTAGGCAGATGACACTCGCCCGTGACATCGAAGAAACTGATAACCTATTTTGCAGCATCATACTAGTAAATTAAATTCGTATGAATCAACAGGGTACAGCTTTGTTAACCGACTTGACTCTGTTGTTGGCATTTTTGCAGGACGGACCACGTAATGGTTGAAAACAAGTGAAAGTTATTCTATATATATATATATATCATATATATATTTTATATAATAAAAACAAACAAAAAAAACAATAAGATCCCTTTCGATTTCCTTAGTTAAATATAAGATGTTAATTCCTACTCGCTCTGTAATAGGTGTTCTGATTAGTTGCGACCACCACTCTCTCTGGTTGTATTTGAATTGTCGAGGGTGAATTCAGTTTTCTGTCAGTCCACGTCGTTATCCACTTAACCACCATCACCTCCTACTGTCACATAATACTAATACCTACTCATACTTACCAACATGCTCGTTGCAGATGTGAAACAAGTTGCAGTTTGACACATTTTCGTTGAATATTATATTAAATAGGCATTTTTTATATTGGTTTCAAAAAAGTGAAAAACGTTTCATAAGGATAATATAAAGTAGTATAAATGATTTTTGGAGAAAAAAAAGTATTAAACAAAAATAAATGATGTTGCAAATGTGCAACAAATGGAGGTGGCGGTGGTTATGTGGATAACGACACGGACTGAATACCTGGGTGTTCCAAGTTCGAATCTAGTCGGTTCCACAGTACCACTTTCACATAGGGATATTGGCAACCTTCTTGTGGCCATTCCTGTAAGTACCCGATGTCTTTCCAGAAATATTTCTAACTAGGAAAACATCGGGGAAACTAATGCCAACACTAGAATCATCTGATTCACACGAAAGAAGAAGAACAAATGGCATAAATGTTTACATGTATAACAAAACACTACAATATATGCATCTAAATAATCATAATACACTAGAGGATCATAAAAGTATGTTTACTTCCTATTATAATGAACAGATGTAAAAGTTTAGGCTCTTGAATAAGGCAGAAGACACCCCGATGACACTCGCCTGTGACATAGAAGATACTGATGACCTATTTAGCGGGTGTGTTGATGCAATATCATACTAATACCTACTCACACTTGCCAACGGGCTGGTTGCAGATGTGAAACAAGTTACAGTTTGACATGTTTTCGTTGAATATTATATTAACTAGGCATTTTGTTGGAATTCGCCATATTTGAAACACAACTCATTTAAGGGTTAAGATCCTTATATTTGTCTGCGTGTAGACACGCTTGACATGTTTTTTTTCACGTATGGTTGAGTCAACTGGATATGAATTCCACACACACATATATATGATATATTACCGTCTCGGAAGAATGCGTTTAGTTGATTAAATTGCTTTTGTGTATGTGTTTGTTAACTTTTTATAGAACACTATAAAATAAAGACCAGATGTTAAAAATCAACAAAAAAAAAGAGAATTTGAAAAACCCACCAATCGATCCATAAACGAAATCGATTTAATGGACACCATTCATTTACTTAATCGATCGTTTCTTCCTTTCAATTAGAAGTTGCAGGTGGCCGTCCTCGACTTGTTTGAAAATATTAAGAGGCGAGTTTTGCATCTAATTGGAATAGAGAAACGGGGAGGGGGGGAGCAATATCTACTTTGCCTTTAATTTGTTTATTTATTATTCTTATTTTATTTGTCCATTTGTTTATTTGTCTCCCTTTTTATTTCTTTCAACGAAATAATGTTGATTCTCATCAACTCCTTCTCCCCTCACCCTCACCTCCTGTGCTAATACGCTTTACTTTCAGTCTATTAAATGAACCGACATCATCCTTTCCTTCGAGCGTTCTCACAAATATAAACATGCAGACGGATCGAGGATCGGGATAGTTTATCTTTGTCCTTTGCCTTTTTTTTCTTCCACCAAAAAAGAGATGCTGTCGTAATCTGAGCAGTGACTAACTTAACAGGTTCGTACCTACGTGCACTTTTTTTTGAACTTGTCCAGTGCGAATGTAATTACAGACGCACGTATCATCCCCTCTCGCTCTCTCGCCCCTCTCTATCTCTCTCTCTTCCTCTCTCTCTCTCTCTCTCTCTCTCTCTCTCTCTATCCTAAGTCAGTAGCGCGTACCTATATTAATAAAACTAGACGTATTCGTGCTCCGTTGGGTCACAACAACTACCACTGTTTATTCTATTTTGATTTCATTCGATAAAAATATCCATAAACAGTGACATATCTTTCCCTTATATCTCTCTGTGCCAATAATCAAACGTATTAACTTTTGCGTGACGAAAAGGAAGTGCATATATATATATATATATATATAATTTTAACTTATGCCTGACCAATTCTCTACGGGTAGAAAACGCGGAAGACTCTGTGTAGCTTAATTGCCAAAATGTGTTTTTATAACTTACGATACATATATATCTATATATATATATATATATATATATATATATATATATATATATATATATATATATATCGAGCTTAAACCGTGTGTGTGTGTGTGTGTGTGTGTGTGTGTGTGTGTGTGTGTGTGTGGGTGTGGGTGTGTAGGGGGGGGTGAAGAAAAGTGGGGATAAAATGAGTCGACGTAATGTAAAATGAAAAAAGGAAAGCCAAAAACTATGTGATTTATGTTTGCCTTTATTGAAAAACTTATCCAGGATAGAGAAAGCAATGAAGAAAAATCATACTGAATATTAATTTTGATTTGTCATAAAGTATCCAGACTTCGTCATGGTTGTTGACGCGAACAAGCAGAGAATGAAAAACATGATTTTGGTATTAGCGTTATCAGCAGTGTCCTGTCTCCTTCAAAGGATGCGAGTTGAATGGGATTGATGGCTTCAACTTGTTAGTTTATGGCTATTTTAGCTGGGAAATGTGTCGGGGTCAAAATATGTCACAGCCAAGCTTGGCTGACAGTAGATAGGGGGACAGGGAGTAGGAAGTATGAATCTGCCATTTATTCATTACATATACACACACTTGTATAATCATACAGACTTCTGAATAATTACGCCTCAGTAAATAGCACACAAATAATGAACTAAATAAATATAAATAAACACGTTTTTACATAAAAAACTAAAGAGTTGTATTATTTCCAACCCACTTTTATACATACTCCCACACATTACAT
This sequence comes from Sepiola atlantica, assembly GCA_963556195.1. Classification (NCBI taxonomy): domain Eukaryota; kingdom Metazoa; phylum Mollusca; class Cephalopoda; order Sepiida; family Sepiolidae; genus Sepiola; species Sepiola atlantica. The sequence goes on along the minus strand of OY744536.1, from coordinate 3,095,025 downwards.
GAAATTTATTAATTAATTAATTAAACACAAACAGGGTAATCAAATAAATAGAAATAAATTAATACACCCAGTTGTGAATATTTACACTAATATGTAGGATACCCCCTCTCTCTTTATGCCTAAATGCTTTCATACATATTCCCACATATTACAGGAAACTTATTAATTAATTAATGAAACACAAATAATATAATCAAATAAATACACCGATTGGTCCGTATTATAGAGTGCGGTTGTAGATATATTATTATAGTTTATTATTCTTTTATAGATTTAAATAACCTTTTCTTGCTACCAAATTAAAGTTTGTAATGTGTATAAACACACGTATGTAAATTAGATGGTCACGCTAAAAAAAGTAATTCTTTCACTAAATGCTCACAGAGATATTAAGAAACATTACAAAGTGGCTGAATCAATTTATAGTGAGAGCGGGCGAGAGAAATATAAAGATAGCTAAGAGAGAGATTAGGGACTTGTTCAGTTAATTATAAATTACGGCTAGTTAGAACAATTAATTTTTTTTTTTAATAACTCAATTCTAGAACTAAGTTATATTTTAGCGTTGTGTTATTAAAGTATATAGAAAAAAGCTTCAGGGAAACAAAGTTTATGAACTCACATCTAGTATAATAATAATAATAATAATAATAATAATAATAAAAATAATAATAATAATAATAATAATAATAATAATAATAATAATAATAAAAATAATAATAATAAAAATAATAATAATAATAATAATAATAGATTGCGTGTGTGTATATGTTTTTCTCGCGTAACGTAACTACACATCGAATTATTATTTACTATTCATTGAATATTTATTTAAATAAATAATGAAAAAGCGTAAAATCCTATTTCGATCTTGATTAATATCTACCTTCTTTTACCTTTTCTTCCCATACAAGACGGACACTACGTAGCTAGTTCCCCCTTCCTACATTCGCCACGTAATCAACACTCCCTATCTACCTATATCACCCTCCTTGCTGATTTGTCACTTTTGATTCTAAACTTGTTAAAATTTATTAATTAAAATTCATTAAGACAACTCTAAAGAATGTTTACGATTCAAAAAGAAAAGAAAAAACGAAACAAAAATTAAAGTAAAAAGACTCCCGAGCGACGCCGAGTGGGGACAGCTAATATTATATAAATTAGCATCGGTTAATAGTATCTCGTGCTTGTCGTCTTGTCTTCTTCTTTCGTGTGAATCAGATGATTCAGGTGTTGGCATTAGTTTCCCCGATGTTTTTCTAGTTAGAAATCTTTCTGTAAAGACATCGGGTACTTACGGGAAGGACCACGAGAAGGTTGCCAACATCCCTAAGTGAAAGTGATACTGTGGAACCGATTGGATTCGGACTTGGAACACCCAGGTTTACAGCCCGTGTCGTTATCCACTTAACCACCGCCACCTCCCGTCGTCGTGTCGATACTAACACGTGTAATCCATTACCAACACGGTGACTTTTTAATATATTTTATAGTCATTAAAAAGTAACGAATCATACAAGACATTGAATCTAATTTCCAATTGGTCTTAGTAATCATTGGTCTCTTCGGAAGACAGATCCGTAAACGTTTGACTATAATCTATTAAAGCGTTGACTTGACAGCAATCAGTTCATTTGACAATAGTGCAGAGTCGCTACTGAGTTTTGCAATCATTTAAACGTATAAACGAGCGCAAGGCGTGTTGAAACTGATTAAGTTTACGCCTATAAAAATTAAGTGAAAACTAAGAATGAAACTGTAGTACTAATCTAAATCAAACCGTTAATGCAGGTTTCGTTATTGGTGTCGAAAACGATTCATGAGTAAAGAAGTATCTATTAAGAAATAAATAGGCAATTAAATGGAAGCTTATTTGTCTTCAAAATAGTTTTCTTCGTATTTAGAACCCTTCAATGGTTTCTCGTGGAATAGGTTTTTTGGGGTGATATTTAAAAAAGAAACACCATAAATTAAAAGTGCGTGGTCCCCCTCTGTATGTGACTCGATGTGGCGAGTGTAAAATGCAATAAATTTGAGCAATTTAGGGCATTTTTGACCCCCCCCCTATTACCCCCTGGGGGCGCGAACCAGAATTTTTCTCAGGTCAAGGATGCTTATTTTATATCCAGAACAATTGCCTCTACATTTTGGCCAAGTTTCAGAAAAATTGAATGGATGGATCAAACGTTATGGGAGAAAAGGGTAATTTTTTGCCATTTTGGGGGCTTTTGACCCCCTGGAGGCGCGAACCAGATTTTTTCCAAGGTCACCGATACTTATTTTCTATTAGGAACAATTGCCTCCACATTTTGGCCAAGGTTCAGAGAAATTGAATGGATGGATGTCATTTTTTGCCATTTCGGGGCCTTTTGACCCGCTGGAGAATGTCACTTTCTAACCTGACCAAAGTTACAACTTCATGCAAAATTTCAGAGAAATTCAATGGATGGTTGCGGAGAAAAATCCGGACGGACGGACGGACGGACATGCCTCAAAACATAAGTCCACCGATTTTATAAATCGGGGGACCAAAAAGTTTAACTTAAAAACTTTCATCAAATCGTTTCAAACATTAAATTTGAGAAACAATATTTAAATAAATGTTTTAAAATAAATCGTATCCACATTAATTCAATATTTAACTTTAAAAAATATTTTGTTTGTAAACAATAACTAATATTTTTAAGTTAATTATTAATCTATTATTATACTAAAGCTGAGTTAATCAACGCTTGTTTCTGTGTGACTATTTTCCGATATATTTTAATCACGCAAAATACATGATGAAATATTACTTAGTTTTGGGATTGAGATATGTTTGAAAATACTTCGATTTTAATTGTTCTGATAAGCTGTAATTTGTGATTAACTCATCAAGTTACTGATCGCTTACTACGTTTCGGCCTATTATTTCACCCTCTCTTCTGGATTGAACTCCGCTTTTATTTTATAAGATGTATGTCACTCTTCAACACACACACACTCTCTCTCTCTCTTTGTTTCCCTCTCTTTCGCTCTCTCTCTCTCTCTCTCTCTCTCTCTCTCGCTCTCTCTGTTTATTAACAGTAAAGGGTAATAAACTCTTCCTCATCATCATTATACCTCCTCTTTCTATATTGATGAAAAGATACAGCGAGAAGAAAAGGGGGCCGTCTCCGTTTTCGTTAATTCTTCTTTTCCTATTTCTTCATATATTTCCGAAGAGAGAGATCCCGAACAAAGTTATCTACTACGTTTACTCTCTCTCTCTCTCTCTCTCTCTCTCTCTCTCTCTCTCTCTCTCTCTCTCTCTCTCTCTCTCTCTCTCTAGCTATCTATCTATCTATCTATCTATCTATCTCACTCTCTCTATCTCTTTCCCTCTCTTTCTCCATATGTCAGCTTCTCTCACTTCCCCCGTCGCCGTCTCTTTTACCCATCATCCTCTCTTTCTATATGTACGAAGAGAGAGTGTGTGAGAGAGAGAGAGAGAGAGTGAAAAGATAAGAGACCGGTAACAGCAAATGTGTCCATTGCTGTTACTCTCTTTCTCAACTTCTATCTCAGTTTTTCTCCTTCAACGCTTCCCTTTAACATTCCTGTCCTCTCTTTTTATATTGACAAAGAGAGACAGCGAGAAGATAAGATGCTGTAGACAGCGTAAATCTCGATCACTGCCACTCTCTTTGTCAGCTTATGTCTTACTTTTCCTTCGTCAACGATTATCTTTAACCCTCCTCCCGCCTCTCTTTTTATATTGATGAAGAAAGAAAGCGATAAGATAAGAGACCGGTGACAACAAAAGGGTCAACTACTTCTACTCTCTCTGTCAGCTTCCTTCTCAGTTTTCCTCTCCCACTAATTCCTTTAAATTGAGAATTTACTCTTATCCAAAACATATCCTTGGTAAATAGTATGAAACAAAACCAAACACTCGTTTTTCGTTTCGTTTACAGTGTAAGGTTCCCACATTAACTACGCCTTTATATAGAATAAAAACAATATTAATGTGTTAGTCAGTTTCCGTAGATGATGCGTTCGCTTAAAAATTTACCGAATTACCTCCCTTAGTTTTACACGGAAATAAATAGCTATTTATACATGTAGAATTGAAACAGAGAAACAAAGTATACTATTATATTAGAGGTTATTGATTATAGAATAACATATATTTTACAAGTATAAATAAATAGATTTTGCATCTATATCGGTTAAAATAAATAAAAGGTGATGCAGTTTCAAAGCTGCTCTATTAGTTTTAAACTGAATATGACAAATGTTTGAGGAAATAAAAGGATATCCAGAAAGAAGCGACATTATTGATGTGTACACTTTATATTTTAGCTTTACATTTTAGGTTGTGTAAAAATGATGAAGATGATGATGAGCCAATGAACAAGAAAAAAGGAAAGAAATATCGGAAAAGGAAATAAATACATTAAACAGAAAAAGGGAGGCAAGAAAGGAAAATGGAAGAGAAATAAAAAATAAAGCTTGAAGAAGGATGAAAATGGATGGAAGATAAAAAGGAAAGACGGAGATGAAAGAAAAAGAATGAAAATTAAGAAAGAAATATTAGAGAACGAGACAAATGTATAAAATAGAAAGGAGGAAAGGAATAAAGACAAGAAAGAATAAAACATGAAGGCGAGAGGAAGGCAAGGATAGAGACACTAAGAAAGTTTGAAGAAAGAAAGCAAGTATGGAACAGACAAAAAAGAAATAAAGAATAAAAGAAAGAAAGAAATAAAGAAGGTATGGAACAGAAAAAAAGAAACAAATATTGAAAGAAAGAAAGTAAGAAGGTATGGAACAGAAAAAAGAAACAAATATTGAAAGAAAGAAATAAAGAAGGTATGGAACAGAAAAAAGAAACAAATATTGAAAGAAAGAAAGTAAGAAGGTATGGAACAGAAAAAAGAAACAAATATTGAAAGAAAGAAAGTAAGAAGGTATGGAACAGAAAAAAGAAACAAATATTGAAAGAAAGAAAGTAAGAAGGTATGGAACAGAAAAAAGAAACAAATATTGAAAGAAAGAAAGTAAGAAGGTATGGAACAGAAAAAAGAAACAAATATTGAAAGAAAGAAAGTAAGAAGGTATGGAACAGAAAAAAGAAACAAATATTGAAAGAAAGAAAGTAAGAAGGTATGGAACAGAAAAAAGAAACAAATATTGAAAGAAAGAAAGTAAGAAGGTATGGAACAGAAAAAAGAAACAAATATTGAAAGAAAGAAAGTAAGAAGGTATGGAACAGAAAAAAGAAACAAATATTGAAAGAAAGAAATAAAGAAGGTATGGAACAGAAAAAAGAAACAAACAACTGACAAACAAAACTGAAAAGAACTAATGAAGGCAAAAGAAAGAAAGTATAGAAGAAATAAAGACAGATAAGAGAAACGGGAAAGAAATAAAGCTTGAAGAATTAAAGAAAGACAATGGAACTAAGGGAAAAGGAAAGTTATTTTAAAGAATAATTGAAAGATAAACGAACGAAAGACAAAAGAAATGACGCTCGAAGAATAAAAAGAAAGACAAAGAAAAAAAGGAAAAAAGAAATAATATTTGAAGAATGAAAAAAGGCAATAGCAAAAAGGAAAAACAAAGACATTTTGAAGAATAAAATTGAAAAAGTAAAGAAAGTTTGAATGGACAAAGGAACGAATGGGGGCAAAGGAACGAATGGGGAATGAAAGTTGGAAGAATTGAAAAAAAGACAAATAAATGAAAGGAGAAATAAAGGCTGTTTGATAAATGAAAAAATGTTCAAAAGATAATAGAAAGACAGTGAAACGAAAGAAGTAAAACATGAAGGTTTTAAGAACGAAAGAAAAACAAAGGAACTATTAAAGGGAAAAGAAAGGAACTATTAAAGGGAAAAGAAAGAATGTTTGCAGAATGAAATAAAGACAAAGAAACAAACAAAAAAACGTTTACAGAATGAACCAAAAATAAAACAAAAGAACAAAATTGGAAAGAAAGCTTTAAAGAGGAAGGAAAAGAAAGAGATTGAAAAGGTAATGAACAGAGAAGAGAAAAAGAAAGGTGAGAATAACGTAGATAAATTGAGAAAATTCCACAGAATAAAAGAAAAAAGAAAGAGAAAGAAGGAAAAAAGAAAGAGAAAGAGAAAGGTGATCATAACGTAGATAAAGTGAGAAGATTCCATAGAATAACAGAAAAAAGAAAGAGAAAAAGAAAGAAAAAAGAAAGAGAAAGAAAAAAAAGAGAAAGAGAAAGGTGAACATAACGTAGATAAAGTGAAAAATTTCCATAGAATAAAAGAAAAAAGAAAGAGAAAAAGAAAGAAAAAAGAAAGAGAAAGAAAAAAAAGAGAAAGAGAAAGGTGAACATAACGTAGATAAAGTGAAAAAATTCCATAGAATAAAAGAAAAAAGAAAGAGAAAAAGAAAGAAAAAAGAAAGAGAAAGAAAAAAAAGAGAAAGAGAAAGGTGATCATAACGTAGATAAAGTGAGAAGATTCCATAGAATAAAAGAAAAATGAAAGAGAAAAAGAAAGAAAAAAGAAAGAGAAAGAAAAAAAGAGAAAGAGAAAGGTGAACATAACGTAGATAAAGTGAGAAAATTCCATAGAATAAAAGAAAAAAGAAAGAGAAAGAAAGAAAAAAGAAAGAAAAAGAAAAAAGAAAGAGAAAGAGAAAGGTGAACATAACGTAAATAAAGTGAAAAAATTCCATAGAATAAAAGAAAAAAGAAAGAGAAAAAGAAAGAAAAAAGAAAGAGAAAGAAAAAAAGAGAAAGAGAAAGGTGAACATAACGTAGATAAAGTGAAAAAATTCCATAGAATAAAAGAAAAAAGAAAGAAAAAAGAAAGAGAAAGAAAAAAAAGAGAAAGAGAAAGGTGAAAATAACGTAGATAAGGTGAGAAAATTCCATAGAATAAAAGAAAAAAGAAAGAAAGAAAGAAAAAAGAAAGAAGAAAAAACTGAAACGAAAGAAACATGAATAAGTAAGTATTGATGATATCAGCAATACTTTCTCCAACTGATAATTATCGTAGTGAATTTTCCAACGGAATTCTGTGATCAAACTTTCCGACCAAGAAGATAAAGGCGTCCATTACAACATCGAATTAATCAACGCGCGGCTGTTCCATGTTCCGCCGGTCTAATTACAGTTTTTCGTTTAACACAAGACCGAGATGATTAAAACTTGCAATCGCATAGATTGATGATTACTGATTTTTGATTATCGATCAATTTATTCAATCGATAAAGCAATCAGGCCTCCTAGAATTATGGCGGTGGATTTGTATCGACAGGTCAACTGCAATCAATGAGGCGAGCCGAAAAGATCAATTCTCCGCGAAATTTCAATGCAGATAACCAATGTCTGTCAAGGTAGATCGGTGTTTTCAGGGAGATGAAAATAAAATGTTTTACTTTTATTAACGAATCAAACTTTAATTTTATTATATTTTTGAGATTGTGTATCGTATTATTTTGTATATTTGCATTATTTAGATGTTTCAAACTGTTCCCTCGTCTTATAAATACTTCCACAAACGTCAATAATATATATTAAATAATATAATACAATACTTCCATAGCTATCAAATACCTCAACTTCTTACTACAATTAAATAGATATCAGTAAGACTTATACAGCCCAACAATTAACATCATCTCCTAATAATCAATACAATCATATAGCATACAAATCTCAAACACTGTAATTATATTAACCATAACTTATACAGGCTTACCAATCTATTGGGGTTTTTTACCCCACCCTATAGACCGGTATTGTCCGGGCCTTCGGGTATTGATTTACGCCGGTCTATCGGTTGTCCGTCCTGTTCAGTTCTAGGAGGTGCACCCTCCCAGGCCTTGCCTTCTCACCCTTTGAGAGGGGGTTAGTTTATTGCTAATCGCCTGTGGCGCCCCTACCGGGGATTGCCAACGGGGCTGCTCAGGCAATTTTTAAACAGCCAGAGAGCTCAAATTCTCGAGCGCTGGTTTTTTTTTCCACTTTCCTGACCTTGTGTCACATCTTACCTTGTGGGAGGAAGATAAATAGAAACACGTCCTCAGTATGCGATATTCGTGGAAAAGGGCTATTATACCGGCTGTTGTCTTTTGTCGCCAATTGTCTAGAAATTGGTCAATCTAATGGGTTACTTACCCACCGTTGATAACAAGGGAGACTATTCACTTGTCTTAATCTTACATATATGCTCTCGAAACGAAAAAAATGAAAATGAAGTAAATAAATGTATGTTATCTTTCGAAAGAAATTAGAATATTGTAAATATTTTATGCTTACAATCGGCCTAATTGGCACAATGGTAAGAGTGTGCAGTTCTAGGAGGTCCACCCTCCCAGGCTTTGACAGGGCTGCGGAGGCCATTTTTAAATGGCTGGCGTGCTCAAATTCTCGAGCGCTGGTTTTTTTCCGACCTTGTGTCACATCTTACCTTGTGGGAGGAAGATAATTAGAAACAGACGTAGTAGAAAAAGTTGTTTTCACTCCTAGGACAATGTGACCATTCTTGACTCACACCATATATAAAAGTAGTTTTGAAATCATAATCTCTGTTAATACACTCTACCTACTACACACGATTTTCAAATAAGCATTAATTCCGTAATACTCAGTAAAATAACTTTATCTACTAGTAGACGTCAAACTCTTCTATTTGTTTACATTCATTATACATATTATAATTTCTATTTAATTTAATAGTATTATTCTCTTCGCGCCAAACTAGTTCCATTTTGGGAAGCTGGATTGTCCTCGCAGTATAAACCAACCTTCGTCCTAATTTGCCCATGTGTGGAGGCAAGCACACACTATGTACGCAAATTAATTAATCACCTATCCAAAAGATAGATTTTTTATGCATGCCAAAACATAAGATATTAAGAAAAATAAGCTAATATTAATTTTAATTACTAGCATAATGTTTTGTTATGGAAATCGACCCAGGCAAAGCATGAAGGTACTTGATGTAAGGAGCTAAGAACGAAAAATGATTACGCAAATACAGGAGATGCCTATTGGCCTTAGTCTTGAAAAGACCAAGTCTATAGGTAGGATGAAAACAGTCACCAAGAAGGGAGTTCCACAAGCCTGTAGTTTTTGGAAAGAAAGCTGTAATACAATGGGGTATCAAAACTGAATTGATGAAGACCATAAGACCAACGAGTCAAACTAGCTGGAACAAAAGAAGCAGGGAATCGGTCACACAAATTTGATGAACACATGCTATAATAGTACTTATAGAAAAGACTGAGACTAGCAACATCAGGTCTGTGTGAGAGAGGGTGTAGAGAAGAAGAAATGGTGGGGCCAATCAAATTACAGATACGTTTCTGCACTTTTTTTAATAACCCTCAAATGGAGCAGAGATTCACCAACCCAATATGACAACAGTACTCAATACAAGGTCTTATAGTAGAACTGGAGAATAGCCTCAGGTGTGAGAAAGTGTTTGGAGTAATAGAGGGAACCGACTTCACGAGAAGCAGAAAGAGCAATGGATCTAATGTATGAATTCCAAGAAAGTTTGATGAGAGAGAAAGACCAAGAAGTTTCAGAGTCAATTTTTTCTCAAGAACAGAGGCATCCATGAGAATCTCAGGAAGAAAAGGGACACGCCTAAGATTGATGAATCAATGAATCTACTAACACACTTCAGCCACTGCGCTTTATTTGTTAGTACGATAGAACCGGTGATAAACTTTTATAATACACAGGAAATAATAACCCTTCTAGATGGAGATTATATCTATTTTTATGTGTATATTTATTTTATTGTACCTCAGTTCTTTATATTTATTTATTCATATATGTTTTATCATATAATTTCATTGTATATATCATCTTTATTTTTGTTATTACCACTATTATTAACTACACCCGACATTGACCGTTTGTTAAGTCCCGCGGATAACCAACTTGCAGTAATTATACTTACATTATCACACAACATTTTATATTAAAAAAAAAAGGAATAACAATGACAGCACCCCTTTGTTTTTGTGTAAAATAACGTCGTGTAACGTCGAGGTTCAGGACCACTTTTATTTTCTTCCCCGGAGAATTTTATACATATGATTTAAATTTCATAAAAATATGGTATATTTGAAGTTTTACTAATGTTATGCTCTCATAGCCTCCTTGGGATTCGGGAGAACTTCTATTGTCTTCCCCAGTTAATTTTACACATAAATACACTTTCAGATTCTATGTAGATTCTCTAACCTTTCTTTCTATAGGAAACACACAAACATCACACAGACATTCCCACGGACATTGAGTTCATATATATATATATATATATATATATATATATATATATATATGTATGGGAAATGAAAAAAGAAAAAGAAAAAAAGATGTTTGTTATGTATTCATCAACGTTTCTTCTTTATTTGTAAGACTTTCTCAGGATGATAATTTTAAGAAAAATGTCATGCAAGTACATGAAAATATTGGGTTGACATGATGGGTTGATGAGAAGAAGTAGTAGCCACTACTGGGAGCGCAGGATCGAGGTCCGGGTTGAGAGAAGTCGGTGGCAAGGAATGAGATTAATGTGGATGGCTGTGAGTGAAACAGTGGAGGGGTGGGAGTGAGTGAAATTAATGTGGATGGCTATGAGTGAGAAAGTGGATGGAAGTCTTACAAATAAAGACGAAACGTTGATGAATACATAAAACACATCTTTTGGTTTTTCCTTTTTCATTTCCCATTACGTCGGATTACCTTCATCCTTCCTTTCTCAGATATATATATATATATATATATATATATATATATATATATATATATATATATATATATATATATATATATATAGCGTGATTAAGGTTGTGTTTACAAAGAAATAAGTTAACAATGTATTACACATTCGTTTTCTTTAAGACAGTCCCTTATCATCACACAGACGTTATTGTCGGATTTTGAAACTTGCTTTATTGTATTTAATAATATCATGGTTATTCTTTGAAACCGAGCGCATAGTATTATAAGTGATAAAGCGTGACATGAAAATAAAATGTAAAAAAAGAACGCATTATTCGTAATTCGTTTTTAGTCGCAATAAAATCGCCATTTTGTCCAACTTTTGTACCAATAATAATTTCAGTTTATTCAACAAAGATAACATTTTTTTAGTAATAAAACAAAAATCTTAGCGACGCAGTTTCGACAACAATGACAAAAGAGAATTTCGTGCTCATTTAATTTGACTTTTTTATGAACATGCTTGACACAGAAATGATTTTTAAAGTTTTGTGTGTTTTTGTTTCAAACGCATAGTCAAAATAGAAATATTATATTTTTGTTCTAATTTTTTAGAAGATAGTTGATAATTTGTATGATCTAGAGACGTAGCGCCACGGATGAAAGCGTTAAGTACCACCCAGTTCTAAATGGCAGCCTTCTGGAGGTTCAATTCTTATTACCTCCCCTTGTACGTAGTTCGGAATTCACTCTGAGCGGGTTGAGCTGAACGAGGAGGTTTCTAGGGAATATTAAATTCCAAAACAGTCCCCTGTCGCATGTATATCCCGGTTAAGGACGATAACAACGTTAGGGTGTTCTTTTCTTTTGCAGGGAGGTGTCATTGTCCTCCCACATGCAATGCCTGGTATCCCCAAATTGTCACCCATCTTAAACTGACTAGGCCCAACGTCGCTTAACTTCGCTGTTTTTACAAGAACCTGTATGGCAATCCTCACTACAGGCGATACTAACTAAAACTAACATTTAAATATTACTTCAGACTTCTACTCGGTCATGGCTGACGGAACGAGAACAAATACATAGAAGACATTGCCAAGGCTGCTGCAAACAAAGTGGGATCCCTATACTGTGCTAGAAATCTTCTCACACCTGACAGTATCCGATATCTTTACAAAGCCACCATCGGTTCATGCATGAAGTATTGTAGTACATCTGGGTTGGTGCACCATCCACTAGTCACTCCCTCTTAGACAGGGTCCAAAAAGGAGTCTGCAATCTAATAGGTCCCTCACTATCCACCATGCTCCAGCCCCTGTCCTATCGCCGCAATGTTGCATCCCTGTGCTTGTTTTACAAGTACTTCAATGGAATGTGCTCCGATTAACTTTCTGTCTTGGTGTCCTCTCGACGTAAATACACTCGACCAACCCAACAATCAGCTAGATCTTATCCATTCACTGTGGAGGTCACCAGATGCCAGAGAGCCTTCTACTCCAACAACTTCCTCCCACGAGCTTCCAGCATTTGGAACTCCCTGCTCCCTGTTTCCCGATCTGTACCGACATTCAGAAACTTAAAACTAATATGAATAGGCAGAGCTCTAAATTTATGATGACCTCCTCTAAACTTTCACCCTAATTCTCAGTAGCCCATTACGTCTACAATGGCAAGTGGCCTTGTTTGGGGTGAACTAAGTTTTAAATAAATCTATTCTCGTAGATTTAGTAAATGGTTCAGTTCGAAATTACGTATATATTCCTGAGCTCGACACAAATATCCCGAGTTCGACAAGACGCACCTGAAGAAGGTATGAGGTTACATCGGCCGAAACGTTGTGAGAATAACATCCAAGGTGAGAAAAAAGTCAAAATAATCCAAGGAATACATAACAGAAATAAATCAATTAAAACTGAAACGGTTCAGACAGAAAGGAGAACGTTGAACAAGTTCTACAAATCAAGTCTGGATCAATTATTATTTGAATTTCGATCCGAAATGTTCAATGTAAAATGTTAAGTTCATTTCGTTTGTTTTACGGCTCATAACCCTGTTTGCTTTTTATACTAAAGCAGAATACCTATTATAAGCGATTCACTGTATACCTTGACCTGAATGCAAGTTGCTTTTACAGGTTTTTACATTTCCCAACAATATTAGTACTACATTATCATAATTTCAATTTGCATTTGGTATTTTTACTAATGAATCACAAATTATCAAGATCAAAAAAGAAAACGGCGATAATGGTTAATGAGATGGATACATTGTCAGTTGAATAATAAATAGTGTTACGAGAGGATTGAAAATGATGAATGGAATGAAAAAAGTTTCAGTATGTATGAGGACGGTTTATAAAAAGAGTGTGCTGACATTAGATTTGAAGAAGATCATGTTATAGTATGCAGGGAAGCAGTTCCGTGAAAATGCCTTCCACAGATGATAAGTGATTGGAAAAAACACTATTTTCATGGAAATTCCGTTTGATGTTAAGTACACGAAAAGGAAAGCGGAAAGTTTTTGCAGTTGTGGTAGAAGAGGAGTTCTTGCTGTAGATGTCGTACAAAGAGGAACTGGAGATTGTTATGGGATGCTCAGATAAAGCATGTGTGCCTTACAATAAAGCGAGGCTTTTTCCACTAAGATCTTATGACATACAGGATTTGAAAGTTATTATTTATTTATTGAACCATGAAATAAGTTAAGAAATAGAACTAAGAGAGAGTGTGTGTGTTTGTGTGTGTGTTTGTGTGTGTGTTTGTTTGTATGTGTGTGTGTGTGTGTTAACGGTAATAGGTAAAAGCTTCAGTATCCACTTCTAAATAAAAGGAAACGTAACTAATTTGAAGTAAACAGTAATGATCGATGACTGATCAATAAGCTATAATGTGTGTAAATTGGCTTATTACAATTGAATAAGAAAGCGATGAAAACAAAATGGTTGCCGATCAGACGGTTGTTATTTGGACGGTGTCCAACGTCACGTCGGAAAGTAAAACCTATACGAATGATACAACTGACGAGTTTGGGTTGCGATAGAATTCTCAGACTCAGACTCAGACTCAGACTCAGGGTCACACGCCTCCTGCGACGCATGAGGCAGTCAAAGTAAACTATCGTTTTCGGTCTGAAGTTAGATCCATATCGTCCCATCCAGCTTATTTTCCGTTACATTTAAATATCTCTCAATTGTTTGCTTCCAGTTCAGTTTTGATTTTCCTTTTCCTTTTTTCTATCATGGGTCCACTGAAAGACTTGCTTTGCAAATCTCTCTGGGGCCAATCTTAGGTTATGTCCGAGACAGCATAGAAGTCGTTTGCAGATTATTGACAATGCCACCTGTTGGTTAGTGCAGCTGTGACTTGTAGGTTCGTAATTCGATCGCTCCATTTGATCCCTAGAATCTTTCTAAGATATTTGGAAGCAAACACAACTAATATTTTCTCTTGACTGATTTTGAGATGCCAGGTTTCACTTTCATATAGTAGTGTGACAAAACGTTGCTATTATAACATCTGAATTTAGATCTGAGGGTGAATTTCTTATTTTACCAGATCTTGCAGAGCTGATTAAATTCTGCTAAGGCTTTTCCTATCCTGCACTGCAACTCGTGGTATATACTTCCTTCCTTGTTTAAGGATCGATAGAATTCGAAATATGACAACTCGAATAAGCTAACGAATACAACGTTCTTTATCGATCAAAGCGTTTGCTTTAACTATTTCAGTAACCATGTTTCTATTCATTTTTAAAAGGATCCATTTTTTGACAGACTGAGGAAAACTGCAGGCATCCGGTTGAGTCTTCACTTATAAGAAATCCGCGCAACCGTCTAAATATGTCAACCTCTCTAACAATCTTTAGATGCAGCTGTGTAAAAATAGAGTTAGAATGGTAAATTTTTACGTGAGGTTAAAATTAAGTAGACCAAAATTATAAATTAGAAGTTGAGTCAGAGATACGTGTCTCGGCAGTTACGTCTGGCAGGAAGTCGCGAATCTGACGTGGCGAATAAGAAGAGAAGATTTTTTTCTCTTTTCACTGAATCGGCAGAGAGAGAGAGAGAAAGAGAGAAAGAGAGAGAGAGCAGTTGAATTTTATGAGTACGCATGTATACTACAACGAAAAAATAAAGCCCTAAAGAGATTTATAAACCCCATTTTCTCTTCTTATTATTCTTGACGGTGTTTACAGAGTTTCGTCGCACCAAATGACCTGTTGTTGTTTTTCTGAAACGTTTTGAAAGGTTTTCATACATAAAAACAGTTTTTTTAAATACTCATCATATTTATCAGTTCACAATTCTTAATCACTACTGTAGTGTACTTTACAATTTCTTTACTTTTTTAAGCCGCCATATTAAATGTAACTGATAACAATAAAACAAAAGAATTTCATACAAAACATGGAGCAGTTATATACAAACATGTATGTGTAAAATAATCTTTAAATAATCGATAACAATGTATGTCACACCCTGTAGAATCCCAACCAGAGATATATTCAATTATGTGTACTTTATTGAAATCTATATGATGGTGGTATTGCTATACGTGTGAGAGTGTGAAAATGAAATGATATTCAAGGTTATTGAAAAAGTATGAACCTTATACATTAAGCTATGATTTAATAACCATTTTAGGATAAAATATGTTTTACACATGTTTCTAGAGGAGTTGAAGGTAATCTAAGCAGTTTACTCCAAACAACGATCCGCCACCATCGGAAAATAGAACAAAAATCACCTCTGAAGGCAATCCGGAGAGGAAATCCGGAAAATGGCACATGGACGATCAGAGAGTTTAAATCGTTAAACATAAAATGTTAAACACAGGAAAATGTCCATCAAAAATCAGTCAAAATAAAACAAGGGAATAATAATAATAGACAGAAAGAAAAATCAATTACACACAGGAAGAAATAAAAAGTAAATTAGAGATTTGACCGATTTCGTTCGGATCAACAAACCTTTTCAGAAAAAGTGAAGATTTGAAATTTATTGTAAAAACGGTAAATCTCGAAAAGAAGACGCGAAACGGAATATTATTGACACATAGTTACTATTTGAAAAAATATGCAGCGCGTGCGAAAAAGACGTTAATTGGGAAAAGGAAAGAGTAAAAGACATAAACGAAAAAAATTTAAACATGAATAAATAGCAGTAAATATCAGTAGTACTTAACCAGGGTCGGAGTTGATAATGCATTGGCGGAGTATATTGCATTGTGTGTGTGCGATTATTGATAGATGTTTGGTTAGGGTAAGAGACAAGCCTAAGTTTTACGTCAGATGGTGATAAGGTAAAGATGAGAGCCCTTAAGATGCACTTGCGACGTGGGATAGAGGATTCAGTCTTGAGAAGGCTGATGTTTGTTAAGTCGAAATGGTGGAAAAAAGTTTTCTTGTGTATGACTAGTTCGTCAGTGGGATTGTCGTATTTGAAGTCCTGTTTATGTTCATAGGTACGGGATTTAATATCTTTGGCCGTCTCGCTGATATAACACATCAGATATTAGGCACATTTTATTTAATAGGTGCCGGTTTGGGAAGAAGTGTCCTTATAAAGGATGCTGAAACAGAGTTTGGTGTTGAGTAAATCCTTAGTTGTCTTAGAAGCGTGATGTCTCTCTCTCTCTGTCTCTCTCTCTCTCTGTGTCTCTCTCTCTCTCTCTCTCTCTCTCTCTATATATATATATATATATATATATATATATATATATATATATATATATATATATATATCAATGTATGTTTCTTTCAGTAGTCGAGCACTTTAGAAAAGGCCGCCTTTAAATAGGATTAATCTCTCGCTGATTTACCGGGTTGTTGACAACGGTCGTGTGGGCTAAGACGTCGGAATTTTAGATTGAAACATGACTCGTTTTCCGGAGTTCGAGTTCGGCGACCGGTATTAATAATCTTATCTACACTGACAATTCCCGTAAGTAGATAAAAACAAATATTTATAATTATTTGTCGCCCCCAAAATTTAGGATGGGCTCTGTAGTGAGTAGTATTAACACAACCGTTATCGTGGCTCCAATGCATGTTTCTTTCAGCAGTACAACACTTTGACGTCAGCTAATGTACCGGGTTTTTGATAACAGCCGTTAAACTTATACGTAAGTAGATAAAAACAAATATTTACAATTTTATATATATATATATATATATATATATATATATTCTGTCAATGCTGTTTGGTAAAAAGAAAACTAATAATTGTATCTTCAATAACATCTTTCCTTTTCTTTTCTATTTCTTTGCCATCATTTGGAATTGCAATTTTGTTCTATTTCTTTACTTATTGATCTTTGTCTTACTACGTTACCATTTATATGTATTATTTCATTCGTCTCTTTCCAATTCTTAGCCGACTATTCAACATTAAAAATGTTATCACTCAATACTCACCGTCTACGCCCTCATTTGAACAACTTGCCACCAAACTTCGCGCTATGAAAGCCAAATTCAAAATGGCCGCCCTTCCAACAAGTGCACTAGAGATCGACACAGAAAACACGCTTTTGTTGTTCTCCATAGTCGCCATTGTACAAGCAGATAACAGATCGGCGTGACACGCGTTATCCATTAGTCTCTGCTGATAGTCTCAATAATTCGCAGCTTATTCAGGATGTCCGTCTTTTCTGACATGATAATCGCGATAGACAACCATTAAAAAAAAATGGACAATTCGAAACATTTTAATCAGACTTTGCATTCGGAAGACGACCAGCTTATTTAGCTTTTATCATTTCTCATTGGTCGATTTCTAGACAAAAGGTCGCATTCAAAAGTAGTGGATTGAAAACGAAAGCGATATGAACGATGTTGAATACTGTGATTTCAAGACAGTTTCAGTGGAATTAGTAGATACGCTATCATCATATAAATACTTTCGCTTTCCGTATATACTAGACAAATAACCGCCTATGGACGGGCAAAATAAATTGCTGAACATAACAGTTTTGCACTATTTTATGGCCCCTTACGAAAATTAAAATTAATTTTTAATGATACTACACCTTATGTCTAGAATCCTTATTTCAATTTTGATTAAAATCCTTTATATGATTTTGATTCTAGAAAATATTTTTAATTCAAGGCTTAAGTTTAAGGATACCTTATAAGTAATTAAAATTTAGGGAATCTTGCTTAATTGGTGACGAATGAATATAGCTCAAGTTTAATGTCAGTCTAAAGAAATTGAATTTTCAAATTGGAAGTTGTGCCAATATATTGCCCCCAAACACCCTTTAAAATACTCCATAAAAACTGACATTTGGGGAATATTTATAAATTGATGTATAATACCGATTATTTAAATTTCATTAGGAGTGTATAAATTGTCAATTTCTTTTTGTTCTTTTTTATATAAAACTAAATTATATATATATATATATATATATATATATATATATTAATTTTAAATAAATAATATTAAATTATTTTTACCTACATACGCTAGCGTTTCGAGCTTTCGCTCTCATCAGTGCAGGGATGATAATCTCGGACGGTCGCACAGTTCGAACCCCTGCCACAGGGTCATATATATATAATATTTGTTTTGTTTATTATCTATGTACGTATACGTTTCGTCCTTTTTAACCGGGACTCATCAGCATAGAGATATAACTATCCACTACCATGGATATAACTATTCACTAACATAGACACATTATTATTTTTAATCTTTAACATTTTGGGGTGCATATATATATAGTTAAGTATATAAATATATACATATATATATACATATATATATATACATATATATATATATATATATAAATATATATATATAAATATATAAATATATATATATATATATATGTATATATATATATATATATATATATATATATATATATATATATATAAAGTTAAGTATATATATACTTAACTTTATGTCCATGTTACTACCCGTGGTGTGTCCAAGGACAGCTATAAGCAATAAATATAACATTAGTTTCCAATTTAAATGTGTTTTTATTTCTATTCGCTCCACTTATGGTACTGTACTGGTGGAATCCCTTAAATAGTAAAGTTTACAAAAACAATTCTGCCCACGTTATTTACCATGTTGCCTATAATATATTTTCCATAATTCATAATAAGTTCAGTAGTTTAGGATTTCATAATTTCATTATTGACGATCATGCACTTGCACTGATTCTTTTATCTATGTATTACTAAATAAAACTAACAATTTGATGTAGAACAATTCTTTTTTATATATTTTTGTGTATCTAACTCATTTTTAAACTTTTGGGGAACAGGGCGAATCATCGTGGACGCACCTCCTGTTTACAAAAAAATAATGTACTCATGTTACTTACCGGAGTGCCGATAATATTTATTCCAAAATTTATAATAATCCGTTAATTAGTTTAGGTGATTACCCTGTCTGTATATATATATATATATATATATATATATATATATATATATATATATATATATATATATATATATATATATAAAATTAAAACTAGGAAAACCAAAAATATTATGTATGTATTCATCAACGTTCGTCTTTATTTCAAGACTTCCTCTGGATGATTGATTTGAAGAAATAACACACAAGTAAAACTATTTGAAAAAGTTTGGTCCGTTTGGAACGTGAAAAGAATGTTTTTGTTCTTTTTAGAACAAAACATAACTGTTAAGATTTAAAATGTGTACTGCGTCTATGAAATGGGATGAAGGTTTTCTTGATGATTTGTTTTTCAAACGAAAACATAGTTGTTAGAATTCAAAAATGTGGTGCGACATATGACGTGAAAGGAATAGTTTTGTTTTTGTTTTTTGTTTTTTTTCGAACGAAACATAGCCGTTAGAATTTGAAATGTGTAAAATGTTTATGAAATTAAAGGGATGTTTTATTTATTTATTTTTATTTTATTTTGTTTTTTATTTATTTTATCATCGATATTATGTGTAAAGTTATGTTGGGAATGTATTGTAAAATAGCTAGCCTGGATCTAAATTCAAGTTCTGTTTGGATAAAATAAGTTTGCTGATTAAAGGAGATAACTTGTAGAAGCCATTATGTTGTTTAATTATGTTAGAGTTCATAATGAGTGATGCTTCAAGAAGTATTCGCTGAGATTTATTCAACATATATTTAACGAGTCTAGCCTGTTCAAAGTTAAAAGAATGATCGTGTTTTAAGGCATGGGTGAAAAGTGCGTTCAGAGAATTGTTATTTTTTATATCTCTTTTATCTTTACCAAGCCTATTCTTTAGTTCCTGTTGAGTTTCGCCTTCGTATATCTGATAAGAATTATTGCATAGGATAGTATATATACCTGCATTAGATGTGTTTTTTAATGTGTCGTTTCTTGGAATTGCTAGTTTATTTAGAGTGTTGCAAATTATTGTATTATTGGCATGGGTAGGTAAGAGAAAATTTCTGTTCATGAGAGAAGTGTCTGGTGTATGAGATTTTTACTTATTGTTTTTGGAAATATTTGTAGGGCTTTTATCTTTGCATTTAATATGAAATATGTGGGTATTGCAATGTTTTCAGTGAATTTGCAAGAAAGATCCACTGCTCATCTTTAAAAAATCCCCTTAAAATCTCCATATAAGTATCGGTCAATACGAGATTATCACGTTGACAAATCGGTTCTCGTTAGATCAGCGAATATAAGCTACGTTGAACCTGGTCAGAACCAGATGAGTGACCATTTGGGAATATCACACGCTATTTGTAAGGGGACGACGACACTTCATTGCAACAAAAAAAAACTACAGAAACTAACGTCGTTAAAAAGTTATTTCGCTTTAGCTGGATACACATGCGACTGCGAACCGTTTATGAATTTGATTTGGAGGAAGCCGGGTGAAGCTGCTCAGGGTACTGTAGCACTAGGAAAGGACATGATAGGACCAGTTAGTTCCATGTTCTGCGATACATTAAAAGCGTTTTCTATATAACAGATTTTTTTATTCTCTCATTATTTAATGAGCATTATATGGGAGCGGGATGAGTGTGAATAGTTCTCATTGGCTGGTGTCTCGTGACGTGTCGTTAAAAAGAAAAACCGAAGATTGTCAGAACAGAATGTTTGCAATGTCGGACCACGTACCTGCTAGCTTTCAATGAGGCGATTTGGCGATTCCAGAGTCAGGTCGGGGTTACTGTCTGAGTCGATATGATGCCTAACCCGAAATCGGCAATGAAGGCAGTGCATCACTGAAGATCTCCCTTGAGGCATTGTAATAATTTATTTCACAATTAAGCTACACATAAACTTATGCTGTACTCTCTTTCCACAAATATGCCAAATTCATATAATGGCGATAAATGTTTAAGTCAAAGAGCGAAATTTGAAACAGACTCATCCTTTTGTTTGGCCATATAGAGCCGGTGCCTTTTCGCGATGACGAAGTGTTTCGGTTTGAAATGTTATAGCAACCTTTGCTCAATTGTATACCAACGTCACACGGCTTCTGTGATGAACGCAAGTCCTCTAACACGCTATCCGTCTTTCTCTATAGTGCTTAGTAAAATTGCCTTACATTTTAGTCCCGTTTGCTGGGCCCGAATTATATCATTGGCTAAAAAACTATTTCACCCGGCCCGAGTATGAAACAATTAATTCTATACAAGTTTGATACTAACGTCTCACACTTTGTAATGAAGGGGTATAAAAAAAATAACGACAACGCATGTGGGTCGGTTTCAAAGTGTTTGGGCAGAAGTGATAACTCCTGCGTTAAATTAAGATAAAAAAACAAGATGGCTGACCCGATATTTCCGGTTCCGTCAAATAGTTGAAACGGTTCTTATATTCCTAGTTACAAGAAAACACATTAGTCTACAAACCATCCAAATACAGAACATTTACAGCATGAATAAATACTTAAAGATATTTGTGAGTTGGGGTTAGCTAAATAACCCGCTGTTTCATTCATTGTAGAATCATTAAAAGAGAGAAGTGAAATGAGAAATCATATCAAATGAAGGACATATAAAATACACGTGTGAATTGATCAAATTTATTTCTGAAACTAACAATACAAAGCAATATTGGCGCGAAAAACGCGCTGGGCGGAAATGGATCTTTCTGATAGTATCCATATCCATCAGTTAACAACAATTAAATAAAAAACACATACATATTAACGTACTTTAAGCATAAAAGCCTTTATTAAAATTACTGGATTTAGCATTAAATAAAATTAAAGGGTTTGATATGTCGCAAAGCAAAGACAGCAAAACAGAGGGTTCGTTCATTACACGTGATATTTATTTAAAACAAAAATAAGCTTCGACGTTTCAAAAACATATCTCCTGTCATGAACGACTCTTTGTATCATATTAAAATGTCGTCATTTACATGAGTATACACAGTAATACTTTAATACCGAAATATCACCGATGAGCCACGCCTGCTGGATTGACTTGTGCTAAAAATTAGCCAATCAGAATGTAAGATAAATTATATAACCAAAAAACGAAAGCAAAACATCTGGGGAAGATCCCAACAAGATGTAACAAATCGGGTAAGTTCCTTAAATAGTTCCCATGCGCAGATTTTGTAAGCAAATACATGAATACATAAATAAATAAATGAGGAAACTTAAAAATATAAGCGGGATTGCCTGATGAGATCATCGGAGGGTTAAAAAGAAGGAAAAAACTCTATTTTATAATAACTAGAAGCATACTCGCTCCAAGACGGGTTCATATTATGAATGTATTTTTGGTATTTCTCCAACCGGGGATCCATATCGGCCTGTATTTTTGCGATTGCGATTAACGGAACAGACCGGAAATGGCCGAGCCGTTTCAGAACAGTAAATTAGTATTGACATTAAATAAAACCATTTTTGTTCATTTTTTTCCATGATTTCAGGTTAGGGCCAATTATACCCCCATCCACCGTGTAAGTATGGGTTTAATAATTTTCTTCAAAGATTTCAGTGATTTAACTTCATTTCTTTTATATTATTTATTTAGAAAGTTTTCAACTTTATTTATTTAATTTTTTTTGCATGGCTATTTTTTTTTATCCTAACTCTGAAGACAAGATAAATGTTCAAAAGAATTATTGTGAAATTACCGTGTCTTTAGTTTAGGGGGAGTCGTGAACCATATATTTGCTGTTTAATTCTTAGCAAATACTAATGTTTTAAAAGTTGAGTTTTCTAATAGTTTGATAACTAGATATTGAAAATATATAATTTGCACAAATATAGTTATAGTTTTATAACAATTTGGTGCTATTAATAATTTAATGACCAAATGATACTGTAATAATTCGATTGATAAACTTTCAAAATCGTTGCAAACAATTGTTAAAAACGGTTACAGTTAATATAAGTCGTATATCTCTCTCTATATATGTGTGTGTGTGTGTGTGTATATGTTCATATATCTATATGTACAGGATTATCTTCTAAACTAATAAAGGGACCATCATGAATTTTGAAACATATATTCTAGAAAACACTGTGGGTAACATGGGCACATTATTTTTTTGTAAACTTAAACATAGAGGGTGCTTGTATAGAAAGTTAAATATGTGCATATGTTTATATATAAATATTTTCATTTACCATATATATATATATATATATATATATATATATATATATTTCATTTTCCATATATATATATATATATATATATATATATATATATATATATAGTAACACGGGTAAGAATCCACATCGTGAAAATCCAAAGAATTTCAACTGAACTTATAAAGAGTGCTCAATATCTAATAGAGCTTTTATATATAATTATTATTTTTATTATACAGACATGTGCATAATCCGCGATACTGGAATTTCAATGTTATC
>OY744536.1:3039017-3066517 GCA_963556195.1 Sepiola atlantica | reverse complement strand
TGTTTTAGTGAAAGAACATTTTTTCTTTTGCATTTGTGGGCGTTTTTTTAGATTTCTTCTCCTAAACGCACCAATAATGCTATATAATGTTCGCTATTGATAGTTCTTCCTTTCTCAACATAATCGATGAAAAAACTATCTTGCGCATCCTAAAATACGTTGGCCCAATCCTTGCCTGCTGATGTTTGGACGGCTTCACCTGTTGCTGTCCACTCAGCTGACTGCCAAATTGACTCTAGGGTGAAGTGGTAGATTTATACTTCATCCATTATTGCATATTTGTGCAAAAACTCTCTTTTGTTGCTGCAAACAACGCGACATTGAGCAAACGCGGCACCCACTTTGAACACAGCTTTCAAACGATTGCTTGGAGCTGAAAGAAGGCGAAGGCGAGCCAATAATCGTGTGGAAAATATTACGATAGGTCAGTATATAGAGATATTTAGACGAATCGTGTAGATTATGTTTGAATGAGACAGTAGAAATTAAAAATGTTAAAGATCCAGAAAACTTACTAAATTGTAGAAGCGAAATAGCTACTAACTGTAGACATAGAATAAATTTAAATTTAGGATGACCATATAAAATAATAAATAAGTAAATAAATGAAATAAATTAAATTAATAAATAAAAAACTAAACTCAATAAAGCTCTAAAGTGGTAACGTTTAAAAAATAAACAACAAAAGATGAATTATTTAATTCCCAAAGTAACTAAATAAGATCACCTATTTATTTGACAGACCTAAAAATGGGTGCCAAACAAAGGTCAGATAGGCCTTCGTTTGATATATATATTCATATATATATATATATATATATATATATATATATATATATATATATATATATATATTATCACAAATGTTATAGTATTTGTGTGGATAAGAAGACACAAGTGTTTAGAAGACCCAAATAGATTCAGAGAGTTTAATGAGAATTACAACAACCTAGCATAATGTATTAATGACCATTATAATAAGTAAACGAAAAGTACTATTTGCTATTAAAAAACTCAAAATGTATGTATGATTATTACAAGAAACAAACAAAATATATAAATAATCATTATAACAAACACAATGTATTAATTATCGTTATAAAAGCAAATTAATGCCCATTACAACATTTTTTTTAATTTTTATGATCATTACAACAAATGCACACAAAACATGATCATTACAACACACAAAATGTATTAATTACAAAAATACAAAAGATAAAATGTATCATAGATTATTACAACAACAGAAATGTATGAATGATTGTTGCAACAAATACAAAAAAGAACTAATGATCATTACAACAAATAAGGAAAACAAGCCGCGCGTGCGTGGTCCCCCTTTGTATGTGACTCGATGTGGCGAGTGTAAAATGCAATAAATTTGGGCAATTTGGGGCATTTTTGACCCCCCCTTTGACCCCCTGGGGGCGCGAACCAGAATTTTTCTGAGGTCAAGGATGCTCATTTTATATCCAGAACAATTGCCTCTACATTTAGGCCAAGTTTCAAAAAAATTGAATGTATGGATCAAACGTTATGGGAGAAAAGGGTCATTTTTGCCATTATGAGGGCTTTTGACCCCCTGGGGGGCTAACCAGATTTTTTTTCAAAAATCGGAGAATGTCACTTTCTAATCAGACCAAAGTTACAACTTCATGCAAAATTTCAGAGAAATTCAATGAATGGTTGCGGAGAAAAATCCGGACGGACGGACGGACATGCCTCAAAACATAAGTCCCCCGATTTTATAAAACGGGGGACCAATATATTAATGACAATTCCAATAAAAAACATATAACTTATAATAATTACAACAATCAAACAAAATATAGTAATGACCATTATAACAAATGAACCATGCGTATTAATCACCATTACAATAGTCAAAATGTATTAAGGAGTGTTACAACAACAAACAAAATGTATTATTGATAATTCCAGCAAATTCACAAAAAGAAATAATGAACATGACAGCAAGCAAACAAAACTTAGTTTCAACAAAAACACAAACTGTATTAATGTTCATGAAAATAAATACTGAAAAATATTAATGATTATTCACAAAGAAACAAAATGTAATAATTACAATTGCAACACACCATCATAATGTATTAATGGGCATTATTAATAATAAAAAATAAAACAACTTATTGTTGTTTGTTTTAATTGCTCTCTTATGTTCATAAATACGCTCGTCACGGTTACGTTGCGTTTCTCCAAAGTAGAACTTATTACAGTCTCGACAAGGGATGGAGTATATGCCAGCTTTGATATTAGGCATAGTGCTGGATTTAGATGTTTGGATTAAATTATTAAGAGTTGCTGAAGTTATTTGAGCTATGTTTATTCCTAGTTTGTTAAACAACATGCTTAACGCCTTATGTGCTCATACTATGGAGTATGGGCACAGCTTTGACTTTAACAAATCTACTCTGATCAGGATGGTACATAAAAAGTCGATACGTCGTATAATAGAATCTACAGTAATAGCCCTCTCTACAAACAAAATCAGACAAAGAATGGGTTTCTACTGT
Organism: Sepiola atlantica; assembly: GCA_963556195.1. NCBI lineage: Eukaryota > Metazoa > Mollusca > Cephalopoda > Sepiida > Sepiolidae > Sepiola > Sepiola atlantica. The sequence goes on along the minus strand of OY744536.1, from coordinate 3,063,980 downwards.
ATCTCCCCCAGCCTCTCTAAAACAATCTTAAACGAAAATAAGATACGTATATACACTGGATGACTCCCTGAATATTATTTTTGTTTTTTCTTCTTTTTACTTTTTTCTTATTCTTCTTTTTTCTTTTTTTTCTTTTGCCCCCTATCTTCTCTTTAGTTTCTCCTTCTTTTTTTATATTACTATGTACATTTGAATTTGCAGGTTTATTTACGCATACATATACGTAGGTAAAATAAAATAAAATAAAATAAAAAATAAAAAATAAAAATATATGTATGTATAATTATATGCTGACATTTTGCACACTTATTTCTGACACTTTACATTTATTTCATATATTTCCCTCCATTCAAACCCTACCACTATATATATTTCCCAATTATATGACCTTCCCGTCTTTTATCATTTTTAGCACACTTTTCATCCGCTCTTGAAAAAGCCCACATCACATCGGGCGAAACGTTGAGCTTATGGGTCTTCCACTGTTCCATTTGTAATTTCATCCCGTCGGATTGTTTTACACTTTTATCTACCCATATATATATATATATATATATATATATATATATATATATATATATATATATATATATATATATATATATATATATATATATATATGGGAAATGAAAAGGAAAAACCAACAAGATGTTTTTTATGTATTCATCAACGTTTCGTCTTTATTTGTAAGACTTCCTCAGGATGATACTTTTAAGAAAAATGTCATACAAGTACATAAAAATATTGGGTTGACATGATGGGTTAATGAGAAGAAGTAGTAGCTACTACTGGGAGCACAGCCATCCACATTAATTTCCTTCACCCCTACCCATCCACTTTTTCACTCACAGCAATCCAGATTATTTTCATTCCATGCCACCGACTTCCTTCAACCCGGACCTCCGTCTTGTGCTTCCAGTAGTAGTTCTTCTCACTAACCCATCATGTCAACCCAATATTTTCATGTACTCGTATGACATTTTTCTTAAAATTATCATCCTGAGGAAGTCTTACAAATAAAGACGAAACGTTGATGAATACATTAAAAAACATATTTCGGTTGTTCCTTTTCATTTCACATTACGTCGGATTACCTTCATCCTTCCTTATATATATATATATATATATATATATATATATATATATATATATATATATATATATATATATATATATATATATATATTAATGAAACGTATAACAAATACATAAAAAGATCTAATTATCATTACAACATACAAACCAAATTCATTAATGATTATTACAACAATACACAAAAAATAATAATAAATAAAAAAGCAAAACGTAAAAGTGATCATTACAACATACAAACCAAATGTATTTAATAAGTATTACAACAATACACAAAAAGAACCAATAATTAATAAACAAACAAGACGTAAAATTGATCATTACAACATACAAATGTATGAATTGTCCTTACAACAAAGACACAGAAAAAACAACGAGAATTACAGAAACAAACAAAATTTATTACGTATCATTACAATAAACAGGAAATATAGATTAATAGTCATTATAACAAATAGACTGTTGTAGACCCGTGCTAGGGGTCACAAAGATAACAACCACAAATTGTGACAGGTTGAAATATACAATGTATTTATTCATAGCAATACAGTAACGCCACTAAATGTGGTAGGAGATGACCGGATTCCTACCATGCGGTAAAACATGAATAGGAATGTCCTCTGTTGAGTCTTTGCAACTATGGTATTTATTATAGATGGTTGCTTCCATTAGTTCTTCAATAGGGGTGATTTGTACCCCACAACATAGACAAACCAATTAACCTTACAACAAACAAGCAAAATTGTATTAATCATCATCATGAAATATACACGAAACGAAACAATGATCATTGTAGAAAACAAACAATATATATTAATGAGTATTGCAACATAGAACGAAAATGTATTAATGATCATTACAACAAACAAACAAATGTTTTATTGATCGTTGAAACAAACTCACAGAAGGAATCGACGATAATGACAATAATCAAACAACATGTATTAAGAATCATTACAATAGAAAAACCAAACGTATTAATAACAATTACAAAAAACAAAAATCATGATAACAAACTAACCAAACGTATTAACGACCACCGCAATAAAATGATATAAACAATATAAAAATATATAAAAATAGTAATGATCATAACAATAAAGAACAACAAACGTATTAATAATGATTACAAAAAACATATAGTAACAATCATTACAACTAATAATATATATTAATAATAATTGCAACAAAAACGCAAAAAGAATCATCATTTCAACAAATAAACAAAATGTATTATAATCTTCTCAATGGGAATTACGATATACCTCAAGACCTATTATTCACTCCTGCACCAGAGAGAAGTCTACACGGACACCACAAGAAACTATTTCACCGCCGATTTCGATTGCACCGGGGGTGGGCTGCATTTCCAATTATGATCCCTAGACCTTGGAATAGATTCCCAAGAGAGGCAACAAATGCGCCAACAACGCAGCAATTCAAGGTGAATTTGGACAGGTGCTAGACTACTGTATCCTCTTTCGTGTAAATTGTGTACCACTCTTTCCCTACATGGCAAATGAAGCACGCTTGTTTTATTGTTTGCCAAATTAATTGAATAAAATTTAATTATCCTTACAACAAACAAACAAAATGTATTAGCGATCATTACAAAATATTCACAGAACGAATCAATGATTATTACAACAAACGAACGGAATATATTGATGATAATGACCATGAAGAAAAACATTTATTAATGATCATTAGAAATAAGAAACAAAACGTATCAAGGATAATTACAAGAAACCACCTAAACGTTTAGCAAGTGGAATGTTTTGTTTTGCATGAGAAATGAATGACATAATGGAGAAACATCACGATTAGAAACAAAAAACAGTGAAGATTTATTACTGAAGTTAATGAAAAGCCGCAGCCTTGGGCAAGTCTTTTATGCTTTGTTTTGTTTTGGGTTTTTTCTACTGAATATGTCCATGCTGGAGGCTTGTTTTGTTTTGACCAGGAAAAGGGATATTGGATTCCTTGGCGGAGAAAAATGAAAAAAAAAAAAACTAAACGTCAGGCTCTTTGATCCGGGGAATATATTGGATGGGTCAGATCATGTTTACTTAGTTGAGCCAATATTCTGGCACAATAGCTCGATGGATTCACCTTGTATGTGAATACACGTGGGCATGTTTGTGTCTTTCTCTCTCATTTTTCCTACCCCCCCCCCTCTCTCTCTCTCTGTCTCTTTTTCCCTCTCCTTCTCTCCCTCTCTTTCCATCTATCTCTTTCTATCTATCTCTATTTCTCTCTCTCACTCTGTCTCCCCTCTTACTCCCTCTCTATCTCCTTCTTTCTCTCTCTCTCTCTCTCACTTTTATCTCTCCCTATATTTCTCGCTCTCTTTCTCTCTTTATTTCACACTCACTCGCTCGCTCTCTTTATCTCCCAATCTCTTTCTCTTTCCCCTATTTCCCCCTCTTTTTCTTTCCCTTTCTATTTCTCTGTCTTTCTCTCTCCCACTCTCTCTCTCTCTCTCTATATATATATATATATATATATATATATATATATATATATTGCTCGCTCTTTCTCTTATTATTTCCGTCTTGTTCTGTCTCTCTCTCCCTCTCGCTATATTAAACGGAAACGCTTAAAGAGCTTTGGTCAGTGAGAAAGATAAATTCAGAAACCTGGTTTGTTAATAAGACGCACGCTTAATTTAAGGTTCCATTCGCCAAAGAGTTTATTTGAGGTTCTTGGTGTGCGATTGATTTGGTTTTTATTGAGCTGATTTTTATTTCAGGAAACTTTTTTTATTTTCTTTTGATCTATTTCCATTTTTTCTTCGATTTAGAACAGAATTCATTTCAGTTTCGTTTCTTTGATTTCTCTTACGACATATGAACCCTTTTTGGGTTATTTCATTATGGTGATGTTTTTTTTTAATTATGGAAATCGCTCCAGACAAGGCATGAAGCCACTTGATGTAAGGAGCTAAAAATACTACTTCAATGTAAAAAAACTAGCCAACGATAAGGGTTATATAGATAGATTCCGACCAAGAAAACAACATTTCTTTCCACTTTGTCAGAAAGATCGCTCATGGAATATGAGGATCACAATACAAAATAAGGGAAGCGAGAGTTACGAGGCTACCGAAAGTAAACCCAAGGTCGACTTTTTACTCTCCTTAGTGAATTAATGAATGATATATGACAAAGGGTGTGCACAGGTCCGTTTTGAGGCGAGATCACCCTATATACAACTTTCATGATAATATAGTCTGATCGTCCAGTGCTTAAATAAATTCTTGATACTGAAAAAATGATGACCTCCTCGCCTGGTTGGCCGAAAGGAAATCACTCTAGTTTCTGTTCATTTTGATTATTCAACACAAACGAATTAATATTTAAAAAAAAACATGTTGATTAATTCAATCTTAGTAGCTGTTATTTAATGGTGAGAAAAAAAAGATATGTCTTATGTAATAATGTGTCACCACTTATAAAGTCCCAAAGGCTGATTGAGGATAAGAGTAAATGAGTCTGTCAAGTGGACGGTGAGACAAAATCGTGAGGATTGGTAATGATCGTTGAAACTGGGCAACATTTGATTATTTAAGAGGACGACTCAACAAAAATGTATTTACATTGAACTTGAAAACGACCATGTTGTAGTCAGCTGGGAAGCAGCTCCGTGATATTGTGTCCCAAAGACGGGTTGTTCTAGGAAAGAAACTTTGTTCATAGAAGTTCCATTTAGTTTTAGGAGAAAAAGGAACAAATGAAAATTATTTACAATGGTTGTAGAGTGACGAGTTTTTCTTCAGTAAAAAAGATGATGTAGGCAAGAGAAGTAGAAACTCTACGTCGGTCCTGTACTCCGTGATGACGTGAAATGGTGCTCTAAGCACCACCTCCCTATAAGTAGTAAGAGTACCCCATCTTAGGACGTATTCGACTCTTATACAGGTAGAGGATCGCGTCAAGAGTAAAATACTTTTGGGGAGTGTAGAATGATCGAACTATTTTTCCAGCGACTATTTTTTCCTGAGATGGAAAGCTTACATCAAAGCTGCTGTTAACAACTGCTTTGGTGTAAGTCTTCCATTTCAAGTCTTGGGTGAAGGTCAGTCCTAGAAGTTTACCAAAGCAGGTGGCCTCTATTAGGAGAGAGGTATTTTATTTCAATTGAGGCAAAGTGAGGAACAGCGTGTTAGTGATGAAAGGGGAGAAGCTTCGTTTTAGACGTATTAAAAGTAATCAGCCACTCTTTTACACATTCACGACGTGCTCTAGATCGGAAAAGAGAGAATCAAAAATATATTGATCATTAATGCTCTTCGAAGTGTTGCCATAAATGGTTGTTCGAATTATCTTAGTTTGTGATTTCAGAGATCATTGATGAAGATCAGAAATAGGATTTGTCCTAGAATGGATCATTGGGGCACGAAACGTTATGCTTCAGACGTCTGCTCATCAACGACTACTTTTATAAACCAATCAGAGAAAAAGAGATGTGAGGGTTTATAAAGAAATTTCTTAGATATTCTATAGCAAGCAAGCTTGTGAAATAAATCCTTGCGCCAACCCCTATTAAAGGCCTTTGATATGTCAAGAGCTATTGCTCTAGACACGAAGCCCTTGTCAATAATCCTGATCCTATGTGATATTAAAGTCAGAACATCGGCTGTTGATCTTGCAGGACGAAATCCATATTGCTTATCTCTTGCTGTCATAGGGTAAAATTTAGGAATTGAGTGGCCCTGATCGCACAGGGTGGAATTTTATGTCAAGTTCTTTGCAAAAATTTGGATTTATCGGATACTGAGTAAATCACTTTTGATCTATTGATGATAGTTGAAATAGAGGTCTTACATTTGTTCAAAACGCTGAGAGTCTCAGCTGAACGACTAGATTTAACGATTGGACACCTGACTCGGTCACGTGTTCTTGAATCTTTTTCAGTTGTTGTGGGCAGTCCTAAAAGTGGCTTTCCGTTTACTGATTTCTGTGGGCAATAGTGGCGGCACATTAAGGATTGTACAACGACTCGCTGTTTGGTTACTGTCGGAATTTCTTGGAGGGAATAGAGCTCTCAATACTAACGATTAATCAACTAGTGAAATCAGCACACCTTCTTTTTCAAAAAGGGAATGTAGAGGAATTTCTTATATGAATAATGTGAGGCTGTCCCAGTCAGCTATCGAGCATCGATACACTCTGAGATGGAAAGAGATATAACGGGTCTTATTGTACTTTGTTTGATCTTAATTAAGACAACTGAGTGATCAGAAAATCCCGACAAAGTGGATGAGCACTGTTCAGGACAAGTTGTAAGGAAAAAGATCAAAAACACTTGCAAAAATATCCGTCGGCATCTGGTACGCGGGTAGGTTTGTCAACAATCTGTGTTAGGTCATAAGCAAGGGAAAAACTATGACATAACCTCCCTTCATCATCTGTCTTGGTTAAGTGGACTAGCTATTCAACATTGTGAAAATTAAAGTCACCTCAGACATAATGCTGACAGAAGGGTAAACAGACAGGACAAAGATAGTAATTCCGTCATTGTCGAACAAATCGTCGGGGAAAAAGGAGTGCAGTCATGTGAGTAAATGTTACACGAGAGCATTTATGAGGAGATTATGGGTCTTCTTTGGAGATGTCAATACCACATGGAAATCTCTCTCTAATGTAGGAACAGATTCCATGTACATGACGATTTTCAGGGTCGAGTTTTTATGTCATGTTCGAGTAACCATTAATCATGAAAGCATCGGTAGAAGCTGACGAGTTAATGCCAGTTTCACACAAAAAGAATAAGTCCGGTTTGATCTCGTTTAAAGAGAGTTCAACGTCTTGAAGGTTCGAACGTAGACCCCTAATATTGGAAGAGGAGACCTAATAGTAGGGATCCACGTTAGAAGTTGGAGAACTCGGTTTAAGCTTATTTTTTTTGTTTTCAGAACTTTTTATATTGGGATTGGAAAAAGGTGTGGTATAGATCGGTAGATATGTTTAAAGATTATCTTTGTAAAATATTGAACAAAAAAGTCGTAGCAGTCCTCACCAATATGGCTTCGATATTCTCCACCGGAAACTCCTGTATTGTCAGACTCCATTCACCAAATGTCAATACATCAGCCTCGGTATTTTGCATCTGCTGATAGGATAGCCGCCTTGAGAGTTACCTTATGGTTCGGGTCCTTAGACTATCAGTCAGATAACGCCAGCTCAGATAAAACCTGTTCCTCCAGCACTCGTATTAGTGATATGATAACAAACACAAAGGAAATAAAATGTACTCAAGTCAGTTCCACCCACGGCTAACACTAACCAATAATCGACCCAAGGAGCAGCATGTTATTCCCCCTTTGTCAGAAAAATCGCTCTTAGACGGTGAGGACTAAGATAGAGAGAGAGAGAGAGAGAGAGAGCGAGAGAGAGAGAGTAAGTGAAACGAAAGAAATGTACACGTCGAAGTACCTCTACAGTTCATTTTGTACTCTCCATCAGTGTGAGTGTACAAATAGATGGCAGTGTTTTGCGTTTGTCCGACACGCACATCACTCACTCCTCTTACAAGACCTGAGTTCAGAATGACTGAAAATGCACAATATTGAGCGCAGGTTTTACATCAGATTCATTTTCTAGATGGGTAATCTAACTACTGGTCCATCTCGCAGAGTGAGGTAACTCTGCGTCTAGGTACTATGCCAGGTATTTCTACGTGAGGAGAAAAATAAAAAAAATAAAAATTTAACTATAAATAAAAAAATACTTTTTTTAAGATAATCTCAGTTTGATTCAACTAAGAATTGTAATCTCTCATTTCCTTCGTCCTACTCGACTCGCTCTCAGTCGTTTCCTCACAAACATATCCCGTAAATGTGTCGGTGTCGTCATTCCTACTTCCACTGAATCAGCCCACACGCCTATCAAACTTGATTACTTGGCCTCAACAGAGAGCCACTACTACCGGCTATCATAGAATGTTCTAGCCCCACTTCCTCCCTGATGTATAACAACAATACCATTTTGTAAATGATATATTGCAAACTTCTTATTGAACACAATTTAACATGTTACCCTATAGCTGAGAGGGAAGTGGGGGTTAGTACCACTCCCAATTTTATTCGCGCGTAATTGAAAACAGTAGATCTGACAAGATTCAAACTTGACATCTCTGATTAGATAGTCGATGACGATATCTATTTTGCCAATCGGCCACCTGTTTTCAAACAATAGATGTAAGTTTAAAACAATATAAGTGTAGATCCAAATTTAGAAAGAATATATAAATAAAATTGAATAAAAATATTTTACTCAGGTCAAATATTTGACAGTGTAGAAAAAGAGGGAATGCGGATTTCAAGTCTTGATGGGTTCAGTTAAACAAAGATAAATATGAAATTGAAAGACCTTTCTTGAATAGCTTCATAAATCTAATAATTTAGTAATGTTAAAAGATATTTGTTCAACGTTAAAACGATGGGGATTGAATCTTATTTAGAACGTCAACCGTTTATAAATAAATTGATTCATTAACCACTTCCTGGAGATTATCGAGATAGCTAGTATTTTGATCATTCGTGTGTTTTCTTCTTTTTGTTGTGAAAAAAGCATATATATAGATATATTGTGATTTTCGCGGCTCATTCCATCATTCTGACACATACACACAAGCTGCCTCGAGAATTGTAGGGTTTCGGTAGCGAAGGATGATGATGTCTTTTGTCAGTTTTTACTTAACGATTTCAGTTATGTAAGCAAAACTTCTTTTCAAATTTAAACATTTTACTACAGAACAGTGAAGTGAACTTACATATCGCGTAATATATATATATATATATATATATATATATATATATATATATATATATATATATATGGGAAATGAAAAAGGAAAAACCAAACAGGATGTTTTTTTTATATATACATCAACGTTTCTTCTTTATTTTTAAGACTTCTTCAGGATGATAATATTAAGAAAAATGTCATGCAAGTACATAGAAATATTGGGTTTACATTATGGGCTGATGGGAAGAAAGTAAACCCAATATTTTCACGTCGGATTACCTTCATCCTTCCTTTCTCATATATATATATACATATATATATATATATATATATATATATATATATATATATATATATATATATATCACTTTACAATCTCCTGTGGCCTTGGGGAACCAGGTTCATGCCGTGTGACCGTCTGAGATTGTATTTCCCTGCGCTGATGAGAGCCGTAAGCTGGAAACGACGTCGTACGTACGGAATATGTTAAAATATAATTTTTTCATCGACTTATGAAGATACAAATCAAGATATAATGATACTAAGGAGAGAACTTGAATGCCTACTAGTCACTGCCATCGAGTGTCTAAGATCTCTCTGTACAGGGGTGTGTCATGACAACATGGTATGCGGATACTTCACCCTACATGTAAACCTGTACCAAATATTCAAAATAACAGTATTTTAAGCATAAATAAGATCCCCTCTGTATAGCTACACCACACTAGCTTTTCCAAATATGTATCCTCTAGTAACAACACTAAGCTGGATACTCCACCAGACTAGATGAATTCCTGTCATGGAATCCGATAAGACTAAGAGCCCACAATAAAAATATAGTATGACATAGTTAACTGGTCAATTGGGGAGAAGAAAATTGATGTTCTTAACTTCTTTACTGACTCTGCGTTTGAGAAGTAGAGAAATACTTTGTATAGAACACTTGAATATCTATGTATATCATATGGAAATCAAGTGTTTACCCCAAGAAGGGGCCAAATTATTTCTGAAAACTTCGACAAGTAAAATGAAACTAAAGTGAGATACTAAACGTTAGTCTAGAATCTTTAATTCAATGTTGATGAAAATCCATTTCATGATTTTGATTCTATAAAATAAAAAGCTTATGTTTAAGGGGTCTTACGATAATTTTTACATTCAGGAAATCTTGCTTAATTAGTGCCGCATGACTATGGATCAAATCCAATTCAAATCCTACGTATTTGAGTTTTTAAATGGGACGTTGTGGCCATATTATGCTCCTTAAAAACGTGTTAAAATATATTTGGAACTGTTTTATAGAATATCTTATGAAAGGTTTGGTGTATTTTCTTGTTGTTCCAAACTTTCTTATAAAGAAAATATAAGTCTGAATTTGATCTGTCAAATTAGAAGTTCTAAAAATAAACTGACTTTGAAACAATTGTAAAAATTTGTGTAAATTTCGTCATTTACATATATCTGTATATATATATATGCGTGTGTATATATACATAAGCAACGTTATATATAAAAACTCTAATCAAAAAATAAAATCACCATGACAATTATATGTAATAATTTATGTAGTCTGCCTTTCAACGGAATCTTCAGACAACGAATGCAGAATTTTATTTCTACTTCCGGAACAAGATTAGAGTTTGAATATGGATCTAAACAAAACTTGCTTCTTAGGACCTGGATGAGGGGGAGCGGAGGGTCTTATTTTATTTATTTGGGGGGCAAAGTTTATTTTTGTATAATCTTTAGATTTATCTCTTCTTTTAATCTTTGGTCTTGTCTAGATAATAGCTAGTCAATCTATGTTCAACCAGACACTTTCACACCTTTCCACATCTACACACGCACACATTACTAAGCATATGCACATTCATTCACACATTCAGTCATACACATATACCTAAACTACACCGTATGCTAATAACTTTAAATGAAATATGTTAGATATTGGGCAAGTATACTTTTTGTTGAGAATAAAAGAAAATAGGGTGCAATCAGGGATAGCTAAGTGTACTCGGAGGTCAGCTCGACCTCCTCTGTGCTAGAAACGGATGAGACGTAACATGGCATTAAGATAGAATGTGAGGGGGAGAATTCGCTTAGAAGCACACACGTAGGAATTATAATTTTAGAGAAGTCCGGATAAGATATGATTAAGCAGTAATTATCGACTTCTCTCTGTCTCCAACTTTCCCCACCAGTCAATGATTGAGATCCCAGACAAAAAGACCTATTTTTGTCTGAAACCGTTTTTTTCTACTTGGTCCTTATTTTCGGGATATGAACGAACTTGCTTGCGGGGGGGGGGGGAGTCTTCAGTCGGGCAGGATAACATAAGGACACGTGCAAGAACGAACGCATGACACAAAGTTGAAACGTAACAAATATGATAATTGTTATGCTGCCGTACCTGTACGAAGAACAAATGGACTCGTTCATCCATAATAAAATGCGAGAAGCATTCCACCTCACTAACTTCTTCCACCCCAGTTCGATACTGGCAGTTCCAGAATACTACTTCTTGTATATGTATTCTTTTTCTTCAATAATATATCTTTGTTCCTGTCACCCCGTGTTTCCGTGTCTTTATGTCGGCCCCTAACAGGGTCACAACAATAATACTCCGACGGAACCTTATTAAATGTAATAATCGACAAATGAATAAAATTAAATAATAATATTAATAATAATTACCAAGATATCTATTATTAATAACAATAGCTATATATTTTCAAATTAAATTGGTTATTATTAAACCTTTTGTCCGCTAGTTGCAGAATACGCACTAACGTAGTCGAGTGCCCTCTAAGCCCAACGATGTTGGGCCAAAGTGATAGCTTGGTTCACCTGTTCACAAACATCTTTTCTTTTGTCTACCTTTTGACCGGCTTCCTTGTATTATGCTTTCAACGTCTATTTTGCATAGCCCTACACTGGTACGCTTAACGTGACCAAACAATCTCAAGACTTTACATTCGATGACAGAGGATATTGATGGGATGCCAGTGAGTTTTATCAACTCTGCGATACTGACGTGATCAGATAGTTTATGATCAGTAATGAAGCGGATGATGTGGCTTTGGAAAGTTTCTACTTTCTGACGTGATTTTACGGTTCAGTTGACACATTCAAGCCCGTATAAGACTACAGGAAGAACATATGCGTTATAGATTTTTGCTTTGATTTTCTATGGTATGCGTTTAGAAGTTAAGGCGATTTTGTTTCTTGTGAAGTCGGTTCGACCTAAGCCGAATCTGTGATTTACAGCTGTCGTTAGATGAAGACAGCTTGTGCCCAAGGTAAATATAACAGTGAGTAATGAATCTTATTCATTATAATAATAACCAATCTATCTATTATTAATAAAAATAACTATATATTTTCAAATAAAATATGATTGTGATTAAATGAAATCTTATTAAGTATAATAATCAGCAAGACGGAATTTTTGCTAATCTGTTTAATTATATTTAATATAATCCTAACCAACTTGCCTTTAAGGATATTATCTATGGGTTATCGTTCTGCTATGACTTTTGTTTATTTGTCAGGGGATAATTATTGAAGTGTTGTGCAAACAACACACATGACAACCCATAGAGGTGGGCGCGCTTCAAAAGATTAAGATTAATGCACGTTTCAGAATTACAATTATCAAAATTATATTTAAATAAAGCGTGAAAATGTATACTATTTTCATGCTCAGCATATTAGATTTTATCAATCACAATTCCAGGTGGATATATCTGAAACAGCTAAAAGAAACCACAGATGTCAAGATAGAAAAAAAAAACAAATAAACGTAGATTTCTTTCTAGATATTTTCCTCTTAATAAGATACAATCATACAGAAGTTCCTGACGATAACAATAGTCATTCACTTTCCAATATAAAGGAGTCCGGTTTATACTCTTTCTGTCTCTTTCCATACAATAACGAGGACCGGTAAAATATTAAATTTTTAAACAAATCTAAGGATCAAATTGGACATAGAAAAGTATCTGATTATTATCTTATTTAAACCGATTTTTTTTCATTAAAAACTTAATTTTCTAAGGAAAGAGTTATAGAGTAGTTTGTTTGTTTTTTTTGTATGTTGTTTTTTATCATAGTTCACCCCAAACAAGGCAGGCCGCCACTGTAGACGTAAGTGACTACTGAGAAAAAAGGGTAAAGGTTTGGGAGGGGGGTTAACCTAAATTAGGAGCTGCGTAGCGAGACGGCTGTTTACATTAGTTTTAAATTCCTGCATATCAGTAACGTCAGGAAAGCAGGGAGGGAATTCCAGAGTCCAGCAGCACGAGGAAAGTAGCTTTTGGAATAGAAAGCTCTTCGGCATCTGGGGACCTTTACAGTGTATGAATGGGATTTGGCAGATTGTCGGGTTGGTCTAGTGAATTTACGTCGTAGGGGTACCATCAGAGCACAATCCATTGAAATACTTGTAAAACAGGCACAAGGAAGCAACATTGCGGCTACGGAACAGGGGCTGGAGCTTGGTGGATAGTGAAGGACCTATCAAGTTGGCGACTCTTTTTTGGACCTTGTCTAAGACGGAGAGACTAGCGGATGATGCACCAGCCCAGATGTGGTAACAATACTCCATGCATGGGCGGATGGTGGCTTTGTAGAGATATAGGATAATGTCAGGTGTGAGAAGTTTACTAGCACGGTAGAGGGAGCCCACCTTCTTTGCAGCAGCCCTGGCAATGTTTTCGATTTATTTGTTCCAATTCATGTTATCTGTGAAAGTTAGGCCGAGGAGTTTGAATGATGAACTCTCAGGCAGGGTGCTATTTGCCATGACAATCGGTGATTGAAGAGATTTCTTGTAGTTATTGAAGGAAAGTAGCTTTGTCTTTGCGACATTAAAAGTTACCATCCATTTTTTACCCCATTCCACTACAGACTGGAGGTCATTTTCTAAGGATTCAGCCATTGCCTCTGATATGTGCGCGTCGGTTTTGCCACATGACCAGAGTAGAGCGTGGTATCGTCAGCAAATATTCCTATCTCAGTTGCAATGGCATCAGGGAGGTAATTTATGAAAATCAGGAACAGTAGAAGTACAAGAATAGATCCCTGGGGTACACCAGCATTTATGCCATGTTGCTTAGAAGTTACTGATTTAGAATCAATTTTAGAAGTTCCAGTGCCTTTAGAGTTTCTCTTCTAGCTACTATTTACACTACTCTCAAGAGAAGATATTTCTTTGGAAAAATAAATAAATCCAAGAGAGGTTTTTATGAACCTATTCTAGGATTGGTCTAAAGGGAGGTTATTTAGCTACTTTTAGTAATTATTAAGTCATTCAGTTTCTTTTCATTTTATCAATGAAAAAGAAGTAACTCCGATAGTTTTTTTTTAATTTTGATGATCTTTGAATTAATATTTTGTTAAAGTGTTAAGATTTTCAGATCTTTAAAATCTTGTTAAAAATTTAACAAAATGTTAACTAAATATAATAAATGTGTTTTTCTGAAACGCGCATAAGTAAGGATATACATTGTTGAATGTTTATTTTTGGAGCTTGAATATTATAGTTTTTATTATTATTAATATGTATTGAATTTCTTAAATCTACCCAATTAATTTATATATATATATATATATATACGCACGCCTATATATATATATATATATATATATATATATATATATATATATATATATATATATATATATATATATATATATTATGAAAGACAGAAAGGAAAAAAAATTAAACCCAGGAGAAAATAAAAACAAAATCTCTCGATTGATTTTTATTTGTCTTTACTTTCTGCTGTTCATACATTCTGTCTCCACAACATTTCATTTATGATATATCGTGTATTTTATTGTCATATATATATATATATATATATATATATATATATATATATATATATATATATATATATATATATATATATATATATATATATATATATATATGATTTGATTCGTCATCAAACTTTTGTTGTATAGAATCTGTGCTGAGGAAGAGAATCGGTATCAATAAAGGTCCTTTCGTCTCAGAAACGATGGTACAGTTACACCGTATGTACTGTTGAATTCTTTGAACGGATATAAATGAATACGTCGCGCATTTGTTTATTTCAAACCCATTTTTGTCATAGAAATCGCAACAGGAAAGGAATAAAGCAACTTGATGTAAGGAGCTAACAAGAACGAAATATGTGTATCGTAAAGACACGAGATGCCTAGTAACCTTAGTCTTTAAATACGAAGGCTATATGTAGGAGGAAAACAGTCAGCATGAAGAGCGTAACTACTGTAATAGGAAGCTGCAGTACAATGGGGGTATCAAAACAGCGAATAGATAGAGACCACTAAACCAACGAGTCAAACGAGCTAGAAAAAAAGAAGCCGGGAATATATCACACAATTCTGAAGAACACATGCCATAATAGTATTTATAGAAAATACTGAGACTAGTCGAATTACGTCTGTGAGAGAGAGAGAGGGTCCGGTGAAGATGAAAAGGTGGAGCCAATCAAATTACATATACGTTTCTGCACCTTATCAAGAATCCTCAAATGGGATAAAGATTAACCAGCCAAAATATGAAAAAGTACTACTTACATGGTCTGCTAGTATATCTGTAGCGATAGAGAATAGTCTCAAGTGTGTGAAAGTGTTTGGGGAAATAGAGAGAAACGTCTTTAAAAGAATCAGACAGAGCAATGCACCTAACGTATGAACTCCAAAAAAGATTTGATGAGAAAGAAAGACCAAGAAATTCCAGAGTCGATTTCTCCTCAAGAGCAGAGCCATCTATGAGAATCTCAGGAAAAAAGGTGCACGCCTGCGATTGAAAGACACGAGCTGGGTCTTCACAGGATTAAAGGGAATAAAGCATTTGTACCCCAACCCACAACAAAACCTAGTTCAAGTTCTAGATCAGCTGCATATTTTGACTGATCCGATGGAGATTGGTTAGAAGCAACACCAGAATAGGGTGATATAATCAGCATAGATGTTGATTTTAAACAATGTTCTTTGGAAGATCATTTATATAGAGAAGAAATAGTGTTGCGCCAAAAATAGAGCGCTGATGAAGAGCAGCATTGATAGGAAAAGAGAATGAAGAGACACCGCCCAGAGTTACTC
The DNA here is from genome assembly GCA_963556195.1 of Sepiola atlantica. Taxonomy (NCBI): domain Eukaryota; kingdom Metazoa; phylum Mollusca; class Cephalopoda; order Sepiida; family Sepiolidae; genus Sepiola; species Sepiola atlantica. The sequence continues at coordinate 3,048,021 of OY744536.1, read as the reverse complement.
GCATTCTTTGATCTTAAAGAAAATACCTAATAATGTCAAGATCCTCACCACCTATACAATACCCCTAAAGTTTGTGTAGGAGAATGCCACAGTTTGTCGAATGCCTTCGAAATATCAAGCGCAATGCACCTATCCTCTTCTGAATTATCCATCAACCGACAGATCCGCTCAGTTACAACAGTTAAAGATCAGCAGTTGAACGAAAACCACTAAAGCCATACTGAACATCACTAAAGAAGCCCAGCATTTCCAGAAAATGAAAAGGCTGCCTTTGACCAGCCTTTTAAAAATTTTGCTAATAATTGATAGGAGACTACCAAAACGATACTTAATTGGGTCGAACCTATCATCAGCATTTTTAAAGATAGGAACAACAGAAGACTCATTCCAACAAGAAGAGAAACAGGACTGAGACAAACAAATATTAAATAATTTAGACAGGATAGAAGAAAGTTCAGAAGAACAACGCTTGAGAACGAAAACAGGAATTGAATCAAGACCGGAAGACTTAGGCTGGTCAAGATCAGAAAGAACCCTAAAAACATATTCGGAGTAATAATGACAGAATCAAGACTGATAAGTTTTCACAGGAAAATCAGGAAGAACAGCACCCGAATCATCAAGAGAATAATTGTCAGCAAAAAGACGAGCAAAGAGATCAGTCTTATCCTTAGCAAATGGAATGACCCGAATACCATTAAAAAGATAAGGAATAGAAGACTTTCAACTATTAATAACACTATTGTAGATTCTCCAAAAATCACGAGAGCCAACCTTTTGAGATGAGATAGAGTCACAAATCTTTTGTGAATATCTAGACTTAGATCCAGAGATTGCTCTCTTGCAAGCATTGTTAGATCTTCTGTACGACTTTCTAGAAGCCTCAGAACCACCTAGATGATACTGATTAAAGTAATGGTTGCGATGGCCAATGACAGAAGCACAAATAGATGAAAACCAGGGAGGCGAATGAGGTTTGGTTTGAAACTTACGATGAAAAATGAAGGTGTCAATTCCAACAAGAAGCCAGTCAGTAACTTCCCTAGCAGCATCATTTGGATACATACCAAAGATAGGACCCCATTGAACGTCAAATCGGAAGCTGGAAGCTTATCTCAATCAGCCTTCATGTAGTTGAACGTCTTCCTATAGAAGGCTTCACCGAAAAATCAACATTAACATCAACAACAGCATGGTCAGAAGAACCCAATGGAGGAGAAGAGGAAATAGAACATGAGTCAGGAACAGAAGTGAAAAAAAGATCAAGTAACGATGGTTGGTGAATATCATTATTAGGAAAACTCGTAGACGAGGTGACAATTTGGGACAAGTTATCAGATAGAGAAAAGTTAAGACGTATTTCACCAGCTTAATCTGTGCGGTTAGAGTGAGGGAGCCAAGCGGAATGATGAGTAAAGTGATTCAAAAATGGCTGCATATCAGCGGGGAGTGAACCAGAGTTCTGACAGACCCCAAACTGCTCGGAGTGCAGCTGTTGTTGAAAGAATGCGAAAAAAGGACATAATGCAGAACGCGACGGCGGAGATGAACACCATTCCAAAAGAAGACTTTCAGACGTGTTTCCGGCAGTGGATGGATCGGTCGGTTAAGTATGTGCAAGCACAAGGGGCCTAATTTTTTAAGGGGATTAGGGTCCCAACACCGTCGCGTATTTTTTATTGCCTAAGGTCGGATACGTTTTAGACAGGCCTCGTATATATATATATATATATATATATATATATATATATATATATATATATATATATATATATATATATATACACATATCAATGTTATACGTACATAGCAGTACTTTTATGTACGTATAAAATTAATTAAAAAATATATATCAACGAAAAATACGTCCTATAAAGTTAAGGGCGTCTAATAATGCAATCTTCTGCATCTGTCTCACTTAGGAAGTGAAACAATTGATATAGTAATATGTTACTAGAAGCAACAAATGTCACAATCACCAATAAAACAAGCCGCACTGATGAGCTGTGAAACAGCGAAACAGGCTGTATGTGGATGACTATAAAAAGCTCCCTCCGGGTAGAGCTTATTTTTGTAAGGGTATCGTCAACGGCCATTAGCTTTAAGGCAATGCTCATTAGGTAAAACTAATTTCGAGCTCCGGTCATTTGCAATGTTTACATATCGTTACATTGAGATATCACTTACATTCAGTCAGTGTCGCCTGATGGCGTATGGGTTAGCATCGCCGACTGTCAGCTCGACGGTTGCGTTTCGATCCCGGCTTGAGACACTAACTGGTCTAGCCGCACTGATGAGCTGTGAAACAGCGAAACAGGCTGTATGTGGATGACTATATATATATATATATATATATATATATAAGGTTAATACACCAAAAGATATAAGAGGCAACTGATATCTTTAATTAGTGAACCTTGGATACATTTTTCACTGTCATTTACTGCATCGATAGCAAACAAATTTCCCGCCTGGATAACCCTTTTCGTTTTTGGACTACCATTCACCACCTGGATTATTTTTCAATATACGTCTTTGATATCTTTCTTGAATATGTTTTAAACTTTATGAGTTGGATGAACTGTATAGGTTTAACAAAAAAGTATGTTTTGGGCCGATATATTTGATGTTTTATATACTTTTATGTATTTTTATATATATTTTTTAAATATTTTTTCAAAGTTTAATTTTATTGCCTGCAGTAATGTCATTGCGGTAATGGTCATCTGAGGATAAGAATTTTCTTTGAAAACTCATGAGTTAAGGACTTTAAAGTACTTTGCCTGAACATTGAATTCTAATAAAATTTGATTCGCACCTTATTTTATTCTTTCACTTCATCTGGTGCTATATATATATATATATATATATATATATATATATATATATATATATATATATATATATATATATATATAAACATTCATATACAGACCGCTGTTTCGTTGTTTACGTATTTGGCTAGAAATAGCAAGTGTATCCACGCCGAGATTCGGAACCCGAACAGCCGGTCGCACCCAAATATGATCAGCAGCCAAATGCTTAATCCACTGTGCCAGAAAAACTCGTGACTGATATTATAAGGAGTCATAGTGCTATATATGCACTTTTTTTTTTACTTATGTTTGTATACAAACGCAAACGCACACACACACACACACACACACACACACATATATATAGAGAGAGTTTAAATTCTCTTCATTCCCATATTCATTGATGGGGGGGTTGAATATCAGGCTGCGGAGACAAAGGTGACTTTGCAACTGGGTTCGAATCCTCCGACCGGCAGTAATTCGCATCTTTTACGCTAGAGATTGCATAAGCATGAAACACTGATGTCTGTAGGTAATAATAATAAATATTCATTTAAAAAAAATAATATTATATATACATAGTACTGGTAAGATTTTTGTTCATAGAAGTTGATCCAATGAAACCTACTGTGTTTATATAAAAGTGCTCAATAACAGGTAGAGCTATATTTTAGTAAAAATTTTTGAGACATATGTGCTCTACCTACGATTTGAACTCAACATCTCACTATTGGAGTTACTTAATTCTTGAACGCTTTTCCATGCTGCCTTCACGAAAACCCTTCTTTTCCATCTGTATTATCTCCTTTCATTGGACACCTCATCAACGGACAATTACCAACTGGACAGACCCAATATCTTTTTTACACGAACTTTTTTCACTCTCCATTACTTAATATTTTTTCAAATTTTGAATTTTGGCTTTTCCACTGCCAACTTATCTATCTATGTAATTCCTCTGATGATAAGATTTTGATCTTTGAAAAGCCTTGTCTTAAGGAAAGAATAATAAACATAATGTTATTACCGAGTATACCTTGCATTGAACAATAGAAGTTGAAATAAATCTGTCATTCGTACATGTTTATCCCTCTTCTTTCATCTATCTTTATAATTGCTCTATCTCGTGTATTGAGCTTAAACCACTTCCCTATAGGTTCTATCTACTAAAAGTATGTTTTTAGTTTCATATTTTATTATATATATATATATATATATATATATATATATATATATTATTCATTTTATACACACATAAAAGTAATGCATCGACACGTGTTTCTGGCTCACAGTCGTCATCAGCATGGCTAACTTAGTCAAAGATCGAACCTTCAATATTGATGTCTATAGTTCAGCGTCTTACCATTGGACTACGACGTCCTGCCTGAATATGCACGATTTTTATCACCTAAATATTTAATGTATTGTTATGTAATTGTGTTTATTGGTGATTGCAGCGTTCGTTGTTTTTGCTTACTACTACTATTTCGATTGTTTCACTCCCTGAGTGATTGAGAGGCAGAAAATTACATTATTAGTCGCTCTTAACTTTATAGGACGTATTTTTCGTTAATATATATTTTGTATTAATTTTATACGTACATATAAGTACTCCATCGACAAGCATTTCTGGCTCACAGCCGTCATCAGCATGGCTAACTTAGAGAAGGATCAAACCTTCGATATTGATGTCTATAGTCCAGCGTCTTACCATTGGACTACGACGCCCTGCCTCGGAATACGTACGATTTTTATCACCTAAATATTTAATGTATTTCTATATAATTGTTTTTTGGGGTGATTGCAGCGTTCGCTGTTTTTGCTTACTACTATATATATATATATATATATATATATATATATATATATATATATATATAAATATATAAATCGTTATATAAATGTTAAAATGTCGTCATTCAATGATAAATGCCTACTGAAGTCGGTAGCCATTAAGACATACGATACCTAACCGTCTGTCTCTCATCGACAAAATGGCGGATGTAGAGATTGTATCATTCGGAAATTCAGCTTTTCGGGATTTTATCACCTTCTTTTTTATTTTGTATTCGGTGGCTTTAATAACCGCATTTAGCCGAGTTAGGTGCTATTTCTGAGCAAGAACTTTCTTTTCATTTTTTATGCATAAGCATAATAATGATAGAATAACCAAGCCAACGAAACAAAACAGAACTGAGAGCTTAAAGTCTATTCACTGTTTAAGAAAACTGACCCTCGACTTTATTGGGTGTTTTTTTTTATTTTTATCTCTCGTCATTTGCAGTAAATGGACAAGAAACGAATAATGATCGCTTGACACTCGCAGAATGTTTAACTTACTCTTAACTACGAACGGGCGTATTGTATGTTGCGTGAAAATCACTATCAATCACAGATGATACTTTTTATTACAGTTTCGCTAGATTAGGTAGATTTGTCATTCAGAACAAGTCTGTTATTACGACGCTATATTGTAAGTCAAGACGATGCACAGTAGGCCTATGCATGCGACTGTGTGTATGACCTTGTTATCGAGTGAAAGATGCTCTTGTTACTGCCACAGAGATGCATACACTTCGCACCGGTGCTATTAGTGAGTGTTCGAGCCTGGATAGATATACAGATCATTTATACTATTACAAAGCTCTTGTGTTTTTATAGTTTGTCTGTTTGTACGCAAATAGAAACACATGATTGGTTGACAAAAAAGGAATAGGCAGAGCACACATTACTAAGGCAGTAGTTTTTAGGATACCAATACCTGAGTTCGAATATCATGTGAGTCTAAAGAGTTATTTCTTAACTGGATACGTGTTTCATAAATTTAAAGAAATTAACACACGATAACATAAAATAAACATTGCATAAATAATTTTTTTTAAAGAAGTCAACTTTTTTTTTGGATAATCCACAAAGAAGTAGACTCAAACGGCATTCGTTATTACTTCAAATCAAATTATTTTTGCTTAAAAACAGAATTGCTTATGTTTTGGCCAATACAAACAATACGTAAATACGTTCATCGTAGTTACTAACTCTCTCACGAAAATACTAAGTAGCGTATTTTTTCCACAAAATTTCGGAAACATGTTTTTCGTAATAGCAGTAGAAGCTAGGTAAAGATGGAAATTGACATACCCAGGTACCGTACAGACACCGTTCAAGAATCGGATAAAAACTAGTTTTAAATTGTATTTTTTAAGACAGGTACTATTTTTTTTTAACTGAGTTAACCACGAACAAGGCAAGTTTCCACTGTTAACGTAAGGGACTAGTGATAATTAGGGTGAAAGTTTAAGGGATCATCCTAAATTGGGAGCTGTGCTGCTAGATGTTTGTTCACATTTGTTTTGAATTTCTGCATGCTGGTATAGTCTGTGAAACAGGGAGCAGGAACGAAGTTCCACAGGCCAGCAGCTTGAGGAAAGAAGCTATTGAAGTAGAAGGCTCTCCGGCATCAGTGAATGGATGGGATTCAGCTGATTGTCGGGTTGGTCGAGTGTATTTGTGTCAAGGGGGACACTAGCGCAGCAAGTTCATTGAAACTCATTCCATTTTCAATTAAAACAAAAATGGATACTATTGAATCTGAAGCAATGACAATTCTATTTCAAATTAACCGATAAATATCGATTTACAGATCGACAGAAAAAACGAGAACATTTCTAATAAACAACAAATTTACTCTAATCGATTTTGTAAAGGACTTTCCCCACTCTCAAGTTAAATATCCCAATATATATCGTTTGATTGCTTCATCGATAGAGCACCGGGCGCAAATCACTGGGGTCTCGGTTTCAAATATTGCAACGTTTAACCACACTGATGACTCGTAGAGACTACGTAACACGTGTCTGTGGATAACTATATGTATATAGAATTCTTGTTTTCATTTGGTAGAATAAAATAAAAGCGGGAAATTCTTTTATGATATTGCAGAAGTTAAGAGTAACTTAGGTTCCAAGCTGGGCGAGCGTACTCAGGAGAAAAACGTTACTGGGTTTTCTTAAAGTTGAATTATAAATGTAAACCGCTCGTTTGCTTTCTTCAGCCATATTTGATCCATGAGTAAGTAAGTGGCCTTCTGGGAGAATTTCGCTGTTTTAAATATATATATTTATTTATGATATCTTTCGGAAGCCAATTGGTAGGGGTCCTCTTGAAAAAATCTCTAAAGGGGGCCTGGTAAAAATAATAACCAAATAAAGAAATAAAAGAAATTAGGGCCCCTTCCTGGATTTTATTTTAAAATGCCGTGCAATGCATTCTTGATAGCTAACCTTGAATGATTAAAGAATTCAATTCTGCTCATAATTATTATTAATTTATTTTTCTCATATTTGCTACAGTCAAAACTCGGTGCGGGTGTTCCTATAAAAATCAAAGAAATCAGAATATGTAATGACTGTATCTGCTTAAAAACCGAAATAATCTGGAATCAGTGGCTTATTTTAAATTTATTTGCTTTAATGCCGGCGTGCCCCAATGATCGATTCTGGGCCCAAACGTGACCTTCGTTAAGGGGGCCTGTGTACCGAGTCTGGTTTAATCTGCTGACGTCACGGCTAAGCATATTAACAAGACGCTTCGAAGAGAAAGGTCATTACACACCAACACATGGACATATGGCTGTGGTCATTTCTGTCTGAAATTATTGGATCTTTGATCTAGTAATTGTTTGGTATTTTAAAAAAAGATACTGCTGATTTTATTCATGTCGTTTTCATGGTTGAAAATCTCATAGTGATTTGAAGGTAAAACTATAAAAAAAACTCATAGACAAAAATGCAAAATGGTTCACAAACCTCTCTTAATAGAAAAGGCTTAAATAAAGAAATACTTAGTTTTCTCTAAAATTTGAGATATTTTGCACAATAACAAGTCTGCATAACACAAAACGTTTTGTTGTCTTGATAGAAAATTAACTTGTATGAATTACTCGTCGACTGTCATAAAATAATATAAACTCGAAATTCGGGTCAAGCTTAATTCTTTTTGCATAGAAAAAACTTTATTTTTTGTGCCAAAACGTTCTTTATGTGTAATAAAATTCTAAACCCAGTTCAAATATGTTTGGTGTTAGAAGAAAACAATGATTAAAAATTTGATTTAAAGTTCTGAACACTTTAAATATAATTTTATTTCAGGACAAGAAATACAATTAAAAATAAGTAAAATTGACAATAAAATAACTTTGTTTATATATTTATTTCCAAATGAATTTGCATTTTTTTAACATAGTTCACCCCAAACAAGGCAGACCGCCACTGTAGACGTAAGGGGCTACTGTGAAAAAGGGTGAGGGTAGTTTTTTTTTTGGGGGGGGGGGTCAACCTAAATTGGAAGCTGTGCAGCGAGATGTCTGTTTACATTAGTTTTAAATATCTGCATGTCAATACAGTAAGGAAAACAGGGAGCAGGGAGGGAGTTCCAGACTCAAGCAGCACGAGGAAGGAAGCTTTTGTAGTAGAAAGCTCTTCGGCATCTGGGGACCTCCACAGTGAATGGATGAGATTTGGCAGATTGTCGGGTTGGTCTAGTGAATTTACGTCGTTGGGGCACCAGAGCACAATCCATTGAAGTACAGGCACAAGGAAGCAACATTGCTGCTGTGGGATAGGGACTGGAACTTGGTGGATAGTTAGGGACCTATTAAGTTGGCGACTCTTTTCTGGACCTTGTCTTAGAGGGAGAGACTAGTGGATGATGCACCAGCCCATATGTGGCAACAATACGCCATGCATGGGCAGATGGTGGCTTTGTAGAGATATAGGATAATGTCAGGCGTGAGAAGTTTACTAGCACGGTAGAGGGAGCCCAATTTTTATATTATTTATCGTTTGTTATTTTGTTTGTTGTTTTAAGTTACTGTGGGATGTCTATTCTTTATGACAGGGTTGGGAGGGTCTTGATAACCGGTTTTATTTGTTTTTGTTGTCCCACTACAACTTTCAATGAATTGGTACGTGTGTATATATATATATATATATATATATATATATATATATATTTCAAGTTTAATTTTTTGTGGATGTTGACCCCTAGAGTAAATGTGGTATCGTGCTGACTAATGATTCTAGCAAAGAGTAGGATAGACAGAGGATGACCAAAGACACCCCAATCCTCACACTGTTGATGGCCTTGTGCCTAATTTGTTTAAAATTTAAATTGTATTTTTATATTTTTGG
>OY744536.1:3026517-3034017 GCA_963556195.1 Sepiola atlantica | reverse complement strand
TAAAATATTGATATTTTAAGACTGAAGCTATTTAGGTATAACGTTTAAAATCGAACTGACTTAATTTTGTATATTAGATACTTTCGCGTAACCTAAATTTAGAAATTTCAAATAATGCTGTCGGAATTTTGATAAGAAAACTGTCGACCTAATCCAAAACGTCTCTGTTAAGAAACTAAGAACACTTGCTGGAGTTGTTGAAGTTATAATGTAAAATTGCGTCACATGAAAAGCGACGTGAGGGAAAGACCTGGCTTGGACTGAGAGTTAAGAATCTGTCTCCGTATATTTTGTGCCTAGTTTTTATCGTACGGTTTTACTTAAGTCCTTAGTCGAGTATTTATTTACTTCTTCTCCATGAGGTTAGGCACAAGGCCAGTTTTATCTTACTCCCACAAGTAAGATGTGACCCAAGGTCGGGTGGGGAAAGTGGGGGTTGAAAAGCCAGCGCCTGAGAAAGTGAGCACTCTGGACATTAAAAATTGCCTGGGCAGCCCCGTCGGCATGCCCCGGTAGGGGCGCCTCAGGCAGTAAGCAATAATCTTACTCCTCCCCAAAGAGGGGAGGCAAAGCCTGGGAGGGTGGACCTCCTAGAACTGCACAGGACAAACCCATAGACCGCGGAATCAAGCCCCGAAGGCCAAGACAATACCAGTTTATGGGGTGTAGTATCCAGCGGAACAGATACTACACTTTGATCTTAGCCAAAAGGCCATGTTGAGTCAGGATTTTCTTCATAATTACGCTTTTTCATATGAATTAAATGTATGGCATCATTGTTTATTTTCATGGAAAGAAAAATAATTTATTTCTTCTCTTTATGTGCCTATCGTCAAGCGGATTTTCCATGGACAGGGCTTCTTTGCAAGTCTTTCTACCTGTAGAACACATTACCGAAGGACTGATTCCCTGCTTGATCGTCTTCAAATCCAATGTAAACAAATTTTTATAATAAACTGACACATAAATAATCAAACGCACTTCATACCATTGATCAATGTTAGTACGCCCATAATGTTCCCCATCTTTTAGCTAGCAATCATTTCCGTCTCATTAACACTTTATCTTCGAGTGGCTCTTGGCCTTGATAAATGGTGACCCCGATAGTAAAATAAGCAATAGAAAAATCTACACACTCGTAACACAAAGAAAATGAATTAGAAAACCCTTTCCGAGACGAATTGAGGTTTTCATCTTAGGAGGAACACGTAGCAAGAAGCGACCGCTACCGGCGGATCGTCTTTCGCCGCCGCCCGTTGTTACATAATTAGCGCGAAAGGCGAACAACAAAGGGCGGTTCTTATATTAAACCAATTCAAAAGACTTGGCCATCAACAGAAATGTAGCAGCTAAACACGATAGGATCTCCTTCACTCTATATTTCCGCTTTCTTCATTATTCATGTAACAAATAAAGTTCACAGTTATGGCTATCTACATGGATTCCTAAATTAAAAGTAACCAATTTCCTCTCATCTTGATCAAATCTGATTTTGTCCTCTCTTTATACACTATTATAGTTTCTATTAGACTTGACATCTATTACTAATATAAATTTTGTATTTGTCGGTCTAAAGCCGAGTCTTTCCTATCACTAGATTACAATACTATTTCAGACTATTGTACCATCTTTTAATGTTCAATTCAGCTTATTATACTATTTCTGACTAATGTACCATCTTTTAATGTTCAATTCAGCTTATTATACTATTTCAGACTAATGTACCATCTTTTAATGTTCAATTCAGCTTATTATACTATTTCAGACTAATGCACTATCTTTTAATGTTCAATTCAGCTTATTATACTATTTCAGACTAATGTACTATCTTTTAATGTTCAATTCAGCTTATTATACTATTTCAGACTAATGTACCATCTTTTAATGTTCAATTCAGCTTATTATACTATTTCAGACTAATGTACTATCTTTTAATGTTCAATTCAGCTTATTATACTATTTCAGACTAATGTACTATCTTTTAATGTTCAATTCAGCTTATTATACTATTTCAGACTAATGTACTATCTTTTAATGTTCAATTCAGCTTATTATACTATTTCAGACTAATGTACTATCTTTCAATGCTCAATTCACCTTATTATACTATTTCAGACTAATGTACTATCTTTTAATGTTCAATTCAGCTTATTATACTATTTCAGACTAATGTACTATCTTTCAATGCTCAATTCACCTTACTATACTATTTCAGACTAATGTACTATCTTTTAATGCTCAATTCAGCTTATTATACTATTTCAGATTAATGTACTATCTTTTAATGTTCAATTCAGTTTATTATACTATTTCAGACTGATGTACTATCTTTTAATGCTCAATTCAGTTAACTATACTATTTCAGACTGATGTACTATCTTGTAATGCTCAATTCAGCTTACTATACTATTTCAGACTAATGTACTATCTTTTAATGCTCAATTCAGCTTACTATACTATTTCAGACTAATGTACTATCTTTTAATGCTCAATTCAGCTTACTATACTATTTCAGACTAATGTACTATATTTTAATGCTCAATTCAGCTTACTATACTATTTCAGACTAATGTACTATCTTTTAATACTCAATTCAGCTTACTATACTATTTCAGACTAATGTACTATATTTTAATGCTCAATTCAGCTTACTATACTATTTCAGACTAATGTACTATCTTTTAATGCTCAATTCAGTTAACTATACTATTGCAGACTAACGTACTATCTTTTAATGTTCAATTCGGCTTACTATACTATTTCAGACTAATGTACTATCTTTTAATGTTCAATTCGGCTTACTATACTATTTCAGACTAATGTACTATCTTTTAATGCTCAATTCATGGGAAGGGTAGTATCTGTTCCGTTGTCATGATACAATCCCCCCAGGCATTTCTTTTTCTTATTTTGCAGGGAGAGGTGGTGTAGTATCCGTTCTGTTGTCATTATACCATCCTTCCAGGAATTGCCTCCTCCTTTTTTACGAGAGTAGTATAGTGTATGTTTTGTTATCATGATACCATCCTGCCAGAGATAACCTTCTCCTTTCTGGGAATAGTGTAGTATATTTTGTGTTGTCAGAATACCATCTACCCAGGTAATTAGGTGGAAATAGTGTAGTATATGTACTGTTTTTATGATTCATTATCCTGAGCATTACCTCCTCCTTTGGGTAGTATATTATCTGTTCTGTTTTCATCAGACCATCCTCTTATGCATTACCTCCTCCTATAAGGGGTAGTGTAGAATGTGTTCGTTCGTCATGATACCATACTCCCAGGTATTACCTCCTCCTTCGCGGGGTGTAGTATATATTCGTAAGTCATATATTGTACATTTTTCAGTTAAAGAAATTAATATATATATATATATATATATATACTCTAAAGAAGCTTTGAGTCATTTTAAACAAAGAAAGAAAATGCAGTTTTAATTCGCAGAGAAACTAACTAAATCCATTATATCGCAGTTTTAGCACTTGCATAAGCCGACCCACCGTTGGAAAATCCGTAAATAAAAACGGGGATTTAAGTATCTAACAGTGAAACAAAAACAGGGGACCTTAACTTGGGCGTGAAATATTTAAACGGGGATCATCAGTTGTTTACCATGTAACTGTTTCGAAGATTTCAAAACAGGACAGTAAAAATATTCATGGCTCTCTAGTGGTACTGATCAAACGACCACTTCCTCAATAATCAAATGTAGAAATAATTCAGCTTTAATTTCACTAATATATACATAACTAAATAAATAATAATAATAATAATAATAATAATATATTACCCTTAAGACTACAGTGTTATATGGTAATTTGCATATCAAATAACATTAATTGTAACATTAATTATAACAATAATATATATATATATATTGTCATAAACCCAAACATTGAAGGCATGCGACCTTTAAAATGGGGTAATATACGAACAGTAAAAGTAAAGAGAGAGAGAAAGGAAGGAAAAAAGTTGGACTCGACAGAGATAGAACAATCATAATATCAAAACTTTAGTAATTAGAGAATAAAATTATATCATCAGGTTTTTAAAATGTCAGAAACTGCTGTCGAGATTCTTTTTAGAAAGATGTCAATAAATCGCAGCCGTTTTTTTTCAGTCAAGAAAAACGAAAAAGGAACTTTAGAAATAAAAGCGTTTTCTTTTTCAAGCCTGATTTTTAGATTGTCTTTCTCCCACACATATTTGGACTGTTTATGGGAGAAAGACAATCTAAAAATCAGGCTTGAAAAAATAAATTTATGTTTCTAAAGCTTTTTTTTTCTTTAGTCTTTTTTTTCATTTATCTTTTTTTCTTTTTTCGATTTTTGTTATATAACTTAACAAAATATTTTTAGCTTTCTTTGGGGGAAATTTCCGTCTGGAATAATAAAATATTGTAACTTAATCCGGAGTGTTATCTTCTGATATATATATATATATATATATATATATATAAATATATATATATATAAGAGAGAGGGGGAGGGAGAGTAGTATGAAAACACATCTATGGCAAGTAAGCCACATAGAAACTTTCATGCGGAAATGAAACATGAAAGTGTTTGTGTAGTTTACTTAACGTGGATATATTTCTATACAACTAATTTGCTCTACTCGCGTGTTGAGCAATGTAGAAGTAAATACTGAATATATATATATATATATATATATATATATATATATATATACAATATATTATATTACCTTATGATATTAAATGAAATAATAATATATATACAGATATATAGACAGAGAAAGGGAGAGGGGAGAGAGTATACTAAAAGCCTGTTTTCTATCCCTTTTCCGATTGTATGTATGTATATCTATAAAACGGGAGAGGTAGGTAAGCTGCATTTGATACTTTTATATTCATAACTGATTCGGGTTGGACAAAAAAACTTAATATTGTATTAATAGATATTTTGTCCGTGTGTCAGTCACAATTTTTCTATCAGTCACAATGTTTAAACGTACATTGTGAAATATCAGAGATCTAACCTACTTTTACAAATGGAAAATATTGCATGAATAGTAAATTATAAATCCCCCAAAAATAAAGCGGATGCCATGACCGGAAATCGAAACCGAAAACTTCAGTCTGAGATTCTACCAAGATAAATAGAGCTTAAAACATTACTATAACAAATAATTATAGCTTTGGATTGACGTCATAGATAATATTAATGCTCTATCCAGTATATTGAGCTTCAGTTTTTATCCGGATGTTTCACTAATTATAAGATATTAGTTGACGCTTATATCTTTTGTTGGATTGCTTCATATATATATATATATATATATATATATATATATATATATATATATATATATATATATATATATATATATATATATTGTCTCGGATTATAAGTTACATACACTAAAACTCGTAATATTTTATTTCTCATCTATTACTAATGGAGATGTGGTATATATCTGTTTTAAGCTGACACTATACTATGACTTTTATATATGAAGCCAAAATTGTCGGACGCTTACAAAACGATGAACTCTAGGAGCTACTGAGAATTAGGGTGAAAGTTGTGGGGGTCATCCTAAATTGGGAGTTGTTCAGCAAAATGCTTGTTCATATTAGTTTAAAATTTCTGCATGTCGGTGTAGTCGGGTAAACAGGGAGCAGAGGGGTAGATTCAAAGGCCGGCAGCTTGAGGAAATAAGCTATATTGGAGTGAAGGCTCTCCAGCATCTGGAGACCTCCACAGTGAATGGATGGGATTTAGCTGATTGTCGGGTTAGTCGAGTGTATTTACATCGAGCGGGCACCAGAGCAGCAAGTTCATCGGATCACATTGTATTCAAGTACTTGTAAAGCAAGCACAAAAACGCAACATTTCGAGATGAGATAGGAGCTGGAGCTTGGTGGATAGTGAGGGGCTTATTAGATTAGAGACTCTCTTTTTGGACCTTGTCTAAAAGGGAGAGACTAGTGGATGGTGCACCAGCCCAGATGTGGCAACAATACTCCATACACGAGCGGATGGTGGCTTTGTAGAGATATAGGATACTGTCAAGTGTGAGAAGTTTTCTAGCACGGTAGATGAAGCCCACTTTAATTGTAGCATCTTTGACAATATCTTCTATGTATTTGTTCTAATTCATGTTACCTGGGTATGTTAGGTCGAGGAGTTTGAACGTTGGAGTCTCAAGTAGGGTGTTATTTGCCATGGCAATCGGTGGTTAAAGAGGTTTCTTGTAGTTGTTGAAGAAAAAGAGCTTTGCCTTAGCAGTATTAAATGTTACCACCCATTCATGGCCCCATTCTACTACAGACTGCAGGTCACTTTCTAAGCATTCAACGATTGCCTTGGATATGTGCGCGTCCGTTTTTCCCACATGACAAGAGTAGTGTGTGGTGTCGTCAGTAAATATACCCATTTCAGACACAATACCATCAGGGAGGTCGTTTATGAAAATCATGAACAATAAAGGTCCAATAATCGATCGCTGAAGTACATCTGCATTTATGACATGTTGTTTGGATTAACGAATATCGAAGACAACCTGGATCTTTATTTTGGGTAGGAAGAATCTAATTATATTAAACATGCGTCCAGTAATACCATATGAATTGATTTATAATGATAAGACCTTTATGCCAGACATTGTCAATGACTTTAGACATATTAAACGCTACTGCCCTAGTTTCACCTGCCTTGTCCAGTGTATGGTATATGCGTCTGGAGATGACCGTTAAAATATCCGCAGTAGACCGTGCTTGTCTAAATCTATACTGACGGTTAGAAAGAAGTTTAGCATTAACGAGGTGCCGGACTATCGCTAATCGATTCATTAAGGATTAACAGATTTAAGCAAAGAGCGGGAGTACACTGATGGGGCGATAATTGTGAAGGTAAGTTCTGTCTCCAGAAAACTGGTACCACAGAGGCAATTTCCAGCTATCAGGGATCCAAGATTCAGCAAGACATTTGTTGTAGAGTTTGGAGAGGACAGGGGCCAGTTCAGCGGAGCATTATTTTATTACTATTACTGGTATAAAATCAAGCTCACATGCTTTGGAAGTGTCAAGTTTGTTTATGATGTCCCGGACATGAGATGGGGTGATGATCAGGTCATCAAGTGTGGCTTCAGCCCGCAATGAGAAATTTAAGGGAGAGTTGTTTGCGAAGTCCAAACTGGAGTTTTGGGGAAAACGTGGGCAATTAAGTTGCCGTGCAAACGATATAATTGTGGTTGGATAACGGGGAAATTATTGTTTACCACACCATTGAAGATATTTCATAAATCACAAGTACATAGTTTCTACGACTGAATGTGTCTTCTGCTAATCTTTGCTTCACCTATCACAGTCTTACAATTTATTAGTGACGCAATAAATTTCTGCATATTCGTAGTTAGCTTATGGCGGCCGAATTGTCGGAATGCTTGCTGCCTCTGAGCAATAGCAGCTGCACATTTCGACGTTGACTATTGTGGAGAGTGAGGCTAACTGTAGAATTTTCGCATGGGAACATGTACT
>OY744536.1:2899017-3016517 GCA_963556195.1 Sepiola atlantica | reverse complement strand
AACCAAAGACGCGTAACAAAAATATTTTGGGATAAAATGTTTTTCTAAAAGTTGTTTTAATGGAATCTTTAAATAATATAATCGGTCTCTCTCTCTCTCTCTCTCTCTCTATCTATCTATCTATCTATCTATCTATCTATCTCTCTCTCTATCTCTCTTTCTCTCTCAATCAAAGATAAATTCTAATATTGAGAAAAGAATCTAAATACTATTTTATCCGACGAGCAAAGATCGCATTTTAACATATGAAAACAGTTTATGAGATAAAATGGCGTTTGACTTATAATATGCCGATAGGTAAATTAAGGTTCGATAGTTCAATAATGTGGAATACTTGACTAAAAGAAAGTGAGTTCGATTAGTACCAAGCACAGGAGTATTTAAGTTCTGCATAATGAGGGTTAAGCGCTATACAATCCTCGGTCAGGATATCGAGTTGTAATCCCAGTGAATGGATGAAGGTAATACTAACAGGTAACATTTTCGGCTGGTCGGTTTAAATTCAGTTTTCATAAGATGAATTTACTTCTTCTCAGTGGCAGTGAAATATTTAAAAAATTACGCATTTTTCTCCAGGGTATCTCTTCTAGCCCAAATTATTTACGTAAGATGATAAGAGTATTTGCCCTTTTTTCTCTTCGTCTTCATCTCTTTTCTTCTTCTTCTTCATCATCGTCATCATCAGCATCATCGATATTGAACTGATATGACGCTTTCTCTCTTTGCTCCCATTCTTTTAGCTGATATGGGTGTCGATCACATGACAGAATATGTGGGGGATAACATAGGCGGTTATCTGGTGATCGAATCGGGACGACAGGTTTACAGTACTATTAGCCGAGGGCATAACCTACGTTTTGTCTGATCGGAAATAGACAATGTAATGGGAGGAGGGTGTAGGAAATGGCACGTGTCTTTGATTCTTTTTAGGAAATCTCTCTTTTCTTTTCGTTCACAAACTGTCTGGGTGACAAAAATATGAAAAATGCGTTTACTTGCTCGTGGTAAAATTGGTTTTAAAATAACTTCTAAAATCGTAATTCAACTAGTATTATGTAACATTAGCTATATAGATTAAAATGTATTTCATATATTACACCCACTGTTTGACGTTTATTTGAAAACACTGATGTATCAGTTTTCTTGTGTACTATGAAAATCTAGATTTAAAAGATACAATTGTAGCATACTTTTCCTCTTTGTGGAGGCCCAACGCCTTACAGTTTTACAATCAGTTTAATATACGGGTTCATAATGTATTTTTATCGCGTGTCTCACCTGCAATTAATTGTTTAACAACCACGAAAACTGAAGAACCATCGATTTGAAGAAACCTTTATTTCCCGTGTGGGTGGACCCTTTGTTCTGCCAGCGGTTGTGTAGGGGCGGATTCCCGGCTACGGATTTTGTTTTAATTATCGTTGTCTTAATTATCGCACATCTGTCGCCTTTTAATACTACCGTACAACTCTCGTATCTCCGTTTATTTCTCACCTACTGATGTCACGTCCGCTCTCAGTATAACAAAAGTCGAGATGACATTTGAAGGCGCTCGCTGGCCCGATGACATGTGTCGTGTGGACATTGGCCCATGAATTAAAATCACTAGATGAATACTAGCAAGTGTATCCGTATTATGTAACACAATCAGTCTCATATATTATTTAATCTAATATTTATTAGTAAGTAGTACTTATGACCAACCCACATTTATATATAGCATAAACGAATGCTTTAACTATCACCTCAAGTCAAGCAAATCTTTGTAAGTACATATTTTGTATCAAATAATATTTTATTTAAAAAAGATTTTTAGGAATAAATTAAAGAGAAATAGTTAAGTACTAATAGGTTTAAAAACATATAAGCCTCGCGAGCCTTTACGAACGAAACGTAAAAATTATGTGTAGCTTTCTTGCCATAAGCATATTTTGATAATACTAATCAGCTCTACTTATGTATTGTTTAAGTAAATACCGTAGAAAATATATAAATACATATTTATGCGATAATGTAAGTATATAAAATAGAACAGTAATATTAATATACAATACTATATATATATATATATATATATATATATATATATATATATATATATATATATATATATATATATATATATATATATATATATATAAAGTTAATCCAACAGAAGATATAAGAGGCAACTAATATCTTTTAATTAGTGAAACATCCGAATAAAAACTGAAGCCCAATATACTGGATAGAGCATTAATAGCATAATATAAAATGAAATAATAAAATACGGTGCAAATCAAATTTTATTAGAATTCAAAGTTCAGGCAAAGTATCTTAAAGTCTTTAACTCATGAGTTTTCAAAGATAATTCTTCTCCTCAGATGACCATTACCGCAGTGACCTCACTGCAGGTGATAAAATTACACTTTGAAAATATATAAAAATATATGCAAAAATGCATAAAAGTATATAACACATCAAATATATCAGCCCAAAACATACTTTTGTTAAAGCTATACAATCCAAGTCATATAATTTAAAACAAATTCAGGAAAGATATCCAAGAGGTTGATTGAAGATTGATCCAGGTAGTAAGTGACAGTCCAAAAATGAAAGAATTGATTAAATTGAAAAAGTTTATCCAGTCGGGAAATATGTCCGCAATCGATGCAATAAATGACAGTTAAAAATGCATCCAATGTTTATGTTAAATTAATAAAACGACAAAGGAACCAAATCAAATAAAAAGTTCAGTAAACTCACTTAGTATTGAAATCATAATGTTCAAAATTCAGGGTTCCAATGATTTGATCGAATTAGTGCAAACCATAATTCGCTGGTTAAATGGAAAATCCGCTAAATCCGATTCGAATAAAATTAAATCAAATTGAGTTGACATATTCGGTCATTCCTTCTTCCAGGTCCGACAAAATTTATTCCAATGAAAAAAGTCAAATTTAAAGGTAATCACTCCCCCGCAAGCCAAATAAACAGAAGGCAATACTAAAGCCGCTGCATGCCTACTTATTCATACGACGTTATCAGAACGGATGTTATGCCTAAGTTAACAAAGAAATAGCGTCGTCATATATTGACAGATATTTCAAATCAATTTATATATACCGGATGTTACTTGTCTGGGTCAAATCATAAGTCTAGGTCAACGGGAGATGGGTG
Organism: Sepiola atlantica; assembly: GCA_963556195.1. Lineage (NCBI taxonomy): Eukaryota > Metazoa > Mollusca > Cephalopoda > Sepiida > Sepiolidae > Sepiola > Sepiola atlantica. The sequence continues at coordinate 3,013,358 of OY744536.1, read as the reverse complement.
TGTAAATTTAGGTCAAAGCCTCTAATCGCCGTCCCCTCCCAAATAGCTACTTAATTGTCCGCCCTAAGTATCAAAACAAAATTCACAGATCTAGCCCCATCAAATAACTTAGAAGATTTACGAAATTGATAATTACGAAGTTATTGAAGTAATTAGAATTTAATAATTTAATAGTTTAATTTAAGATTTAATTTTATCAAATAAAGAAGTTTAATTTAAGATTTAATTTTTCCTAATTATGCAGTTGCAAAAATATTTAGAGTTTAAAAATTTAAATATTTAGATTTTTACAACTTTTAAGAGATATTTAGGCATTTTCAGAGTGCAAACTTTATAAGCAGGGAGGATTTAACGAACACATCTCCAAAACTGGGCACCCCCGACACATCCGGTCCTGGCACTCACTCAATCAGCTACGGTGGGATTGGTGGTGGTCTCCACTCTGCATACTTGAATTTCCTTCTATGCCGACATTTGGAAACTAATTCATTTCTAGAATTGATCAGATTTAAACGTTTAGGTGCAGTGGCGATCATTACGGCCTCTGAATTGCATAAACCGCAAACTCTAAATCCTGGGCTATAAGAGTTTGATTTTTTTAGGATGGACCATTTTATATTGTGTGGAATATTATTGGATCTTAAATTTTTAATTAATTAAGGGATATTAAAATAGACACGACAAGGGAGGGAAACTCTGCAAACGACTTAACTTTGAACATGTAGATGTGTGGTACAGGCACAAACCGGAGCCAGCACTGAAAAATTAAAGGCATAAAATCTCCTGGGGTTTCAGAAATACAAACAGACAAAGACCGGCTATGATAATAAGCGAAAAGAGCGAAAAGCTGTAAACAATAGATGTCGCTGTCCTAGTAGTGAAGCTGAAAGAGACAGTAAACTTAATTAAATATAGAGAGATTGCCTCACAGCTGAGGGGATATGAAACATGAAGAAAACTACAGTAATAGCAATAATTATAGGAACACAAGGAACAGTTTATAAAAACCTTGAAAAGACTTATTGGGATCAAAGAAATGATTCACACCATATAAACCACGCCATACAAACTACGCCACTGATATATGTAAAAACATCTCATTGCAGAAACCAATCCATATAGACAGATGGCTTTGACTAACCACAAATAAGTTAATTTATGTTGACTTGATGATGTCCGCTTGTAAAACAACCAGATATCTATAAGTTTATGTTCGCCAAGTGCCCTCATCTTTTCTTTGTTAAGTAGTTCCAGCCCAGTTTCTAACTGTCTAAAGTTTTCCCCTTTTTATATCTAATAGTGCACTTTTCATTTATGAATATCATTCGAATATACTGGCTGAAGATTCTGGTTTTATCATCAGCTATCCGAGTTCCGTTTTCATGTTTGCAAACAGGTAAGGTTTTTTTTTCTTTGTCTGTGATTTTGTATCCGGTGCAGTATTACCTTAGTATGTTGTTGAACAGTGCAATATTTCCTAAGTATGTTGTTGAACGGTCCATTATTTCCTTAGTATGTTGTTGAACAGTGCAGTATTTCCTTAGTATATTGTTGAACGGTCCATTATTTCCTTAGTATGTTGTTGAAGGGTGCAGTATTTCCTTAGTATGTTGTTGAATGGTGCAGTATTTCCTTAGTATGTTGTTGAACGGTGCAGTATTTCCTTAGTATGTTGTTGAATGGTGCAGTATTTCCTTAGTATGTTGTTGAACGGTGCAGTATTTCCTTAGTATGTTGTTGAACGGTGCAGTATTTCCTTAGTATGTTGTTGAACGGTGCAGTATTTCCTTAGTATGTTGTTGAACAATGCAGTATTTTCTTAGTATGTTGTTGAACGGTGCAGTATTTCCTTAGTATGTTGTTGAACGGTGCAGTATTTCCTTAGTATGTTGTTGAACGGTGCAGTATTTCCTTAGTATGTTGTTGAAAAATGCAGTATTTCCTTAGTATGTTGTTGAACGGTGTAGTATTTCCTTAGTATGTTGTTGAACGGTGCAGTATTTCCTTAGTATGTTGTTGAACGGTGCAGTATTTCCTTAGTATGTTGTTGAACGGTGCAGTATTTCCTTAGTATGTTGTTGAAAGGTGCAGTATTTCCTTAGTATGTTGTTGAACGATGCAGTATTTCCTTAGTATGTTGTTGAACGGTGCAGTATTTTCTTAGTATGTTGTTGAACGGTACAGTATTTCCTTAGTATGTTGTTGAACGGTGCAGTATTTCCTTAGTATGTTGTTGAACGGTGCAGTATTTCCTTAGTATGTTGTTGAACAGTGCAGTATTTCCTTAGTATGTTGTTAAACGGTCCAGTATTACCTTAGTATGTTGTTGAATGGTGCAGTATTTCCTTAGTATGTTGTTGAACGGTGCAGTATTTTCTTAGTATGTTGTTGAACGGTGCAGTATTTCCTTAGTATGTTGTTGAACGGTGCAGTATTTCCTTAGTATGTTGTTGAACGGTCCAGTATTTCCTTAGTATGTTGTTGAACGGGGCAGTATTTCCTTAGTATGTTGTTGAACGATGCAGTATTTCCTTAGTATGTTGTTGAACGGTGCAGTATTTCCTTAGTATGTTGTTGAACGGTGCAGTATTTCCTTAGTATGTTGTTGAACGGTCCAGTATTTCCTTAGTATGTTGTTGAACGGTGCAGTATTTCCTTAGTATGTTGTTGAACGGTGCAGTATTTCCTTAGTATGTTGTTGAACAGTGCAGTATTTCCTTAGTATGTTGTTGAACTGTCCAGTATTTCCTTAGTATGTTGTTGAACGGGGCAGTATTTCCTTAGTATGTTGTTGAACGGTGCAGTATTTCCTTAGTATGTTGTTGAATGGTGCAGTATTTCCTTAGTATGTTGTTGAATGGTGCAGTATTTCCTTAGTATGTTGTTGAACTGTCCAGTATTTCCTTAGTATGTTGTTGAACGGAATCATGGTGATGATAAACAATCATGGCGATAGAGAGTCTTCCTGATAAAATGTTTTTTCTGCATTCTTACCTCAGCGATGTGTGTTTCTCCAGTTGTCAGTTCCAGTCTCCATCTTCAAATTGCTTTCTCTATAAAATTGATAATGTTGTCGGATATTCTGTACGTCCTTAAGCATTCAAATCACCACGCTTATGAGATTCTATAGTAGGCTTTCTTGCAGTCGATCTATGAAATCGCTATGTTCTTTTGATAATAGATCAAAGATCCTGAAGGAGATCAAATTTATCTCCTTCAGGATCTTTGATCTATTATTATTATTATTATTATTATTATTATTATTATTATTATTATTATTATTATTATTATTATTATTATTATTATTATTATTATTATTGGTCCCCCGATTTATAAAATCGGGGGACCTATGTTTTAAGGCATTTCCGTCCGTCCGTCCGTCCGTCCGTCCGGATTTTTCTCCGCAACCATCCATTGAATTTCTCTGAAATTTTGCATGAAGTTGTAACTTTGGTCAGGTAAGAAAGTGACATTCTCCGATTTTTGAAAAAAATCTGGTTAGCCCCCTAGGGGCTCAAAAGGCCCCGAAATGGCAAAATTGCCCCATAACTTTTCATCCATCTATTCAATTTCTCTGAAACTTGGCCAAAAGGTGGAAGCAATTGTTCCTAATAGAAAATAAGTATCGCTGACCTTGGAAAAAATCTGGTTCGCGCCCCCACGGGTTCAGAACCCCCTCTAAAATGGCAAAAAATGACCCTTTTCTCCCATAACGTTTGATCCATACATTCAATTTTTCTGAAACTTGGCCAAAATGTAGAGGCAATTGTTCTGGCTATAAAATGAGCATCCTTGACCTCAGAAAAATTCTGGTTCGCGCCTCCAGGGGGTCAAAAATGCCCCAAATTGCCCAAATGTATTGCATTTTACACTCGCCACATCGAGTCACATACAGAGGGGGACCACGCATGCGCGGCTTGTTATTTCATTATTATCACGCGGTATTAGCATGTATGTATGATTATTACCGTTCTTTTCATCATTATAATGATTAGTAATGTTATTATACGTTTATATGAGGAAGTGAATACAGATTTTGCCATAAAATAATCAGAAATACTTCTTTTTTTATTCTTTTTTTTTATTCATTACAATTCGGTGTTTTGTTATAAATGCATACTTTGCTCTTCAAGCATTTCGTAATTCTTGAATAATCTGACAGAAAAATATGCAAAAAAAAATCTAACTACTTTTCGAAGAGATTTTGATTACGAATTCAAAAGAAATTTGTTTACACGAAGGTGATTAATGAAGTATCAGTTTTATGTTTATTTTAATCTTTTTTTGCAAAGGAAATTTAAATGTTTTTTTGCGCGTGTTGTGGCGTGGATTTTGCTGATTTTTGGCTTCGTTCATGTGTACATGATTTCATACGTGTTTGTGTGTACGGCTACGCTTCTCTTTGATTGGACGAGCGCGTCTTTATGTGAGGGTACGTTAGTATCAATCAACCCGCCCCTCATCATATGAACACATACGAACGCAGACATCAATCCTTTCTAGTGCTTGTTCAGGCGTTGTGGCGTATATCTGCCGTCGTGTTAGCCACACACACAGACGCGTGATGCGAAGATGCGTCCCTTTAACTTTCTTTTATTTCAGATGAACGTCTTCCATCTTTTGGGGCGCTTCTTTTTTTAATGTATTATATTTTTCTTTAAGGCTTATCTAAAACGAATTTCAGATTTTACAAACGGTAATGAAGATGGAGAGCCTATTTAGGTATATTTTTTTTATCTTTCTAGCTGATTTTATGGTTTAGAAGAGATTTTTTATATCTCAAGTCATAATGATTTATGCATTATGCACCTTTTTATCATCTCTTATTCAAATCAATAATCCTATTGCGATTCTTAATTAAAACAAAACACCTTACACACATACATTGAAATTTATATAGGAAATCTTGAGTAAGATAGCTCAATGTAATACAGAGCAAGAATAATTTTTTTTTTAATACTTAGACCAATATTTTAGCAATTTCACACACATTATAATTTTATTTCATCCCGCCAAGCCGAGAATCATCAGACGTGACTCAATGGCTGATTGTTTGCTACATGAGGAATGAGAGAACTCACCCCGTGTTGGTACTATTTAAGGGGAGATTTGGACAGAGGTGTTTACCCCCCACCCCACCCCCCACACACACACCACCACCACCACGCTAGTTAAGCTGATTTCTACCCCGGACTTGAGTGCCTCCTCTAAATAGTATCAAGACGGGGTGAACACTCTGATTCCTCAGTGAGATAACTACAAGGCATTGAGCCACATCTGATGATTCTAGTATTAGCGGGATCAAATAAAAGTATAATGTAAAATGGCTAGAGTGTTGGTCTGAGTTTTTTTCTCTTAAAGGGGCCGAGTTTTTAGTGTTTCTATGAAACTGAAGATATGGATGGAAGATCAACCTAATGTATAGTGTTATTTAAAAATAAAATATGCTTTTAAACAATAATTGAATACTCTGGTTATTTCTGCTATAAACTAAATTACACTAGATAGATAGATAGATAGATAGATAGATAGATAGATAGATAGATAGATAGATAGACTGAAGGAATGAAATAGAATCAATCAGAAACGTATAAGATATAGATGTGACTTTTCAAATTAATATTCCCTAGAATCTTCGTGCTTCGGAGGAAAACGGCTCCATCCGCTCAGGGTGAATGTCGCACCAGATACTAGGGTATAAGATAGAAAGGTTAATATGTATCTATTATTATACTTTTTTTCTTTTTTTTTAACGTAGTTCATCCCAAACAAGGCAGGCCGCCACTGTAGACGTAACGGGCTACTGAGAAGAAAGAAAAGGGGAGAAGGTTGGGGGGGTCAACCTAAACTGGGATCTGCGCAGCGAGATATCTGTTTACATTAATTTTAAATTTCTGCATGTCAGTACTGTCGGGGAAACAGGGAACAGGGAGGGAGTTCCAGAGGTCAGCAGCACGAGGAAAGAAGCTATTTGAGTAGAAAGCTCTGCGGCATCTGGGGATCTCCACATTGAATGGATGGGATTTAGTTGAATGTCGAGTTGGTCTAGTGAATTTACGTCGAGAGGCCACCAGAGTAGCCAATTCATCGGAGCATAATCCACTGAAGTATTTGTAAAACAAGCACAAGGATGCTACATTGTGGCGATGGGACAGGGACTGGAGCTTGGTTGACAGTGAGGGACCTATTAGGTTGGCGACTCTCTTTTGGGTCTTGTCAAGGCGGGAGAGAGTAGTAGATGATGCACCAGGCCAGATGTGGCAACAATACTTCATGCATGGGCGGATGGTGGCTTTGTAGAGATAAAGGATAATGTCAGGTGTGAGGAGTTTACTAGTTCCTCAAAGTTTATTTCTCTAAGGTTTTTTTCATATATACTTTAATAACACAAAATACATGTAAATGTACCTTAGTTCTGGGATTGTGTTATGTTTCAAATAAATTATGTTCTGATTGTACCAATCTGCCGTAATTCATAATTAATTGAACAAGTTACCTCTCTCTCTCTCTCTCTCCGCTATGTACGTATATCTCTCGCCACATCTCACTCTGTTTATTCAACCACAGTCTAATATTTCTCTGTTAGCATTTAGAGAACGAGTGACTCTACGTTTTCAGAAGTAAAGAGATTTATTATTTTTAGTTATACACGATTAATATCGTGACAGATATGTCACAGTTTTTAAATAATCGAATGAAATCAAAATAAAATAGTTGTAGTGGTGGTAATACGCCATTTTTCGTATGGCATATTAGTGGGTTCCCCCACGTGTGAGTTTGCTCTTTTCTTTGTTTTTTTTTTGTTTAGTTTCACCCAAAAATGAACCACTGTATAGTGTAGGTTTTTCAAGACACTTTAATCCAAGAACTTTTTACTCTTTGTGAATTTTTCTGATTTTTTTAATGTTGCAGAGACGATATTAACATTAGAATTCAAAGTTCAAGCAAAGTATCCTTAAGTCCTTAGCTCATGAGTTTTCAAAGATAATTCTTCTCTTCAGAGGACCATTACCGCTGTTATACTACTACAGGTAATAAAATTACGCTTTGAAAATATATAAAATTATATACACAAATACATAAAAATACATAACATCAAACATATCAACTCAAAAACATACTTTTTGTTGAATCCAGACTGTATGGATTCAACAAAATTTATGAATTATAGGAATGAATATTACATTTGAGTAAATTACTTTTGCGTGTATAATGGGAGATGTAAAAAAAAACTAGTCGAAGTACAGAAATAAAGAAGTTGTTGAAAACAATGAAAATTATAGTTTTGGATTAATTCAGCATGACCTATACACACACACACACACACACACACACACACATATATATATATATATATATATATATATATATATATATGTTGAAAATTATCGAAAATAATATGCCAACATTTTTACGTCATAGTCGCACCACTATTTTAAATTCTAACGACAATGTTTCGTTTTAAAAAAATAATATTTTCTACGTCAAAAACGCAGCAAATATTTGCAAATATTGTACTTGTATGTTGTTTCTTCAAATCAATCATCCTGAGGAAGTCTTAAAATAAGGAAGAAACATTGATGTATATATAAATAATTTTTATTTTTCCATTTTGGTTTTCCATATATATATATATATATATATATACATATAGCCTGATGATTCCCCCCGAGGATGAAACGCGGGAGCCTCTGTGTAGCTTACTTGCCATAAAAATATTTTCACAACTTACTACCTAGCTCTAATCACGTATCGAGCACTGTTTAAGTAAATACTGAAAATTGATACATAAAAAAATATATCTTCTTATAAAATTTTATGTGGATACATGAAATAGTAATATATATATATATATATATATATATATATATATATATATATATATATATATATATATATATCAGATTCTTGATATAAGTATTTTCACAATCAGACAACGCCGCAGACCACAAACCATGAAAGTCACAAACCGGAAGTCCTAGACTTGAGTTTCGGCCTTCCTTGTAGAACATATCCGAACTCAAGATTCGAAACCCGAGTCACTTGCATGCGAGGTTAATACTCTGCCATAGATATGTTCTACTGATGAGCCCAAGGGAGGCAAAAACTCGAGTCTAGGACTTCTGGTTTGTGGCTTTCATGGTTTGTGAGCTGCAGCGTTGTCTGATTGTGGAAATAATTATATATATATATATATATATATATATATATATATATTTACAAAGAAATATTTAATATCTCCGAACAGTGCTCAACTTTAATTTTCTTAAAGAGGTTTTATAACAATATTTACAAAGAAATATTAAATTGTCTATACCTACGTACGCCGGAGTTTCGAGTTTACGCTCTAATCAATGTAGGAAGTGAAAATTCTAGACGATCGTAGGTCTCGTCTAAATATAGCAGGCATATAAAGAGATGATATATATGAAGAGAGGGGGAGAGAGAAAGAGTAGTGGGAGATAATCTTTACTTTTATTATGCGGACGAAGCCGAAAAAGTAAAACATGGTGAATGAATAGAGTCGTAATTATCTGTATTTCTGAGATGAGGTGTTATCATTATTGATTTCAGTGTTCGGACTGACTTCCTCATCAAACGTTGTGAGCATGGCAGCCAAAATGAGGAAGTCCGTCCAAACACTGAAATCCATAATGGTGAATGGATGTTCTGTTTAGTTTTGTCACTAAGACTAATTAATGTCTGACTTTATATTTGCTTATTCAGTCTTATTTTCTTTCTGACTAGATTCGCCGTCTCCTTAAACTGTCTCTTTATCGCTGATAACGCGATGCAGACACATCCGCTTCATATTAGAATGTTATACATTCTAATTAGTGGCGAATACCATAAATGGTGGTTACTCTCAGGGAAACACAAGACAATACTTATAATTAGCCCTAAATAAATTTAAAATTGTTTAAATTGATTTGCAGTTTCAAATAAAGGAATACTACGACCATACAAATCGGCTTCCTTGTCTAGTCAGAAAGTTATCTCATAGTTCTAGCTCAGAGAATCTATTACTAATGAAGATTTGGCACCTGTTTGTATGAAGCCGAAATTATACTATTACCTCTATTCATGTCATATTGTACTATGAATAATATAAGTATTACTACAGTTTTATAAGCGTCGTTTGTAGATATATTTGAAAATTTCTTTGAGCAACCAGTTAACAGACGCGTGAAGTCATATCAATAAATTAAAAAAAAATTTATTTTTTTATAATTCCAAATTTTCGGTTTTAACAAACCATAATCATGGTAACAGACATTGTAATTTCTGTTGTTTTTCATTTCATGGTAAAAATCTGACGGCATCGCCGAAGATTTACGATCTCCTCCGATGTTATTGGGGAGTTTATTTTATATATATATATATATATATATATGCCCGGTGATGTAGTTATTGCCCTGGTTGGCCTGAAAAGAATTTCAAATATATCTACTAACGACGCTTATAAAACTGTAGTAACACTTATATTATTCATTGGTTTGTTAAAACCGAAAATTTGGAATTATAAAAAAAGAAAAAAAGAAATTTTCATTTATTGATATGAATTCACGCGTCTGTTAACTGGTTTCTCAAAGAAATTTTCAAATATATTGTACTATATTTGAATCCTCAATTCAGGGGGGTGGAGTTAGACCATCCTACCAGGCAATACTTCTTCCTTTGTGGGGGTAGTGTAGTATATGTTCTGTTGTCATGAGACAATCATCCCAGGCATTACAGCCTCTTTGGGGGTAGTGCAGTATATGTTCGTTTATTACGATACCATTCTCCCATGTATTACTTTCTCCTTTTAATGGGTTTAATGTAGTGTCTGTTATATAGTTTGATGCCATCTCACAGGCATTATCTTATTTTGTGTGTGAGTGAGGTAGTATATGTTCTGTTTTCATGAAACCATCTTCTCAGGCATTGCAGGCATAGTGTAGTATATGTTCGTTCGTCATAATATTGTCATCCCGAGTAATCTCTCTTTTTCTTTTTTTTGGGGGGGAGGGGAGCAATGGAGTGTAATATCTGTTTTGTTATTATGATACCATATCCCAGGGATTATCTTCTTTTTGTATGTGTGTGTGAGGGGGTAGAATAGTATGTGTTCTGTTGTCATGACACTATCCTCCCAGGTATTACCGCCTACTTTGGGGGGTGGGGGTAGCGTAGTATCTGTTCTGTTGCCATGAGACCATCGTCCCAGGCATTACATCCTCCTTTGAGAAGGAATAGTGTATGTTAACAAAATATTGCGACTGGAGGGGGCATATTTTTGCTAGTATAAATAATAGAAGACGTGCCATGAGTAAATTTAGCAATTGTTAATCTATTAATAGATTAAAACTTCATCGGATCTCTCCAAATTTAGTTACGTGATGCTGAACCTAGTTAGTACTCGCATGGGTGACAATTTTGGAATACTTGGTGCTTTAAGCAAATACTCCAACCAGGTTTATAAATAGGCATCAGCCGTCTTTTAATTTATTGTCGTACGACGACAGACTAGCGTCCGCATCCTGTTTCAAAGATAATTCATATTATCAGTTCCGCGTGACGCTATACAATCTGAAATAACCACCCGTCTTATGAGCGTTTATACACTTTCAACAACATATTTTATTCTAAGGAATCAGATGAACGTGTAGTATATGTATCTGTCTCTTCTGGCGCCTTCCACAATGATGGGGATGCCGAAGAAACTGGTAATATTTTAAATGACCCTGATCGTAGAAAGGCCGTATATCACACATATTAAACCGAATTTCTAAAATGAGGAGTGATAAAATAAAAACTGATTTTAATTAACACCTTCATCCGTTGCGCCACGGATAAAGATGTTAATGAAAATCAGTTCTAAGGTTCAAGGTTCAATCCTCACAACAGACATATACTAAGACTAAAATTTTAAAAATACGTAAAAATTGTTACCCAGTTATGGCTGAGGGACAAAAAACAATCTACCCCTTGTGGCTGAAATAAAGAGTTCAGTTTAAAATACCGTATAGATTCCCGAGTCCGACAAGAAAACGTCAGCGACATCTGGTGTAGAAGATCGTCTCGAATTTCTCAACCATGCTACCGAGGTTTGGAACTTTGTTACCGAGGTTTGGAACTTTGCTACCGAGGTTTGGAACTATACTACCGAGGTTTGGAACTATGCTACCGAGCTTTGGAACTTTGCTACCGAGGTTTCGAACTTTGCTACCGAGCTTTGGAACTTTGCTACCGAGGTTTCGAACTTTGCTACCGAGCTTTGGAACTTTGCTACCGAGGTTTCGAACTTTGCTACCGAGCTTTGGAACTTTGCTACCGAGCTTTGGAACTATGCTACCGAGGTTTAGAACTTTGCTACCGAGCTTTGGAACTTTGCTACCGAGGTTTCGAACTTTGCTACCGAGCTTTGGAACTTTGCTACCGAGCTTTGGAACTATGCTACCGAGGTTTCGAACTTTGCTACCGATGTTTGGAACTATACTACCGAGGTTTGGAACTTTGCTACCGAGGTTTCGAACTATGCTACCGATGTTTGGAACTTTGCTACCGATGTTTGGAACTTTGTTACCGAGGTTTGGAACTTTGCTACCGAGGTTTGAAACTTTGTTACCGAGGGTTCGAACCTTTTCGATCCTTCCCTCTCCGTGTTCAAATATTCACGCTTTTAAAATGCGTTTATGTAGGAAAGTTTTTTCCATTCCCTATTCCGATTAGTCAATCGGCGCCACAGTTAAACCAATGGAACATGACCTTTTATGTGCCCTCAACTCTCACCAGATAATGATGATGGGCCAAGATTTGACATGACTCATCGCAACAACACTACCCATTTTTCTCAAATCCAAACTCACTCAAAACTCTCACCAACCAACCCCACCGCCACCACCCAAACTTTCACCTCTATCATCCTCTTTCTCTCTCTCTCTCTCTCTCTCTCTCTCTCTCTTCCCCTCTCTCTTTCTTTATCTCTCTCTCTCTTCCCCTCTCACTCTCTCTCTCTCTCTCTCTGGACCAAAAACCAAACGACACTTCCAAAAACAAAGTTAATTTTCTAGAACACCTCATATGTGGAACAAAATACCACGATGCTGCTTCCCTACCGACTGCCACATGGTCCGCTTCAAGTATAATGTAAACAAATACTTGTTGAGCCGTCCTCTATGATAACCAATTCCTTTTAAATAACGTTCTGCCAATTCCAACTGTTTCCAATACTTTCGTTGCGGCGATCATCGTCCAAACTAACAATCTCTTTAACCCTTATCCTCGAGTTGCCCCCGGGACTTGATAAGCACTGACCCATTAGTAAAAAAACAACAAAAACAACCACCATTCCACTCACACGTACATATCGATACAAACAAAACACATCGCTTCCAATAAATGTATATAACTGTGTGTTCCCAGGGTTTTTTACCCGCCTAATAAACCGATATTGTCCGGGCCTTTGGGTCTGGATTTACGCCGGTCTATTGGGGGTTGTCGGTCCTGTGCAGTTCTAGAAGGTGCACCCTCCCAGGCTTTGCCTCCCCTCTTTGGGGGAGGAGTAAGTTTATTGCTTACTGTCTGAGGCGCCCCTACCGGGGAATGCCGACGGGGCTGCCCAGGCAATTTTTAAACAACCAGAGTGCTCAAATTCTCGAGCGCTGGTTCTTTCCCACTTTCCCGACCTTGTGTCACATCTTACCTTGTGGGAGGAAGATAAATAAAATATCTGTGTGTTTCCTTCTCTCGCTATTTATTTCATTGAATTAAAAATAGAATTGAAGGATAAGTCTCCGCGCTAGTCGTGTCCACCTCTTCACTGTTTGCATATACTAATTAAGACACAAAGTTGCCTTTGATCTCTTATATTTTTTTTTTCAAAAATAATGAGGGTTTTTTTTCTGATGACATTTTAACATTCGTTTATTTAAGTCGTTCTGTTTGTGTAAGAGAATTCCGTTTCGTTTTCGAGTGGGATCGAAAAAACGGATCGGAAATAAGTTAGTAAATTAAAAAAACAAAACATTTATACATTGATAGATACATTGATGCATAGACTGACAGAGAAATATATAAACACTTTGTACGAGTACGTAAAGATTTATCTATTAAGAAATAAAATATGAAAGTAAGTTCTTATATAAATCAAGTGTTACATAATGTCAAATGAGTACTTTATTTTATACGTTTCCCCAAGTGAGATAACTTTCGTCCCAATGACACCATCTAATCCAGCTGAGCTAAGATACCCTAGATCCTTTCCGGGAAAACAATGTCTCTTTTTCAAGAAGAAGACGAAACTGGTTTTCACTTAAAACTAAAGTGTATTTAGTAGTATGTTTTAAAAGGCTGTGGGCAATGCAAATTCCGGGTAAGATGTAAGTTGGAAGGAACAAAAATAATAAATCGAATACGAAATATGACTTACTATTTATTTTTTCTTAAAATCTTACATAACAGCAAGAGTGTTGTTAGCTGTTTGTGTGATGTCCGGATGATTATAAAATCATTTATTTAATATTTCGGGAAAAAGAAACTTCCCTTTGTCAAAAATAATTAATACCAGAAGGAATCTTTCCGATTGTGCAGAGAATCTGACAAAACAAAATGACTGCCAAAAGACAGAACAGCAGCGAAACCATTATTTTTGTTCCTTCCAACTTACATCTTACCCGGAATTTGCATTGCCCACAGCCTTTTAAAAACATACTACTACTATACCCAGCAATGCTTCAAGCAAACTACCATTGTCTATTAAAGTGTATTTATTTAAACAGATCTCCAATTCCGTAATCACCACTTGCTTTTGAACTATCTTCATAGGGGTAACAAGGGGTCATAGTACCCTCTATTTATCAGGATTTTACATGACTCGTTGCTAAGCTAAAGCTCTGACAGAAACTGAACTTTAATTTAAATCTTTATTCCGTCACGTGGTTAGGCTAACACACAAACTGTTTAGCTTTCATATAAGGTTCTAGCTGATCCGTCGAGGGTATAATGCCGGCAATTATCTAGAATGAAAACCTGCACATGGGGAACTTAAATATACAACAAGAGAAGAAGATAGATAGCCAGAAAATCTATAAGGCCTATTAAGAAGGTAGATATGGAAATAAACAAGTAAATAGAACGTGGATAGATAGAATGCATTCTAGAAACACATCGGGTACTTACAGAAAGGACCACGTGGAAGTTGCCAACATCCTAAGTGAAAGTGTTTCTGTGGAACGAACTGGATTCGAACTTGGCACACCCAAGTTGTCACATCGTGTCGTTAATCACTTCGCCACCGCCACCGCCACCCCCAACACGTGACACGAATGGAAGCGACTAAGCATGTGGGGGTGACATTATTGGTTGCAGCGAGGTATTGTGGTACATTTTATTGGTGTGCCATGACCAGCTTAACGTTTACATTATTGGCGCCGTGACCAAGGATTGAGATTACATTATGACTTTCGATATTCTCTGACTCTATATATATCTATCTAACTATCTATCCTTAGTTATTTGTTTTTCTCTGTCTTCTCAAATTCTTGCTTTATTTTTCTCTCAACCGTCCATTATTTATTTCTTTTTTTATTCTGCCTTCGGGCATTTCTTTATTTCTGTCAAGTATATAACTGTTTATATTTTCTCGCTACGTCATTTCTCTCTCGTCACCATTATCACCAGCAGCAGTGTCGTCATCATCATCATCATCAGCAGCAGCAGCAGCAGCAGTAGCAGCAGCAGCAGCAGTAGCAACATCATCATCAACAGCATCATCATCATCATCAACAACAACAGCAGCAGCATCTCTCTTTTCTATCCATCCATTATTCCTTTCGTCTCTCTTTTCTTTCTTTCTCTCCTTTATATAGAGAATTCCGTTTCGTTTTCGAGTGGGATCGAAAAACCGGATCGGAAATAAGTTAGTAAATTAAAAAAACAAAACATTTATACATTGATAGATATATTGATGCATAGACTGACAGAAATATATAAACACTTTGTACGAGTACGTAAAGATTTATCTATTAAGAAATAAAATATGAAAGTAAGTTCTTATATAAATCAAGTGTTACATAATGTCAAATGAGTACTTTATTTTATACGTTTCCCCAAGTGATATATATATACATTTTCTTGTGTCGCAATTTTCTCTGATCTCCACTTTCTCTCTCTCTCTCTCTCTCTCTCTCTCTCTCTCTCTCTCTCTCTCTTTATCTCTCTCCTTTCTCTCTCTACTTTCTTACTCTCTTTCTCCTGTAGTTATTTCCTCCTCTTCATTTTCACATGATATATCTCCGCTTTATTTTTCTTGCATTCAATTCATTGCTTCTCTTCATCCCGTACTCTGTTAATATTGTTGCTCGTTTTCTCGTTTCAATTAATGTTCTAATTGATTTGTCTTATTTTGTCCAACGCAATTTTTCTTCCTCTTTTTTTCTTAATATCGCATATTCTTTGTATTTTTCTCTATCCGCTTTTCTCCAATCTAGCTGGACATATCTGATCGCTTGAGGACAGATTAAAAAGTGTTCATAATATTTTCTCATGATGAGATCCACAAACAAAGGAAGAAAATAAAATGGTCGAACCATCTACGTCATGAAATATGTGACGAATAATAAACAGGAGTTAATAACACAGCTGACATCACTCATAGTTGTAATTGAATGTAGACTGCAGAGAGATAATATTGAGAAATATAAGCGAGACGAAGATGAATTCATTAAATTAAAAGTTAAAATGGCGGCGAAGGAATTAAAATGGCGACAATGCAATTAAAATAACGGCAATTTTAATAGCTTCGCCGCCATTTTAACAAACTTCATTTTCTTGCTCGAATTAACAAATGAATTTATCTTACTTATATTTCTCGATATTAGCTCTGTCCGTTCTGCATTGAATTATAACCATAATAGATGTCAGCTGTGTTATTTAATCATGTTTATTATTTGTGAGATATTTCATGACAAAATTCATTATTGCATCGCCATTTTTAAATGCGGAAGAAAATGAATGAATGTAGAAATTAATGAAGGGGAGATTTTGAAGAAGAAGAAGAAGAAGAAGAAGAAGAAGAAGAACAACAACAACAACAACAACAACAACAACAAGAGCAAGAAAAACAAGAAGAAGTGGAAGGAGAAGAGAGAAGAGGATAAATGAGAAAGTGAAAAAGGAGGAGAGAAATGGAATAAAGAAAAAGAAAAGAAAGAAAGGGGAAAGAAGAGGAAAGAAGAATAAAGAAGGAAAAACAAGACGAGAAAGAAGAAAAGAAAGAGATGAAGGAATTTAGAAAGTAAAAGAAAGGAATATGACAGTAAGATACAAAAAGAGCAGTATGAAAAATATCTTACCGAAAGTCATATGACAAGAAAAAAAAAGAAATAAAGGAACGAAGAAAGGTGGGAAAGGAATAAGAGATAAAGAAGGAAAGAAACAATGAATGAATGATCCGAACAAGAAAAGAAGAAGCAATTGAAATAAAGGGGAAAAAGAAAAGAAAACAAAAAATATATAAGGTATTTTAAATAAATATGTATGTGTTTTGTTAAGTTGTTTGTCCCTGGAACCCTGATAAAGTGTTGTAAGCTCTATGCATTTTTATACGTATGAGTAGCAGCAGCAGCAGCATAGTAGTAGTAGTAGTAGTAGTAGTAGTAGTAAGGCCCTACATCTAATAGTATAAAATGGAGTGCACTAACAAGTGTTGTAAGCTCTATACATTTTTATACGTATGAGTAGCAGCAGCAGCAGCAGTAGTAGTAGTAGTAGTAGTAGTAGTAAGGCCCTACATCTAATAGTATAAAATGGAGTGCACTAACAAGACTTCCTGCTAAAGTGTTGTAAGCTCTATACATTTTTATACGTATGAGTAGCAGCAGCAGTAGTAGTAGTAGTAGTAGTAGTAGTAGTAGTAGTAGTAAGGCCCTACATCTAATAGTATAAAATGGAGTGCACTAACAAGACTTCCTGCTAAAGTGTTGTAAGCTCTATACATTTTATACGTATGAGTAGCAGCAGCAGCAGTAGTAGTAGCAGCAGCAGCAGCAGCAGTAGTAGTAGTAGTAGTAGTAGTAGTAGTAGTAGTAGTAGTAGTAGTAGTAGTAGTAGTAGTAGTAGTAGTAGTAGTAGTAGTAGTAGTAGTAGTAGTAAGGCCCTACATCTAATAGTATAAAATGGAGTGCCACTAACAAGACTTCCACTGTAATGGAGCAGAGAGTACTGAGACCTTGGGGAGGCTTAATGCCACCCAAATCCCAGTGAAGACAGATAGGTATTGCCAGCGAGAAATCAATGGTAAGCGTCTGTAGCGATAATGCAAAATCATTTGCAATGGTTATGGAAAGAGGTGTCGAGTACTGGACATCTCGGGAGACTTGTCACTCAGACTTCAGGAAACACCAGTGGTTATTATCAGTGAGCAATCACTTATGATGACCTGTGTGAAAACTACTAGTAAACACATAATGATAATAATAATAATAATGATAATGATAATGATAATGATAATGATGATGATAATAATAATAATAATAATAATAATAATAATAATAATAATAATAATAATAGTTATGCAACACCGACCAACCACAAATAAGTTGAAATAGAATTACACTGCGAAAACGAAACAAGTAAATATTATAGAAATCACATAACATGAAACCAAGGTAACTGAAACTCCATTTCTTATCAGCTCAAGCTGTCATTTTCGAAGGAACTGCTTCTAGTCTCATCCTACAATCTTAATCTACGTTTTCCTATTAATGTATTGAGTATGATACAAAACTGCATCCAATGGTGAGGTCTCAATTTAGAAGCTCTGGGGATTGTGGGGTAACCCCGAAGTTTCCATTACTCCAAAGTCTATCCTGACCGGGAGTTGAAATAACTGCCAGGATATCATCTAAGAGTTTAATAGAACATATCGTTTATAAACTATTTGTGCAATAAATATACGCCCTCCAAAACAAATTGATCTACACCCAATCGTATATAAGTATAGCCCCGGTATAACATAGCCCAATGGATGTTAGAAACCTAGTAAAACTAAACAACAAACAAACAACAATTGGATGTTAGAAACCTAGTAAAACCAAACAACCAACCAACAACAATCGGATGTTAGAAACCTAGTAAAACCAAACAACCAGCCAACAACAATTGGCTGTTAGAAACCTAGTAAAACCAAACAACCAACCAAAAACAATTGGATGTTAGAAACCTAGTAAAACCAAACAACCAACAAGCAACAATTGGATGTTAGAAACCTAGTAAAACCAAACGACCCACCAACAACAATTGGATGTTAGAAACCTAGTAAAACCAAACAACCAACCAGCAACAATTGGATGTTAGAAACCTAGTAAAACCAAAAAAACAACCAAAAACAATTGGATGTTAGAAACCAAGTAAAACCAAACAACCAACCAATAACAATTGTATGTTAGAAACCTAGTAAAACCCAACGAACAACCAACAACAATTGTATGTTAGAAATCTAGTAAAACCAAACAACCAACCAACAACAATTGGATGTTAGAAACCTAGTAAAACCAAACAACCAACAAACAACAATTGGATGTTAGAAACCTAGTAAAGACAAACAACCAACCAACAACAATTGGATGTTAGAAACCTTGTAAAACCAAACAATCAACCAACAACAATTGGATGTTAGAAACCTAGTTAAACCAAACAACCAACCTACAAAAATTGGATGTTAGAAACCTAGTACAACCAAACAACCAACCAGCAACAATTGGATGTTAGAAACCTAGTAAAACCAAACAACCAACAAACAACAATTGGATGTTAGAAACCTAGTAAAACCAAACAACAAACCAACAACAATTGGATGTTAGAAACCTAGTAAAACCAAACAACCAACCAACAACAATTGGATGTTAGAAACTTAGTAAAACCAAATAACCAACCAACAACAATTGGATGTTAGAAACCTAGTAAAACCAAACAACCAACCAGCAACAATTGGATGTTAGAAACCTTGTAAAACCAAACGACACACCAACAACAATTGGATGTTAGAAACCTAGTCAAACCAAACAACCAACCAACAATAATTGGATGTTAGAAACCTTGTAAAACCAAACAATCAACCAACAACAATTGGATGTTAGAAACCTAGTAAAACCAAACAACCAACCAACAACAATTGGATGTTAGAAACCTAGTAAAACTAAACAACAAACAAACAACAATTGGATGTTAGAAACCTAGTAACACCAAACAACCAACCAACAACAATTGGATGTTAGAAACCTAGTAAAACCAAACAACCAACCAAAAACAATTGGATGTTAGAAACCTAGTAAAACCAAACAACTAACCAATAACAATTGTATGTTAGAAACCTAGTAAACGCCAACGAACAACCAACAAAAATTGGATGTTAGAAACCTAGTAAAACCAAACAACCAACCAACAACAATTGGATGTTAGAAACCTAGTAAAACCGAACAACCAACCAACAACAATTGGATGTTAGAAACCAAGTAAAACCAAACAACCAACCAAAATTTGGATGTTAGAAACCTAGTAACACCAAACAACCAACCAACAACAATTGGATGTTAGAAACCTAGTAAAACCAAACAACCAACCAAAAACAATTGGATGTTAGAAACCTAGTAAAACCAAACAACCAACCAATAACAATTGTATATTAGAAACCTAGTAAAACCGAACAATCAACCTACAACAATTGGATGTTAGAAACCTAGTAAAACCAAACAACCAACAACATTTGAATGTTAGAAACCTAGTAACACCAAACAACCATCCAACAACAATTGGATGTTAAAAACCTAGTAAAACCAAACAACCAACCAACAACAATTGGATGTTAGAAACCTAGTAAAACCAAACGAACAACCAACAACAATTGGATGTTAGAAATCTAGTAAAACCAAACAACCAACCAACAACAATTGGATGTTAGAAACCTAGTAAAACCAAACAACCAACCAACAACAATTGGATGTTAGAAACCTAGTAAAACCAAACAACCAACCAACAACAATTGGATGTTAGAAACCTGGTAAAACCAAACAACCAACCAATAACAATTGGATGTTAGAAACCTAGTAACACCAAACAACCAACCAACAACAATTGGATGTTAGAAACCTAGTAAAACTGAACAACCAACAAGCAACAATTGGATGTTAGAAACCTAGTAAAACCAAACAACCAACTAACAACAATTGGATGTTAGAAACCTAGTAAAACCAAACAACCAACTAACAACAATTGGATGTTAGAAACCTAGTAAAACCAAACAACCAACTAACAACAATTGGATGTTAGAAACCTAGTAAAACCAAACAACCAAACAACAACAATTATCCACAACCTTGGGTTATATGGAACGCCGCATTACTGAAACATTGTACTCAATCACCTCGGAGTCTGGACATAACTAGCTTTTGTATTGATGTTTGCCGAGTAACGCGCCGGTGCACATCGAGTGCCTGTGATCCTAAACGATACCACGTGGAACTGTATCAGATCATAAAAGCATGGCTTCCACTGGGTAAGAATATTACGAATTTAATTACATTCAATTATTGTCGGTAATCAAAGGGTGTTTTTTTATGATCACTCTGTATGTTGTTGCTAATGAACCACATGTTTACATTAAGTAAAAAAAATATGAAAATAATAATACTATCAATTTTCTTAGATAAGGATTATAAGGACCAGTGGCGCAACGGATAAAAGTGCTAAGTTATAATAATTCATAAATGACAGTCTTCTGGAGATTAAAGGTGCAATCCTCAAGACGGGCGATACTAAGAATACAATCACGAATAACTTAACGGAATTAGCTGACGGAATAAGATTAAAGCTACATCCGTGGATTAAGTAATAGGTTCAATTCGAAATTCCGTACAGATTCGCGAGTTAAACAAGATACACTTGAATAAGTTCGGTGGAAACGTTGTGAGAATTGCATTCAAGGTCAGAACAGTAGTCCGAATAATCCAAATAATGCATAATATATAAAACTTAATTTCTGCATGTGTGTTTGTGTTGTGTTTGGGTAATACCTATAGAAAGAAAGGTTAGAGAATCTACATAAAATCTAAAAGTTTATTCAATGTAATATTTACCTGGGAAGATAATGGAAGAGTTCTTTACGGGAGCTTTGGGGGTCATAACCCCCTTAAAACTGAAAATATATCATATTTTGATGAATTTTAAATCATATGTATAACATTTTCTGTGGAAGACAATTAAAGTGGTCCCGAATCTCTGAGTACCTTTCTAATTTAAGGGAGCTTTGGGGGCGGACCTCCCTTAAAACTTCAACTATATCCTATCTTAATGAAACTTATATGATATGTATAAAATTCTCCGAGGGGGAAAAAGGGAGTAGTCTCGAATCTCTACGGTACCCTCTATGTGACGAATATTTATGTGGCTCATGAGGGCAGAACCCATCTTAAAACTTCAAATGCGTGCATCCGATTTACATGAAATTTAAACCATATGTAGGAGACATTAATTCAGACAGTTTTCCAACATTTCAACAACTTCCGACTATATTAGAGGGCGAAACAGGAGTAGGGGCAGTAAAAACGAAAAGAGTAATATACCGTTATGAGCATCGTGTAACAATGCATATACTCATTTAATTCCGAGCAATGTCGGGTCTTTTTACTAGTATATAATAATATATACTTTGAATAAATGGTCACGCTGTTTATGTAATCCGATGCTATGTAAACACATGCGTCCAGACTTGTCGCTCTGCCAATTGTTCTGTACGCACGCTGTGTTTAAAAGGTCCATAGAAGTTTGAAGTTGACGCAACTCAGTCGGAGACTTGGGTAATAACCTGGTCGGTAATTTCTTCGTCTTGGTCCGAAGCGACGTTATCTCACTCTATGTGTAGACTGTTTCGTTTTGCCCCGCCTGACGTAGGTTGTGAGCAAGCATGCTGGAATAAATGCTTGCATACAAAACGACAAATGCATTTTGTCTTCAAAAATATTTTTTTATCATCACTGAACTAACATGATGAATCCATTTCTTAACTAAAATAAGCGATTGCGTAGTATAGTTAACAAGAAAAAAGGGGGGATAAAAACAAATAGACAACAAATAACTGTTACCAAACGCAAGAAAATTTACATTTCTACTTAACTGTATAATTTTCACGTGTGTTTACTGATTGTAAGATTTATGCGTTTGTAATCGTTACTTTCACTTAGCTGACCTAGCGTGGTTTGTGTCATGGACGCAAATTTTACCGGGCTTTGATCGCGAACTTCAGGCGTAAAAGGGTTTTTACCCGACCTTATAGACCGGTATTGTCCGGGCCTTCAGGTCTGGATTTACGCCGGTCTATCGGTTGTCCGTCCTGTGCAGTTCTAGGAGGTGCACCCTCCCAGGCTTTACCTTCTCACCCTTTGAGAAGGGATTAGTTTATTGCTAATCGCCTGAGGCGCCCCTACCGGGGAATGCTGACGGGGCTGCCCAGGCAATTATTAAACAGCCAGAGTGCTCAAATTCTCGAGCTCTGGTTTCCCCCACTTTCCTGACCTTGTGTCACATCTTACCTTGTGGGAGGAAGATAAATCAGTTCAGGATTAAAAGATAGTAAAAAAGATATTATTTTAAGGGAGTTTGTGGAATCGTAAACCTAAGTACGAGGGTGGTTGTCAATCGAATTACAGTAAGCGTTTTTATGACTATTACGTATTACCGTACGTCTGCAATTGTTTTTGACAGATTTCAAAATAAAAACAAAGCAAATGTTAACAATTCAAATTTCAGCCTCACCCCGTGATAATCAAGACAATCGCAGCCGCATTCCAAACGTGACGTCTACCTACAGCAGGTTACCATCTATTATTTCTATGCGCTATCCTGCTTGTTCCGATCATCCCGATCTAATCTTATTACATCTGTACTATCCTGACAAATAAACATTTATTCCAAATAATTTTTTCATAAAAAAAATAATCACCTTTATCATAGTGCCATGTTCCCCCTACATCAATCAAAAAATAGGTGACCAGTGATCTCTGCAAATCCATTATGACCTTCTCGAAAGTCCTACATTTTTTGTAAATAAATAGTTTAGAATTGATAAATTTTATTTAACTCACAAATGGGACCTTGAAAAGGACTACCACCCCGTGTCAGAGTGGACATGAAACTAATGACAACTAAAGAGTGATTCTACACTCCCCAAAACACACAGATTGGAGCATAACCACCGGATGCAGTTTTGTATCGGAGAGGATAGGGCCAGGTTGAGATGTGTTTGGAAATAGGGTATGCAAAAACGGCAGGGTTATGATAGATGGATTTATAGGTTGTGAGTGGGGAAGAGGCAAACGCTTTGCTCAAGGATGTTTAGAACAGTTTTGTGTCGTGCCCAGGATAAATTCTATTTAACCCATAGATGGGACCCTGACAGATACTACAATACAGGGTGAGAGGTGACCTGAAAGTAATTGTTACTAAAGAGTGACCCCATACCCCCAAGCTCCCAAATTGAAGCCTCATGACCGTGTTTTTGGTTTCACTAAAAAAAAGTAAAATATTGAAAAAGTCTAACTTCTTGTTTATGATTTGATAATCGCTCTGATGCATTTTAATTGCACATTTTTTTTTTAATTAAGTCTTTTTTATTTGCATGGAAATGAGTAAATAATAATTAGAATTATCTACGAATTTGATTGATCTTTTGTGTTTATTACTTAATTCATAATTAGAATTATCAACGAATTTGATTGATCTTTTGTGTTTATTACTTAATTCCTAATTAGAATTATCTACGAATTTGATTGATCTTTTGTGTTTATTACTTAATTCCTAATTAGAATTATCTACGAATTTGATTGATCTTTTGTGTTTATTACTTAATTCATAATTAGAATTATCTACGAATTTGATTGATCTTTTGTGTTTATTACTTAATTCATAATTAGAATTATCTACGAATTTGATTGATCTTTTGTGTTTATTACTTAATTCCTAATTAGAATTATCTACGAATTTGATTGATCTTTTGTGTTTATTACTTAATTCATAATTAGAATTATCTACGAATTTGATTGATCTTTTGTGTTTATTACTTAATTCCTAATTAGAATTATCTACGAATTTGATTGATCTTTTGTGTTTATTACTTAATTCATAATTAGAATTTTCTACGAATTTGATTGATCTTTTGTGTTTATTACTTAATTAATAATTAGAATTATCTACGAATTTGATTGATCTTTTGTGTTTATTACTTAATTCATAATTAACACATTACTCAATAAGTCCCAAGCTTAGATGACGCAAATGATGATAAATCCATAAGAGTTATTGTATAAAGTACTAACCTTTAAATGATATGTGTAAAAATTTGAGGATTATTAGTTAACAAATTACAGTATGTTGTAAATTTTCAAAACAATCGAAAAATATGAATTTCTTGTGTTGATAAAGCATTGTTTTCTGATGGAAAAATTAATGTTCAAGAAAAATGGTATTCGAACTCTTCTCCGTCGGAAACAACAATTAAGAGGTTAGGGTTAGGGTTAAGAGGCTAGGGTTAGGATTAAGAGGTTAGGGTTAGGGTCAGGGTTCAGAGGTTAGGGTTAGGGTTAGGGTTAAGAGGTTAGGGTTAGGGTTAGGGTTAGGGTTAAGAGGTTAAGGTTAGGGTTAGGGTTAAGAGGTTAGGGTTAGGGTTAAGAGGTTAGGGTTAGGGTTATGGTTAAGAGGGTAGGGTTTGGGTTAGGGTTAATAGGTTAGGGTTAGGGTTAAGGTTAGGGTTAATAGGTTAGGGTTTGGGTTGGGGTTAAGAGGTTAGGGTTAGGGTTAGGGTTAAGAGGTTAGGGTTAGGGTTAGGGTTAAGAGGTTAGGATTAGGGTTAGGGTTAAGAGGTTAGGGTTAGGGTTAAGAGGTTAGGGTTAGGGTTAAGGTTAAGAGGGTAGGGTTTGGGTTAGGGTTAATAGGTTAGGGTTAGGGTTAGGGTTAATAGGTTAGGGTTAGGGTTAGGGTTAATAGGTTAGGGTTAAGAGGTTAGGGTTAGGGTTGGGGTTAAGAGGTTAGGGTTAGGGTTAGGGTTAAGAGGTTAGGGTTAAGGTTAAGAGGTTAGGGTTAGGGTTAAGGTTAAGAGGGTAGGGTTTGGGTTAGGGTTAATAGGTTAGGGTTAGGGTTAGGGTTAATAGGTTAGGGTTAGGGTTAGGGTTAAGAAGTTAGGGTTAGGGTTGGGATTAAGAGGTTAGGGTTAGGGTTAGGGTTAAGAGGTTAGGGTTAGGGTTAAGAGGTGGTATGCTGACGTAAAAGGGGTCGTACAGACACCAATGATGCTGCACGCTCAGGTCGCTCAAATTCGGCAGTTGTCCCGGAAAACAAATAAAATCTACAAATTCATTCATACCGGCCATTAATGGAAGTTGCATTAAACAGCAGAGTAGTTGAAGATATCAGAAAGCAGTGCATTCACCATTTTGCATGAACTTTTCTCAATAAAAAAGCTGTGTCCAAAGTAGGTGCAACGTTTTCTCACAGTCGATAAAAACACCAACGCGTCAACGATTCAGAGTGTTGTTTGCAACTGTTTGAATGCAACAAAAAGAGATTTATTTTTGCATAAATATGTGACAATGGATGAAAGATGGTACTTAACTCGTGAGTTAAACCAGCAATTAGCTGAGTGCACGGCAGCAGGTGAAATCTGTCCAAATAGACCAAAGATACAAACATCAACAGGCAAGGTTGTGGCCTTTGTATTTTGTGATGTGCAAGGTATTTTGTTCATCGATTACCTTAAGAAATGAAAAAACCAATAGAAAATATTATATTAAGGCGTTTGAAAGAAGAAATCAGCAAAAATGAAGATGAAAAGGTACCGCATCACAAAACTACATGAATTGCATTTCGAATCGCTTCCGCATCCACCCTATTCTCCAGATCTGGCCACCAGCAAACTACTCACTGTTTGCAGACATCAAAATAAATTTTTGAAGGAAAAAGATTTATCTCCAATAAAGAAGTGATTTCGGAAACTTATGCGTATTTCGAAGCCAAAAACAAATCATTCTTACAAAAAAAAAGGTATCGAATCGTTATTGAAGCGCTGGAATCCGCGTAAAAGCATAGAAGTAGACAATGTTGATTAATAAAGTCGAATGTTGCGTAAAAGTTGTTGTTTTATTAGTTAGGCCCAGGACCTATTAATCGATGCGTTAAGAAAGTATTATGTTTCTTTAATATGTATTTTATTGCAATCTTATTACAGATATTTAATATGTATATATATAGTCTTGAAAGTGTTTTTAACCTTCAAAACTGGAGAAAAAAAATTTCGTTGAAAGATTTAGGTGTAGTAAGTCAAGCAATCTACTGCAATCACTATATTAGTTAACTTCCAAGAATTTACTCTAATATAAATGTATTTTTATATATGTTTTTTTATATGAGGGATCGTCAGTTGTTTACCATGAAAACTGTTTCGAGATTTTAAAAACAAAACAGTATTTCTTTATCATGGCATCCCAGCAGTGTTGATCAGACACCACCTCCCTATTTAATAATTATTATATTATATATATATATATATATATATATATATATATATATATATATATATATATATATATAATTATTATATTATATATATATATATATATATATATATATATATATATATCGAGATTAACAAGATAGAGGGGTGTAAAGATGTTTCAAACTGATGTGCAAGATCAAAAATGGTATCCATCTTGAATTGAAGTCACGTGTGTTTGAGCAAAACAAAATGCTTACAAAAGTAAGTTTTGATTTTTTCGGATATTTTTCTTATGAATTATTGTATTTTTTACTAATGAGTCACGACTTATGAAGTCCCAAACGCAACTCAAGGGGAAGGGTTTATGAGTTTGTCAGATGGAGTGTGAGACAACACCGTGATGATTGGTAACGATAGTTGAAATTGGGCAAAATTTGTTTACATTGGACTTGAAAACTATGTCGCAGTCAGCTGGGAAGCAGTCCCACGTTATTGTGTTTCGCAAGCGGATAGTTCTAGAAAAGCCACTTTGCTCGTGGAAGCTCCGTTTAGTGTTAGGTACACAGAGGGAGAAAGGGAAATTATTGAAAGTGGTGGTAGCTAGATGAGTTTGTGTTGTGAATGTTGTACAGGGGGTTGGGGCGATAAATTGAAGCTCAGTCGAGCACCTACCATAAAAATAGCGATAGAGTAGAGAAAGACTAGAAACATCTCTTCTGTGAGTAAGTGGTTGTAGGGAAGTGAAGAAAACATACCCCACTAGATTTCGAAGTCGGTTTTGTACTCTGTAAAAGCAGAAAAAGGGTGGTCTGAGTGGCACCTCGCCAGAGGTGGCAACAGTACTCCATCTTAGGAAGTATTTGACTCACAGGTAAAGGAGACAGGTAAAGAATTGTGTAAGGTGTGAGATACTTTTTGGAGCGGTATAATAGTCCAACCATTTTTCCAGCGTCATTAGCAACGGGTTTAATGTAAATCTTCTATTTCAGGTCAGGAGTGAAGGCCAGTCCCAGAAGCTTCTCAAAGCAGGTGGCTTCTCAAAAAAAGAGAGAGCTATTCATTTCAATTGTGGCAAAGTTGGTGGTGAAATGAGAGAAGCTTGGTTTTAGACTATTAAAAGTAACCAAACACCTATTCCCAATTGCACCACGAAAGAGAATCAAAAAGATATTGGTCATTAATGCTCTTCGAAGTGTTGCTATAGATGGTTGTGGCATCTGCATAAATGTTGACGAATTATCTTAGAATGTAATTTGGGAGATCATTGATTAAGGTCAACAAGAGAGTTGGGCCCAGAATACATCCTTGAGGCACGCCGACGTTGATACTATCTGCTTCAGACTTCTGCCCACCTACAACTAGTTTTATAAACCTAACAGAGAGAAAGGATTTGATCGTTGAGAAGACATTTGCAGATATTGCATAGTTAGCAAGCTTGTGAAGAAGACCTTTATGCAAAACCCTATCAAAGGATTGTGATATGCCAAGAGCTTTTGCTCTAGAAGCGAAGACCTCGTCTATAGATTCACTGGTTTCGTGTAATATTACAGTCAGCATATCAGCTGTTCATCTTGAAGGACGAAAATTCGAGATGTATTGATCTCAAAAGAAAACCTGATTGTTTTGACTATTGATGAAATAGCTGTAGAAATAAACTGTTTTTGCTGGATAATAAAAATATAATTATAACGGTAATTTATAGAAAGCAGAGGTGTAACAGATAGACACGAACTGGAGTAAAAATATACCGGTGAATAAGTTATGCAGTTTTCACGTTTTATATATATATATATATATATATATATATATATATATATATATATATATATATATATATTACTATTTCATCTATCCACATAAAATGTTATGAGGAGATATAATTTTTTATGCATCAATTTTCAGTATTTCCTTCAACAGTGCTCGATAGTAAGTATATCATATTACAATTTGACAGTGTGGTTTGATGGAATTTCCGTATAATATGATATTTTGGTAACATTTCCCTAAATATAATTACTGGAATCAATTTCCTTAATATAATTGTTGGAATCATTTTCTTTATTTTCTATTTATAAATTCTCTGAAAATGTATATTAATAATCTATATATCAATACGATAGCGTGTGTGTTCGTGTGTCACGCTTACATCAAAAGCTATGAGCATGCGTGCCGCACCTAGATTTGGAAAAACATCTAAGTCACCTAATTTTCAATTATTTCCCTTTGGCGCAACGGTTAGCGACGGTTAGCGTTTTTGA
The DNA here is from genome assembly GCA_963556195.1 of Sepiola atlantica. Classification (NCBI taxonomy): domain Eukaryota; kingdom Metazoa; phylum Mollusca; class Cephalopoda; order Sepiida; family Sepiolidae; genus Sepiola; species Sepiola atlantica. The sequence continues at coordinate 2,984,579 of OY744536.1, read as the reverse complement.
CGTCGGCCCGACTGGTTTATAGTTCGATCCCAATAAACCTCTTTTTTTTCTACATCGAAGGAAGGTACGGAGGAGACGACACATATTCATACGATAGCGTGTGTGTTATTTTGTGTGTCATGCTTACATCAAAAGCAACGACCTTCCGAATCTTTGTATGCTACTCATGAATTGGAGCCAAATTTAATTTAAAAGTAAGGTATAGGTTAGGAACAAGATTATTAGTATTGAAAATATAATTTTGTGTAATTTACACTTAAACACTGAAGTCTGACTACAATACATGTGTGTGCGTGTGTGTACACGCTCAGTCAAAAATGGCGCAATAAAATATGCTTCGCCAGTGTGCGCACTAATACTCATATAAATTAACGTCTTCACCGGTGAAGTTAATAGAGAAATAAGAAAGAAAATAAACGTCTCAAACTGGAAAGTTGAAGTAAAACGTCTCATTATGGAAATAGAGTGAAGGATTTCTTTCCGAATTCATTTTATATGGCAGGGATTGTCTGACTGCTATTTGCTTTCTCCGCTCCCCCTTAAACGCTTGAAATGTTTTCGTCCGGCACGTTTGTTACTCGCTTGACTTAATCACGTGGTATAGGGAGAGATGGTTTGAAGTTACATTTCAATTTGCTGACTTGATTTTAATGAACGTAGATCCCTGTGTAAGGTCTGGATAATTAGCGGCTCTTTGGGTAGCCCGTTGGGATATTCCTGCCATAAGGAACCCCGAGTTAAGTAAATTGATATCCGCTTGCTCAGTAGATAAAATATATTTAAGCTATTAGTTTCGACAGGTAACTATCAAGAAAAAGGCTTCCCTTCTCTCGCTCAGAGCGGTCAACCATTAAGTACTCAGCAATGATACAGCCGTAAGATGTAGTAGTATTTGGATTATTATTGGTCCCCCGATTTATAAAATCCGGAGACCTATGTTTTGAGGCATTTCCGTCCGTCTGTCCGTCTGTCTGTCCGTCCGTCTGTCCGTCCGTCCGTCTGTAACTTTTGTCAGGTTAGAAAGTGACATTCTCCGATTTTTGAAAAAAAATCTGGTTAGCCCCACAGGGGGGCAAAAGGCCCCAAAATGGCAAGAAATGACATTTTTTGCCCCATAACTTTTCATCCATCCATTCAATTTCTCTTAAACTTGGCCAAAATATGGGGGCAATGGTTCCTAATAGTAAAATAAGTATCGATGACCTTGGAAAAAATCTGGTTCGCGCCCCCAGGGGGTCAAAAGCCCCCAAAATGGCAAAAAATGACCCTTTTCTCCCATAACGTTTGATCCATCCATTCAATTTTTCTTAAACTTGGCCAAAATGTAGAGGCAATTATTCTGGATATAAAATGAGCATCCTTGACCTTAGAAAAATTCTGGTTCGCGCCCCCAGGTGGTACAATGGGGGTCAAAAATGCCCCAAATTGCCCAAATTTATTGCATTTTACACTCGCCACATCGAGTCACATACAGAGGGGGACCATGCATGCGCGGCTTGTTATTATTATTATTATTAGTAGTAGTAGTAGTAGTAGTAGTAGTAGTAGTAGTAGTAGTAGTAGTAGTAGTAGTAGTAATTGGTAGCAAATTATTTTTTAAATTAAGCATAGATAGGATTTACAAAATACATGAGGTCATAAGGTACGATTTACGAATTCAGCTGTGGTCCCATACATGGTAGCTAATTGGTCGACTTGATCATGTGACATAAGTAGTAATTCGAACTTGGATTTGACTTTATTTTACTGAACGTAGATAATCATGCAAGGTCTGGATAATTAGGAGTCCTTGTATCGACTCTGGGAATATCACAACTAGAAGGAACTCCTAGATAAGGAAATCTATTTCTGCCAGCTAAGAAAGTATCAACCGAGTACATTTAGATGTTACAACAATAGTTCTTGTTTTCCCGGGTTTTTTTTTCATTTTCTGACTTTCTCCACAAAGTAATGAATGTTATTATTATTATTATTATTATTATTATTATCATTATTATTATTATTATTATTATTATTATTATCATTATTATTATTATCATTATTATTATTATTATTATTATCATTATCATTATTATTATTATTATTATTATTATTATTATTATTATTATTATTATGATCATTATAATGATTATTATTATTATTATTATTATTATTATTATTATTTGCACTCACTAGGAGTTCTCACACAAGTCATCGTCATTGATTGATCACTGATAATAACAACTGGTGTTCCCTGGAGTCTGAGTGACAACAAGCCTCCCCAGGTTTCCAGTACTCTCCACATCCTTTCGATAACCATTGCAAATGACTTTGCGGTATCGCAGCAGCCGCTTACCATTGATTTCTCGTTGGTAACGACCATTGGTCTCATTTGGGAATTGGGTGGCAGTAAGCCTCCTCAAGGTCCCACTAATCTCCGAACTCTATCAGTGGAGGTCTGGTTAATGCTTTCCCTCCTCGGTCTTCCCATCTTCCTTGACCCTTCATGAATATTTTGTGAGGTATCAGGCGAGGCTGGTGCCATCACTTGGGGGGGGGGGGGATCAGGCATTATTATGATTATCATTATTATTATTATTATTAGCAATAATTCTCCATCTGCCGCATATGTTTTGCTAAAATATTTAAGGTAAATGTTAATGTTAATGTTAAAGGCTAATGAAGAGGCGATCGTAACAATTTCTTGCTGACGTACGCTACCTCACCAATCCATATAAGGAGGGGGTAATGCCTGGGAAGATGGTCTCATGACAACACAACAGATACTACACTGCACCCCAAAGAGGAGGAAATGTCTTGGAGGAACATAATCATGACCACAGAAGAGATACTACACTAACCCCTCAAAAATAAAAGGCAATGCCCGTGAGGACGGTATATAACCACATAACAGATACTACACTAAGCTCTCGAAAAGAAACAAGGAGGTAATGCCTGGGAAGATGGTTGCATGACGAACGAACATATACTGCTGCAAAGAAGGTGGGCTTCCTCTACCCGGCGAGAAAACTTATCACACCTTCCAGTATCCTATATCGGTATACAGCCACCATTCGTCACCGCATCTGGGCTGGTGTACCAATCACTAGTCTCTCCGTCTTGGACAAAGTGCTAAAAACAGTATCTAACCTAATAGGTCCCACGCTGTCTACCATGCTGCAGTCCCTGTCCCATCGCCGGAATGTTGCACTTATGTGCGTGTTTTACAAGTACTTCCACGGAATGTGCTCCGACTAGCTTACTGCACTGGTACCCCCTCAAAGTAAATACTCCCGACCAACCAGACAAAAAGTAAAATCACAACCGTTCACTGTAGAGGTCCCCAAATGACGGAAATCTTTCTACTCTAATAGCTTCTTTTCTGGGGAAGTTTGCCTTTGCAATTCCCTCTATTCTCCCTATTTTTACGACTCCACCAAAATACCGAAATTTAAATGTAACGTGAACAAACATCTTGCTGCACAACTCCCCACTTAGCACGGCCCCTATAAATATGCCCCACCCCCAATCACAGTAGCCACTTTACGGCTCAGTGGCTACATGCGTTATTTGCGGTGAACAAAAGTTTTAACAAATGAAAAATACGACTGCACTACCCGTCCCAAAAGGAGAAGGTAATGCTTGAGAGGATGGCCTCATGACAACAGAATAGATATTATACTACTCTCCAAAGGTGGGGGTAATGCGTGCCTGCATTGAGCATTGAAACATAGCACAATAATGCATTAGTAGATATAATAGTATAATTTCGGCTTCAGACAGATACCAAATCTCCAGAAGTAGTAGTAGTAGTAATAGTAGTAGTAGTAGTAGTAGTAATAGTAGTAGTAGTACCAGCAAAATCAAGAACGTCAAACAAAAAACGGACAAAAAACAAACGTAAAATATTGAAGTTGCGATATTTTTTCATGTCCATTTAATTTTGACCGTCCATCAATTTTGTTTCTTTTTATTATGTTCTTGCCTTTTCTGTTACGATTGTTGTTGTTATTACCGTCGTCGTTGTTGTTGTTGTTATGTCGGCTCATGAAAGCAATTAACTATTGGTGGACATTAAAAACATAATATCTAAAATAAATAAAGACTTGATCACTTTCAAGTGCGCGATGCTTCCAGGGAAGAACTTACATTAAGTTGTGCGTTATTTTTCCAAGACTTGCCCAAAAGGCACAATTGCCGAATAGAAAACAAAGAAAGAAAAACAACACAACCAAGCGAAGAATTGGAAATGGAACAGAAGAAATAAATCTATAGATACATTTCCAATTTTTCGCTTGGTTTTGTTCTATTTTTTTCAGCAACTGTGCCTGTTGGGCAAGTCTTGGAAAATAAAGCAAAAGTTAATGTAAGTTCTTCCCTGGAAGCATAACCCACTTGAAAGTGATCAACTTCTCAGAGTCGGAACAGATCCGATTCAAGATAACAGATCGTGCACACACACACACACACACACACTCGATATTCTTTCAAATAGAGCTTTATTAAAATAATTGATAATTAAAAGAGGTGCATGGTAACACTGTTACAAGTGTTTAGATAAGCCTTTTCAATTATTTATATATGTTATATATATACATATATAAGTGCACGTGTGCACACAGACACACATAGATTTGTATATAAATATGAATGCATATTAGATAAATATATATGAATAATTTTTTTTTTAAATTTAATATCTCCTTAAGAAAATTTTTTTTTTTTTAAATTAAATATTTACTTTAATATTGGTATATATATATATATATATATATATATATATATATATATATATATATATATATATATATATATATATATATATATATATATATATATATATATATGTATGTGTATATATATATTTATATATATATGTATATATATATATATATGCATATATATATTTATATATACATACATATAAATATATATATATATATATATATATACATGTGTATGAAAAAGATAAAAAGAAAAAATTAGACAAAGGAAAAAATCATCAAAACGAGAGATTTATCGATTTCGCTCGAATCTACGTTCGTAGAAATAGAAAAAGTGAAGATTTTAAATTTATCGAATAACGATAAAACGTAGGAAACAAGAAGAAGGCACAACGGGATGTTTTAGGCAGGTGCGTAACTATTTAGAAAAAAAATGAATTATACAGCGCGTGCGACAAAGACGTTTAAATGGGAAAAGGAGGGAGAAGAAAAAAACTAACACAGAAAAAGAAAGAGAAAGAAAAAAAGTAAAAAGTCATACACAGAAACACTTTTACCCACAATTTTGACTTTACAAACTGCACTTTCTCAAGACCACCTCTTCTCTATCACGCCGCAAGTACATAGACTATGCTGTAATCCTTCTCTCATCACCACTTAACGTAAACTTTAGACTCAGATCTTATTCCTTAAGCAAAACATCTGGCAAAAACCGCACTCAAACAATGCAATATACCTCGTCACTGCATAACTAACTCCGATCTCGGTTAAAGTATTACTCATTTTTACTACATTTCAACCATGTCTCCATTTCTAATTTTTTCTTCGTTTTCTTTTTCTTTATCTCCCTCCTCCATCCCATTTTAACGTCTTTGTCGCACGCGGTGTATAATTCTTTTGTTTCCAAATAGTGATGCACGTGACAAAAACATCCTGTTGTGCGTTCTTCTTGATGTCTATGTTTCACCGTTTTTCAATAAATTTAAAATCTTCACTTTTTCTGAAGATGTTCGTAGGTTGATCCGAACGAAGCCGGTAAATCTCTCATATTTGATGATTGGTTTTCCGTATCTAATATTTTTCCTTTTGTCTTTTTCACACAGACTGTCTCAACGAAATTTCATTTTATGATATCTCATGTATTTTATTCTCATATATACATATATTTATGTGTGTGTTATGTGTGTCTGCTTGCCTGTCTCCGTGTGTGGTACAATAGAAAATGCATTGTAATTCAATGTTATCTATTCGATTAGTTCCTCGAGTTTCATGGTGGCATACGTACACCGCGGACATCGCTGATAGCCGACGGCATTGTGCCCGACTGCTGAAGATCTGAACAAAAATATAACAATATTAGGTTGACCTTTAAAACAATACACGAATATAAACGTCGCAGAATACACGAATGAAATAATGAAAAGATTGTAATGATCAAGTGAACACACGCGAACAAACAAAAACTGGAAAACAGAATCGATCTCTTTTCTCTCTGACTCTAAAATATCGGAGATCGAAAATCGCGTTTTCCTGGTCCCGTCTTCGATTGAACACAGAGCAACATTATCAATTGACACAGTTAAAATTGCATAGTTTTCTTTTAGTTCCAGTAATTCTGTTAAATCTTCCTTTCAACCTCTCTCCGTTGCTCTTCATTCTTGCCATGGACGTCATCACCAAGGACCTTTACTGACCCGTGCCCTGAACACTCTTGTATGCAGTTGAACGCACAAGAAAAAGAAAACGAAAGATTACTTTCATCTACGCAAATAACTGCTATTAAACATCGTTTAGTGGGAACTTTTAATTACGATAGAACATATTTTCATTATTTGTATTCAATCTGAAAGTTTATTGTAAGGTTTGATTTAAAAAACTAAATATATTACACAAGCGAGTAGAAAATTGATTTAGGGTTTACTTTCGGCAGTCTCGTAACTCTCGCTTCCCTTATTTTTTTTCTTTAGTCCTCACCTTCCATGAGCGATGTTTCTGACAAAGGGGAAAAATTGCTATTTGCTCGGTCGGAATCTATCCATCTAACACTTATCGTTGTCTAGATTTTAACCTTGAAATAGTATTTTTTTTCTTTGGCTCCTTACATTAAGTGGCTTCATGCTTTGTCTGGAGCGATCAGACTGTTATGATGTTTTTAGTTATTTCAATATATATATATATATATATGTATATATATATATGTATGTATGTATATATATATATATATATATATATATATGTATGTATATATATATATATATATATATATATATCAGTATATATATATGTATGTATATATATATATATGTATATATATATATATATATATATATATATATATATATATATATATATATATATATATACATATATATATATATCAACTAATACAAGTTTTACAGAAGATTGAATTGGATGCATTCAGAACTAGCGATAAGAGAGCATTTTGAGAACCATCGGGTGAAATATTTAACGTGATATGCTGTATGTACGAATAATTTACATAATAATACGGTAAGGCATTTGATGTTCGTACTACGAAACCACCTTTCACACACATTTAAAAATGATATCGTCCGATCAGCAAATATAGCGTTTGGTTATTAATTATATGTCGCTAAGGTAAACAATTCCGACTTTACCAAATTTGAAATGAATTTTTACAAAATCAAATTATGTATTTCCGTCGACTAAAACAGTACAATTTTAAATAAATACATTTCAAAAAGTAACATTCGTTGTACTGATGTGGAAAATATTTAGCTGACAATTATTTTTACGGTAAGAAGACAAAATATTTATTGTTTAAAAAAATTAAATTGCTACAATTAAAAAAATAAAAAAGAAGAGACATATTCGTTTTGTTTATTTAAATAAATTATAACAATTGTTTCATGGTAGAAGATAGTCATGTCATCTTAATAGTACTGACCCTGACAGCCATTATTCGAAAGGCATATTTGTAACAGTAAATTATACAGATTGATGTAGACACCACCGTGAAATTTCAATAGGGTCTAGCTAGTTGTTTATTAATATTGTATATATTCTGTGCAATGACTTTTAAGCTGAATTAATAAGATGGTTAAAAAGAGGAATTGCCAAAAGATTATAAGAAAGAAAAAATTATTAATAATAATAATAATAATAATAATAATAATAATAATAATAATAATAATAATAATAATAATAATAATAATAATAATGATAATAATAATAATAATAATAATAATAATAATAATAAGAGACAAAGAGACAAAACAGTAAATTATGTAATAAGTGAATGCAGTATACTAAGCCAAAAAGAATACAAAAACAAACATGACTGTGTGGGGAAAGCAGTACACTGGGAACTGTGCAAACGACTACATTTCAAACACGCGGACAAATGATGCAAACATAAACCAAAGACAGTACTGGGCAACGAAAAACACAAAATCCTCTGGAATATGGAAGTACAAACAGATAAACTCATACAAGCAAGGAGACCGGATGTCATAATAATCGATAAGAAAGGAAAATTCTGCCAAATCGTAGTCTTTGCCGTTTCAGCAGACAACAGAGTGAAGATAAAAGAGACGGAAAAAAAGAAACAAATACACGGGGCAGTTGTTGAACAAACGAGACACAAAATGATTTTAATACACAAAAAAACAATCCTGGGAAAATCCAGACACAATCGCAACACCGGAGAAAAATGAAAAAGAATAAGAAATCAGAAAAAAAATTTTAAATAGTTATAAGAGGAAAAACATCCTAAAAACTGTATTTCTAGATTGTGGCACACGACACGCACAACACATGACATGCACTCCACACACATCACACACACACCACACATCACACACACACACACACACACACACAAAACACCCTACACGCGCGTGTGATCCACATACACAGACAAAAAATATTATTCCAGAAAATAGAGTAAGAGTAAAAGGCCTAAAAACTGTATTTCTAGATTGTGACAAGCACACACACATCACACACTACACACACCACACTATACTCACACACGTACACCATACACTACACAAACACACAACACACACAAATACACCACACATACCACACACCACACACTACATACACAGCACTACTACACTATACTCACACACGTACACCACACACTACACAAACACACCACACATACCACACACCACAAACCACACACAACACTACCACACTATACTCATACACGTACACCACACACTACACAAACACACCACACATACCACACACCACAAACCACACACAAAACTACCACACTATACTCACACACGTACACCACACACTACACAAACACACAAACACAACACGCACACCACAAACCACACAAACATAACACGCACACCACAAACCACACAAACACACCACACACACCACACACATTCTATTCCATTCACTTATACTGCAATTATTTTGGGAACTGTACGAACACGCCCTACCTAGTTATGGGTGAAATAGCAATATTTGTTCAATGAATAGTTTCAAATAGGTTTTATATTTTGTTATCAAATAACCCGAAAATGGTTGATATGCCGATGCTAACCTAATTAAACGAGCGCTTATGTTGTTTAACGTATGTGGTTCACTAAACAGGTACACTAATGAGATGCCGGATTATTGTATATAGGCTAATTATTGGCGATAAAGCCCGGCTATGCTAATTACTGCATTAGCTAAGACAACGACATTACATTTCTCTGGATCTTATGGATTTCATATAGCATTTTGTTTTAGCACACACTTCGAAACATTTTATCCACATTTCAGTCATTTCAGGTTCTTCCAAATTCAACAAATATCCATTTGGCGACGCCATTTTGTTATGACGTTCAAAGTATACTGTTCACTTAGCAAATGTATTAAATAACATTAATGATTATTAAACGCATTAATAAACTTAATATTATCATGTTCAAAGTATGCTGTTCACTTAGCAAATGTATTAAATAACATTAATGATTATTAAACGCATTAATAAACTTAATATTATCATGTTCAAAGTATGCTGTTCACTTAGCAAATGTATTAAATAACATTAATGATTATTAAACGCATTAATAAACTTAATATTATCATGTTCAAAGTATGCTGTTCACTTAGTAAATGTATTAAATAACATTAATGATTATTAAACGCATTAATAAACTTAATATTATCATGTTCAAAGTATGCTGTTCACTTAGCAAATGTATTAAATAACATTAATGATTATTAAACGCATTAATAAACTTAATATTATCATGTTCAAAGTATGCTGTTCACTTAGCAAATGTATTAAATAACATTAATGATTATTAAACGCATTAATAAACTTAATATTATCATGTTCAAAGTATGCTGTTCACTTAGCAAATGTATTAAATAACATTAATGATTATTAAACGCATTAATAAACTTAATATTATCATGTTCAAAGTATGTGGTTCACTTAGTCGACACGCTAATGTGGTGCCGGATTATTGTATATCGGCTACTTGTAGGTGATAAAGCCCAGCTATGTTAATTACCGTATTAGTCAAGCCAACCACATTACACTAACTCTATTCTATAGACACAGGTGATCATTATTTATTCAATTTTATTATTTCAAAGAAATATATGCATTTTTTCGGTTTCCAAATGCAGTTCCGTATTACCGTATGTTGAATTTTGTTTTTGGGATCATTTTTTAAAAACTTTTATTCACCCCAAACAAGGCACATTGCTACTGAGACGTAAGGGGCTACTGTGGATTAAGGGTCAAATTTATAGGGGGCATCCGGCAGTGGATGGATCGGTGTTTCCGGCAGTGGATGGATCGGTGGGCTAAGTGTGTACAAGCACCAGGGGCTTACTTTGAAGTGGATTAGGGCCTCAAACCAAGTATGATAGAAAGGCGCCATCCGAATAAATACGGCGCCCCTGAATGACCCGTGTATTTCTTAGATGCTAATCAGTCACCAGATACCAAGGCCTAAAGGTAAGCATATGTGTTAATGAGATTGTCTATCTGATGATGAACAATACTATGCGAGAATTAATTTTTCTTTTTCGAACCAGCAACGAACGGTGCTTCTTTATAACCATACCGCCATGAACATCTATGTCATTTATTTTTATTTTTTCACCATTTATCAAGGCCAAAAGCCACTCGAGTATAAGGAATAATGAGTTGGATTGATTGTCAGTTGAATGATAAAGAATATTATGAGAAGATTGAAAATGATGAATGAAATGAAGAAAATGTTATAACTTATTTATTTTTATTTTTCACCATTTATTAAGGCCAAAAGCCACTCGAGTTTAAGGAATACTGAGTTGGATTGTCAGTTGAATGATAAAGAATATTATGAGAAGATTGAAAATGATGAATGAAATGAAGAAACTGTTATAACTTATGAGGACAATTTATGACAAGGCATGAAGCCACTTGATTTAAGGAGCTAAAAAAGTACTACTTCAAGGTTAAAAACTAGCCAACAATAAGCGTTAGATCGATAGATTTCGACTCAGAAAACAGCAATTATTCCCCATTTGTCAGAAACATCGCTCATGGAATGTGAGGACTAAATAACAAATTAAGGGAAGCGAGAATCCCCAAGGTACACTTTCTACTCTGCCATCCACTTTCTACTCTCCTTGTCGTCCACAGAGCAGTAGTTTCGTGGTAAATATGTTTCATATTTTGGGGAAAGAAAAACATTATTATTCCGGACGCGGTGTCTGAAATATGAGCCTACATTTGTTTTTTTAAGTGAGCCTAGCGAATAGTCTAGTTCTAATCTCATCCCTTCTCTGGAAATGTGTAGCAATGGTATAAATGTTTTCGATTCAATTGTAGCATAGTTTGACTATTTTACCCATTTCGGTTCGTTTGCTCTAAAATTTTAGTTACAATTTATTATTTGGCTTAAATTGTTATTTTGGTACTGATATCGATCCTGAACCAGTTTTCGTGAAGTTCGACTCGGAAGCGTTCGGCTGTCTTACGCAAACGCCCGAGTGTTGACGAGCCGAATGGTACCAGACGACAATTTTGATACGGTGCTGCGTCCTGTGATTGTAAGTTATATTTTCAAGAAATTCTCTAAAAGAAACAACAACAAAAACAAAACAAGCAAAACATTATTATCATAGGACGCAGCACCGTATCAAAATTGTCGTCTGGTACAAATCGACTCGTCAACTCTCGAGCGTTTGTGTAGGACAGCCGAACGCTTCCGAGTCGAAACTCACGAAAACTGGTTCAGGATCGATATCAGTACCGTTATTTTTTATTCTGAAATCAAATCATAATTTACTTTTTAAAGTGTGAATTCATTATTTTAATCGCTAGCGGCCGTACATTGCTTTTGTTTGCTTTTTTCTTAAACAAAAATATGTTTACTGTTTTAGCATACTTAAGCTAAAAACAAATATTATGACACAAAAATAAACTTTGAATATTCCGTTTTACAAAAATAAACAAGTTTTAATGGGTGTTAACGAATTTAAAAGCAGAAATGAAAAGGTTAAATGATACTAGTCGATAATGTAATACTAAAAAGTGCCAACAACATAATGATGGAGTGCATGGAGAAATACGTCCAATATAAGTCCAAATGTACGTAAAGTAAAACTCTTACGCGATGAACTCCATAGGCTAAGAACTGACTACGCTCTGAACAAAATCAAATATGAACTTCCTACGCTATAAACTAAGCTTAGCAATTTAAAAAAAGCAAATTATAAAGTTAATTGATTTTTGTCGATATATTAACGAACGTACACCCTTTGTAAAGTCGCAGAAAGAAATACAGAATCACTTCTAACATTCTTGGAAGAAAATAGTTGATTTGATAACTACGATATAGAGATGTTGTGTGCTCTACAAAGAAACATGCTCATTAAGAAAATGAAATTGAACAAAGTATCCGAATTTCGATAAAACGTAAAAGACTCAATGAAACCATACACACTAATTCTACCTATTTTACAATTGAACCGAATCTTATATATAAAGTGAAGACGAGTTTATCTTCGTGAGCAATAGCATTCATAAAAAAGGCGCATACAAAAATCTTTTTAATAAGTAATTCATGGCAAATATGTGTCGCTGTTGTTAGAAAAAATATTTACTTGAGATCAATTTGATCCATTTTTATATTTCATTCATTTTAATTTATTTTTAGTTGAAAGGTGGCAGAGTTTTACTCACTTATTGGGATGTAGTTTCGCTCTCCTCATGGACACCGGGAAAAATAATTTAATAAGACACACTTTTTCAGAAACACCGGTTTTGTACTTTATCAATAGAAATAAATATATACCATATATATTCAATAAATATATATATAACTTCTTTGTAATATAGTAGGAAAAATCCCAGTAGAGAGCTCGATTAATTAAGAATTTAAGTTAAAATTTAAAAATTAAGAGCGTAATATTTATTTATATTGGTACAGAAAAATTAGTACAACATTCGTACCGTCGGTTTCAAACACGGAAGGACTTAGCCATCCGGCTCTCCTCAGCTTCTGTTGTCCTGTATATATATATATATATATATATATATATATATATATATATATATATATATATATATAGTAAGCTATGAAAATATATTTATGGTAATCAAGCTACACAGACGCTCCCGTGTTTCATCCCCGGGGGGAATCGTCAGGCTAAAAATATATTTTCATAGCTTACTACCTAGCTCTACTTACGTATCGAGCACTGTTGAAGTAAATACTGAAAATTGATACATAAAAAAATTATATCTTCTTATAAATTTTTATGTGGATACATAAAATACTAATATACATATATATATAATCAGTATTACTTACATACGCTGTCGTTTAAAGCTTTTGCTCTCATCAGTGTAGGAAGTGATAATTTCAGACGATCACAGGGCGCGAACCCAGTCCACAGAGTTTACCTAGACACCGCACGCTTTCGTTCTATCCCCAATGCCATCGGGAATTATCAAGCAATACAGAAGAAATTAAATACAGCGGACAGTAAACAGGAGATACCCGAGAGTGTTAAACGAACGTTATCGGACCTATGCTCATAGCTAAGTGACAGTCTGTTTTTAATATCTCTGAACAGTGTTCAACTTTAAGTTCTTAAAAATGCTTTTATAACAATATTTATGAATAAATATTAAATTATTATTACCTACGTAAGTCGGCGTTTCGTATATACAGGGCCGGCGGGACGGTTAGAAAAGTGGGGGAGATCTCCTAAAAAGTGGGGGGGCGGTTAAACACATGCATATATAACTTCATTATTGATGACCGTAAAGTGGGGGGGGGGGGCAAGTCAAAATGTGGGGGGGGGGTAGGGAATTGAGCCCCCCCCCCCTGCCGCCCCGGTGCCGCCGTCCATGATATATATATATATATATATATATATATATATATATATATATATATATATATATGTGTGTATATGTGTGTGTGTGTGTCTGTATATATATATATATATATATGTGTGTGTGTGTGTGTGTGTTTGTGTTTGTGTTTGTGTGCATGTGTACGTGTGCTGAGATGAAGAGGTATGTTGGAATCGAAAACTGAGGAATAAAACATTATAAATTGTGATTATGTTTGATTAAACTTGCATTTGGGTGTCACGGGCATTTTCGTTTCTAATCTCGACATGGATACACTTGCTACATCTAGCCATATTAATGAATCGTAGACGATGAAATTGCTATCTTCGGATGACTATAATATATATATATATATATATATATATATATATATATATATATATATATATATATATATATATATATATATATTCGATTTGTTCGAGGGGGGAATGATTTTAGAATTAAAAAAAAGAAAATCCGATTTAATGAAACATAGTAAAATAGATGTAACCCTGAGGCGCCTTTCGACCGACTACTTTTCAAGGGAAAACGTCGGTATTTGTTTTAAAAAAAAACGACAAATTTAAAACCAATAAATGATATAATGAAGAAGGTCAGCAGGTGGCGGGAGGGAGAAATATATTTGTATAAAAAGAAAAAAAAGAAAAATGGGGGGGGGGTATATTAGTGCGTGCATATATATGTATAAACATATGAATATACATAACCAAGCACAGATAAAATGATCACCCATCAGAAGCAAAGGAGTCTCCAAAGATCAACAGTCTGTATGTTAAGTCTCTCTGTCGACATAGAGATGGCCGTTGAGTATTGATGAAAATGGCCTCGAGAATATCCAGATGAAATTTGTGACGTCCTCTATATAGAACGGAGAAGTTGTCGTCTGAATAGAGATCACGGCAACTCTTTTTACTAGGAAAATGTTAACCTATAGCTGACTCGTGTGCTTGTAGATGCGCGGATGGTGGGATGGGTTCATTTCGGCGAACATACCCTGGTATATGTTGGGCGATTCTAACCGACAATCGCTGGGTAGTCTTGCCGACATACTCAGCATCGCACTGACATTTAAAGCGATAAATTATTAAACTTAAATCAGTGGTCGGCAAGACATCCTTACAAAATGAAGGGAAATCAGCACGAGTAGAAAAAAATAATGCGCATATTCGCAGCATTATAGCAATGTGTCACAGAAGATGAAATCTTATCAGCAAGTGGTTGGCTACTAGAACCCAACCATGGAAGCTTAAGATAAATCGGACACTTGGGGGGGGGGGGCAAAGAATTTAGCTTCATTGAAGTTAGCGACCTTACGTCGGATAATATGTGCAACGACATGTTCAGGATATCCGTTATTAACGAAAATCTCTTTAATTCTTATAAGTTCAGACTTCACTTTGCAGTCAGAACAAAGCATCAGTGCGCGATGCGTCAGTGTTTTAATGAGGTTCCTCTTTCTAGATTTGGGGCAAAAAATCCCAACTCAAGTATAATCCCGTGAATGTAGGTTTCCTATAAATACTGGTAATGAAAGAAGCAATATATATATATATATATATATATATATATATATATATATATATATATATATATATATATAGCTTTTGAGGATCATTTCTATATATAAAGAAACAATATTTTTTAAGAAACCAAAATAAACACCGCTTGAAAATGATTTCACAAATCAAATCGAAAGTACTCGCAAAAAAAGAAAAGAAAATGGAACAAGAAACCCATTGAACTTACATACAGCAATTTGACCGAAGCACTAAATAGACTATTCGGAAAATTGAAAAACTAAAAAAAGTCTTATCAAGCAAAAACACTCCGTGTTATTTAATAATGTTTGCCTAAATGAAAATATGCTGCCTAAATACACACTATATATATATATATATATATATATATATATATATACATACATATATATATATATATATATATATATATATATATATATATATATATATATATATATATATATATAAATGCACGATCCGAATACATTCGTTGATCACTCTAAACTGATTGGGTAAATTTAGCCGCCGATTCGCTATTTACAAAGTTAAATTCCTCCCTAATTAATAACTAGTTCACTATGGCCGAGTGGTTAAGAGTCTTGACTACAAATCAGTGGCGATTTGTGATCAGGGTTCGCCCGCCGACCGTTGAGAATTAGCTTCCTGCACTGAAGATTGCGTTAGCATGAAACATCGATGTCTGTAGGTAATAAATAATTAATATTTATTTATAAATATTATTATAAGCCCCCTTCACCAAAGGCCGGTCACTCTGAGTGACTTTAATAACAAGCAGTACTAATAGCGAAATGCACGATCCGAATACCTTCGTTGATCACTCTAAACCAGTGGTTCTTAACCTTTTTTCTCCAATTCCCCACTATTTAGTGAGCCAGCTATCCATTCCCACCACAGTTATCACATGGAAATAAATACATACGAAAAAGATTCGTTATGTTTTTTCTAAATATATATATTTGGCCTATAAAAAGCATACAAAAAATGTAACACTAGCACTAGACGCATACAGGTTCAAATCAGATTCAAGGTCAATCAGGCGGTTTCGCGATATGTTTTTGATCTCAACCATGCTCGAAAACGCCGACTCGCACAGGTACGTAGAGGGAAATGCAACCAGTAGTGTGAGCGTCGCTACAGCAACGCGAGGATACGAACCATGCATAGTGGCCCAGAATGTGGTGCAAAAACAGCTTGTGCTGCGGAGTCATACACCAGGTCAAGAAACTGGTCTTCGATGTCTTCGTATTCCTTCGGGAAGTTGTCAACTCGAAAGCTGAAGGGATCCCTCGTGAACTCCATCATTGGGTTGTCGCTTTTAAAGTCTGGAAAATAGTGCTGAAACTCGTCCAGCAGCCTGTTGAGGTGGATGATGGCTTCGTTCTTGAGAACGTCGCTGATGCCACCGGCAGTCTCGCTGATTCGCGCCAACGTTGGAAAAGCCATTGCGCTGCGGCCAGTCTCGAACTTGCCTCGCCACAACTCAAGTTTTGAGACAAAGGCATTCACTTTGTTTCGATGCCCGATTATATCGGAGTCCACGCCCTGTAGCTTGCGGTTAAGCTCATTCAGGTGACTAAACATATCCGCGAGAAATACCAGCCTGCACTGGAATGCCTCACCGGAAACAGCATCTTTCAGATCTCCTTTATTTCTTTCTTCCAAAAATTTTGTAACTTCGGGAAGCAAATGTACAAGCCGATTTAACATGTCGCTTTTCGACAACCAGCGAACGGCAGTGTGGAACAGCAGTCCTTCGTAGTCGGATTCCATATTCTGGCACGACCGTCGAAATAGTCGAGTGTTGAGGGCGCTCGCTTTGACAAAATTCACAAGCCCGATCGCCGTCTCAAGCGCTTCTTTGAGCGGTTGTGTCATCGTCCTTGATGCGAGCGCTTCTCGATGTATGATGCAGTGCAGGGTCACTATCTTGGGATTCTTCTGCTTCAGTAGTTTCGCGAATCCAGACCTCGCACCCAACATAGCAGGAACCCCATCTGTGAAGGCATGGACGAGCTTGCCCCAGTCCAATCCTTCCTCCTCGAAAAAGGAGTCGACAAGCTGCATGACGTTGACGGCTTGAGTTGTTGTTTCCAGTGGGGAGCAAAACAGCAAGTCCTCTTCGATGCTTTGGTCGTGGACGTATTGAACGAAGACATAATTAGTTGAGACAAATTTGCCACATCCCCGGACTCATCCAACTGAATTGCAAAGACGGGAGACGCTTTAACCTTTGCCAAGAGCTGTGACTTGATGTTGCATGACATGTCGAAGATGCGGGACTTGACAGTGTCGTTGGACAGAGAAACTTGCTTCATTGTCGACATCGCAGATTCGCCAAGCAAAATGCCAGCGCACGACACAAGGCACGGCTTTATCAGCGTCTCTCCGATGTTATGTGGCTTCTTCGCCTTCGCCGCCAGCAGAGAAACAGCATACGATGCGTGTAATATCGCTTTCGACTCAATTTGAAATTTTCCGATCTGATCCATTCTTATTTTCTTCAAGCAGTTTGCCTTCAATTCAAAAAACTGCCTCTCCTTGCCAACGAACTCGAGGTGTACATTGGAGAAGTGCTTCTTCAGTTAATGGGGTTTCATAGAATCATTGCTGAGCGTTTTGTGGCAAATGACGCACTGCGGCAGCCCCTCCAAAAACGTGTAGCAAAGAAAATGGTCAAAATCATCATAGTCAAAGTAAGTCCGACCGGTCATTCCCCACTTGGCAACTCCGCCATTCCCCACCAGTGGGGAATTCCCCACAGGTTAAGAACCACTGCAAACTGATGTCTGTAGGTAATAAATAATTAATATTTATTTATAAATATTATTATATATATATATATTTATTTATTTTATACGTACATAAAAGTAATCCATGGACACGTGTTTCTGGCTCACAGCCGTCATCAGCATATTGTTTCTTTATATATAGAAATGATCCTTAAAAGCTTCGAATAAACAAAAGGATTGATGGAGTGGATTGTTTACAGTGAACCAGCAAATAACTGAGCAGTAATGTCGTGAACTCGCACTATTAATCAGAGAGCGTTGGACTCCTATCCCTCCCCCCCCCCTCTCTCTCTCTCTCTCTTTCTCTTTCTCTATCTCTCTCTCTCTCTCTCTTTCTCTCTCTCTATCTCCGTTGCCCGAAGCTTAGAGCGTATGTGGACAGAGTGACTACGACGGACACGAGAGGACGGTTAAAGAACGGGCGACGGGAAAGGTCAAACAACATTGAACTTTTGCTGCGGATGACAGACGGGCTACTTTACGAACGGACGCGGCTATTTTATCATCTGCTCCTGCTGTTACAGAACGGGCCACGCCTTGCACAAGTGGCGCCAAGATTCGCGACAGAGTTAAACGAACTTACCATTGTTTGGAATTGGAATTCTTTCTCATCTTCATTGAAGAATTGATTCAGCTTCCTTCATGGGAGCATCGTTATCTGCATCAACACAGGCATGTTTAATGATATAACTAACACATATTGTTAACAAATATTAGTTGAGGTTTAGTATCAGAACATATACTACACGCTGATCCTAACAAAAGCTTAATGTATTATTAGTGTTATCTATGTCTTTCTTGGTGTATATATCTAACATATAAAATTATCTTGTCGGATTTTCCATGTTGGGCATTAATAACAGATATTATTAAAATTGTTATTTGGACATTTGTAAACTACACGGTATTATTATTATTTTCTTTTCATCTGTGTCTAGGTTATTTATACATTGTCTGTCGTCGGGCATGTAGCTACATTTTACGGAAGGTTGATTGAGGACATTTTTTATATTTCAAATTACACGGTATTATTAGTGGCACTATCTATTTGCCTCTCTACGAAGACAAGTTAGCCACAAGGTCAGTTTTTAATGTGGGGAAAATCAAGCTCCACAAAATAAGGCTTCTTGATTTTAGATAAAAATAAAAATCGAAAATTGCCTCAGTCTAGAAGGATTTCTTCTTCATTGACCGAGGACAGAACAGTTCAAATGTAGTATCAAAAGCGAGATTACACTTTGAACCTAGTAAAATAGGCAATGTATTATTAGTGTCTACTATGAATTTCAGGTTTATTTATCTACCATATAAAGTTATCTTGTCGAATTTTCTCATGTTGGACCTAAATAGCAATACATCTAACAACTCGATATTTGATTCGCACTATCCAGTCGATTACATCATTTATCGGTTTCTGTTGTTGGCTATTGAAAATTGGCATTTTAATCGATTTCATGGACTGCTTACTATATCCGACCAGGCATTTCCTTCAGTAACATACAGATTGAGACATACACTGCTGACGTCCTTTTGTTACAAATAGGTAAAATTGTAAATGGCTACCCACATTTTGATTGCTCTCCGAAATACATGTTACGTAGTCGCATTATTTACTTCTTTGTGAACTTTACTATTTAGAGTTAGGAAGATACTATCGAAATCGTACCATACCCTCCAAAGAAAGAAAAAAACATAAAAATGTAAAACTAATGATATATTTATTGTTAATGCCCGTCGTGATAAAAGTATTCTACTTATATATAGAGAGGTGACTTTTCTTTTTTCATTTTCGTGGTAACTGTCATAGTTGCCATCAGCATCACCATCAATAACTAATTTAGTTTTAAAAAATAATAAACGTATTTATTTAATTATTAACAGAAAACTTTTGAGTTATAAACCGTTTTGTAGTCATTGCGTTTTTAAAAGAAATTATTTCAAAGTTTTTGTTATGTGTAAATGTACGCGTGCGTAAACGTAACCGGAAGTTATCATTTGAATTTTAAAATAATCAAACAGAAATTTATTTTTATTTAAAAATTGTTTTCATTAAATCGCTTTAAATTAACATTACTGATGATGATGATGATGATGATGATGATGATGATGATGATGATGATGATGATGATGATGATGAAAAGCTACAATCTTAAGAAAAATCATTGAATGCGGAAACTAACCTGCATTAAGCTACGAAGGGTCACACGGAATCTAATACAGGAAGAAAACAAAACTACCGAAAGAACACATCACAAACAAAGAAACAGAAAATGCAAGAAACATCACTTAATAAGCTCCCCCTTCCCCCCTC
Source organism: Sepiola atlantica (assembly GCA_963556195.1). Taxonomy (NCBI): domain Eukaryota; kingdom Metazoa; phylum Mollusca; class Cephalopoda; order Sepiida; family Sepiolidae; genus Sepiola; species Sepiola atlantica. The sequence continues at coordinate 2,963,865 of OY744536.1, read as the reverse complement.
CAATAAATTACACCGGACTCAACTGACACGACACAAAAATGAACCAATTAACAGAAATAGCAAGAAACACCATCAGCTCACCCCCCCCCCAAAAAAAAAAAATAAATAAAAATAATCAGCTCCCCCCAAAAAAAATAAATAAATAAATATATAAATAAATAAATTAAAAAAAAATTTTTTTTTAATGTTTAAATTAAAAAAAAAATTGTACCAGCCTAGGCTGACACCACACAAGATATTTCCATAGGGTCAAGGAGGATGAGAAGACCTAGGAGGGACAGCACAAACCAGACCGCTACTGGAAGTGCAGAGACTTATATATATATATATATATATATATATATATATATATATATATATATATATGCATACAAAAAAGTATATAAATGTTTATATCTTTTCTCTATTTATTCAATATTTGTTGACGTATAGGAATAATAAATATCCTTTAAAAATATTTTTTCTAAAGGAACTAATTTTTCGGCCGTTCCGTCGACCTTCCTTGGTGTATTGAATGATGTGTGTATTGAATGATGTGTGTATTGAATGATGTGTGTGTGTGTACATTGGTTGTATGTAGTAGAAGGAAAGTATAACCAATGAAGTTAAGAAATGTTTACATGCGACTTTTGTGTGTCCATCACAGCATCTTCACAATTTAAGAGGTCAGCAACTTAGGTGGCGTTTTTGTGGACTTGTACCAAAGCATCAGTGGCCATAATAATCTTAAATATATATAGAGAAAGTTATGAAAAATATTATGATAAATATTTTCATAACTGACTACCGAGCTCTACTTACGTATCGAGCACTGCTGAAATAAATACTGAAAATTGATACATAAAAAAGTATATCCCCTTATAAAATTTGATGTGGATACAACAAAAAAAATATATATATATGTATATTGTGGCCGTGTCAGTTTGGGCGCCAAGCGTAATTCTAGACTAAATCTACGAACTGCGTTCGAGGCCATACGACCGCTTGCAACCACCACTATGAACTGATGAGGGTAGAAAATCCGAAATGACGTCGTCTGTAGGTATAAAAGAAAACAAAAATACAAAAATACACTTTAATATTTAAAAATATTTATTGTTAATGCCACTTTAAGAGCCTTGTTTAAAATTACAAGATTGTTGTCATCCTTCGATAAGCAAGTTCCGCTTGAGCGTTGAACACTATCGACAACATAACGCTTGCCCCCGCCTCCAGGGTAAGAGTACATTAATTTCAATTACTGTATGTGATGATTTCTCGCGGCCGTGTCTGTTTGGGCGTCAGGCTCGTAATCTTAGGCTGAATCTACTAACTGCGTCCAAACCATACGTCCGCTTGAAACCAGCACTCCTACACTGATGAGGGTAAAAAAACCGAAATGACGTCGTCTGTAGGTATAAAATCTAAATATATTACTAAGATATTCATATCAAATCATAGAATTACGCCAGTAATTTAATTTTTTATATATGAATTATTATTATCATTTCTGATGACCTAAAGAAAAAACACCAACCGTTGTCTTTTTTATTATAGAATGGTGGGTTGTTTTCCAAATTAACTTGAGGCGGCGGTATAAGTCTGAGGTGGCTATCTGACTTGCTCTTTGTTTTCTCGCTTTTGCTCACCAATTGAAATGGTCTCATCAGAGAGGTAAGAAAAAGGTACGTGTTTTACTCACTAACTTTTGCATTACGGAATGAAATTACATATATTTATTTGTATACAAATAAATGCACATTGATCTTCATTACAGAATGGATATATAAACACACACACACACACATTATATATATATATATATATATATATATATATATATATATATATATATATATATATATATATATATATATATCTGCTGGGAAGCCATGAAATAAAATACTGTTTTGTTTTTAAATTCCCGAAACAGTTTTTCATGGTAAACAACTGATGATCCCTTAAATAATGTTAAGACTAGCGTAAATTCTTGGAAGCAAACTAATATAGTGACTACAAAAAGTAAATTGACTTACAAAATGTGATTTTCCACCGAACGACTTGGGACTAAAATGTTTTCTTTTGTTTTTTTTTGTTTTTTATACAGTTTTAATGGTTGAGAAACTTCCGAGACTATATATATATATATATATATATATATATATATATATATATATATATATATATATATATATATATAGAGAGAGAGAGAGAGAGAGAGAGAGAGAGAGAGAGAGGGGGGAGGGGGAAGAGAGAGGGGGAGAGAAAGAGAGATTATATTTATTTGCTATAACATGTAGATAACAAATTTTCATAGCAAATCAGGCACGAGGTCAATTGATAGATAGATAGATAGATAGATAGATAAGGAGTCTAATAACATAGATATATAGATAGATAGATAAGGAGTCTAATAACATAGATAGATATATAGATAGATAGATAGATAGATAGATAAGGAGTCTAATAACATAGATAGATAGATAGATAGATAGATAGATAGATAGATAGATAGATAGATAGATAGATAGATAGATAGATAGATAGATAAGGAGTCGAATAACATAGGTAGATAGATAGATAGATAGATAAGGAGTCGAATAACATAGATAGATAGATAGATAGATAGATAGATAGATAGATGGAAACGCTCAACTTGCAAATGACGCCAAATACGCTTTACATTCACAATTGAAAAGAGACATTTTTTATATCGATGCATAAAAGGCTTCTTCAATTTTACCTGTTTTCAGAGGGTTATTCATTATCGCCTTTTCCCTCTTCCCACTCTTTGTTCCCACTCTTTCTTCCCACTCTCCTTGTATTTAACCATTTCTTTTTCTTCTTCTTTTTTTTCTCGCCCATTTCTCCCCATCGTCCCACTCCTTCAGTTTGTCTTCTATTTAAGTTCTACCAATTCCTGTATATTCATCTGATTTCTGCACGTCTCGATAAAAGGTCAAAATGGCCGCTCCTCTACAAAACAAGTGAACGTGTTACTATCATTAGCATTGCGGCAATGCATTCTCACCACTTGCCCTTTCCTGGATCTCCTCGGTCAGTCACAGTCAAATCCTTCCCTCTACCCTTTTCCTCCCTCTGTCTTTCTTCCTTCCATCCATGCATTCATTCTCTCCTTATTTCTAAAAACGCGCTCTTTTATCCATTTCAACATTTGAGTGATTCATTTCCGCCATTTCTTTGCCGTGTCTGCTTTTATGACTTTAATCCGCCGATTTAGTTTAGTTTATATTTATTTTGACAATCCTGTCCGTCTTTCTTTTTTTCTTTTCTATCCATTCATCAATATGTGCAATATTCTCACACTTGGGTGTTTATGGCAATATCTACGTACATGGAAATATAAAGAGACATATGCACAAACTGAGATAGATAGATAGATAGATAGGAGTCTAATAAGATAGGTAGATAGATAGATAGATAGATAGATAGATAGATAGATAGATAGATAGATAGATAGATACGTAGTCTAATAAGATAGATCGAGAGATAGATAGATAGATAGATAGATAGATAGATAGATAGATAGATAGATAGATAGATAGATAGATAAGGAGTCTAATAACAGATAGATAGATAGATAGATAGATAGATAGATAAATGGATGGATGGATGGATGGATGGATAGATAGATAGATAGATAGATAGATAGATAAGAAGTCTAAGAACATAGATAGATAGATAGATATATAGATAGATAGATAGATAGATAGATAGATAGATAGATAGATAGATAGATAAGAAGTCAACGAACATAGATAGATAGATAGATAGATAGATAGATAGATAGATAGATAGATAGATAGATAGATAGATAGATAGATAGAGCTGGTATTTTTTCAATTAAACGAAATAATGTCAATGCGTTATCTAAATCTATAAACGCAATTGTTGATTATAATATTTAGGTAGTCACACTTGAAATATTGCTGTATAAAATACATAATCACACTTCTCAGAATAAATATAAGAAACAATTATACTTTTAGAACATGAACCACTGCAATCAATAATATTGCTCCGACAATCAAATAAATACTAAAATAACTTATCTGTAGACATTTATAGACGTATTAGGGATGTTTTCTTTATTGCTACAGCCGTTTAGTCGTGAATAAAATTTCCCATAATATTTAATCAAGGGTAGTCTGTTGGTTCAATATTGGGAGATCATGAAGATGCTTCTGAAAACCTAGATACAGCAACAAGAGCGCTATGCGATGAATAAACTTAAAGACAGCACCATTTTGTGGATTCATTTTCCTAGTTTATTGACCATACTGTACTGTTGTCATATCTGGAGTGATGAATCTCTGTCCCATTTGAGGGTTCTTGATAAGGTGCAGAAACGTATCTGTAATTTGATTGGCCCCCACCCTTTCTTCATCTCTGCACCCCCTCTCTCACAGACGTGATGTTGCTAGTCTCAGTCTTTTCTATAAATACTATTATGACATGTGTTCTTCAGAATTATGTGATCTGTTCCCCGCTTCTTTTGTTTCAGCTTGTTTGACTCGTTGGTTTTGTGGTCTCTATCAATTCGCTGTTTTGATACCTAATTATAATACAGCTTCCTATTCCAGTAATTTATTTCCAAGAACTTCAGGCTTGTGGAACTCTCTTTCTGTTGACTGTTTTCCTCCTACCTACAGCCTTGGTCTTTTCAGGACTAAGGCTAAAAAGCTCTCCTGTCTTTGCGATAATCATCTTTCGTTCTTGTTAGCGCCTTACATCAAATGGCTTCATGCCCTGTCTGGAGCGGTTTCCATAAAGGAATGCCTTATCAAGAACCAGCAATTTGGGGGGGGGGACTTCTCGAACTGTTGTTCGAAAATTATTAATTTTTGCTACTGTTAATTCATAATCATCTAGAAGGTGGGAGGTGACGGTGGTTAAGTGGATAACGACACGGACTGAAGACCTGGGTGTTCCAAGTTCGAATCCAGTCGGTTCCACAGTATCACTTTCACTTAGGGATGTTGGCAACCTTCCCGTAAGTACCCGATGTCTTCCTAGAAAGATTTCTAACTAGAAAAATATCGGGGAAGCTAATGCTAATACCAGAATCATCTGATTCACACGAAAGAAGAAGATCTAGAAAGGTTCATTATTGATATCAAATTACAAGATTTAAACTTAGTGACCTAACGTTGTAGTGTTTAATCGGAATGTTTAACGTTATTACTGGTAGCCTGTGTTGCATGATGTTCAAGTTTGAATTCATATTTGCAAATAGCTTTTACTTATTGTGGCTCAACTGTTGTCATTTTACGTTTATTATTTACAATATAATTAGTGAAATTATCAGTATCATGTTTTTTGATTGACATACCTGCTATACGACATTTTATATAAAGTTATCTGGTCGGATTTTGGAGTGTGGCAATCAATCTTATGATTTTTTGTATTCTGCTCTGCCATTTTTCCTTGGCGATCTTTTTATACAAAAATGTATTTCACTTCAGTTTTTTTTCATATAACATTTATTCTGGTTCAAAATTTGTTTTATCCAGGGAGACTTTTCCACTTATCACCTTAAAAGCCTCGGCTGCTTACGTCATTAATTTGTCTATGCCAGTTTTCCGATAACCAATTATATTTGATTTCATTAAAAATTAACTTATTTATTAATTATAATTACAGTAATATCTTATTATTTAGTAGAATAGTTTGCTTTCTAGTATTTATCTACATTGTTGTCTTAAGTAAATATTGCAAGCTGCCTTCGCAATTCGTGCGTATTACCTTACAGTCATGTTTCTCTTGATTCAATACTTATACTCAATATATTCAATATTTATAAGCGTTTTTTGTAAGCCAATAGCAAGACATCAGTTTAGTAAAGTTGTCATTGTTACCGGTTTTGTGAGTAGATGTGTTAGTGTCTGAGCGTTTGTTGTCGACCGATTACGCGTGTCATATTGTATGCGTCAATTTGCTTAGAACAAGTCAACAAAATATAAATAAATAAAAAGAAATTAAGGGAATCTAAATAACAACAAATCAAAAATACAAATGCCCATAACTGGGTCAGATACTATTTCTTGGAGATACTCAAAATGGATTATCTTTACTCATAAATTATATTTTTCTTTACAAACCTGTTTCTGGGATTTGGATATTCCACCAAAATGTCGAAACTTTGTGTATAAGAAGTAACAAGTGAATTTATTATTGACAAGTGGCATACCACAATGATATATCTCACAACACTCCAATAACTATTTTTGTATCCAGTGTGTCACTTTGATTATAAAAAAGTACAATAAAAATACTATTTGCGAAGACAACAAATCACTTCTTAGCGCGCAGGCACTGCATATTGTTCCAGAAAGTGGTTCTTCCCCTGTCGAGTCCCGGCCTTTCTAGCCGGTCTCAAATGTTCAGTATCATAGGAGGCGCATTCCTGTTTTTATAATGCATTGCGATTTCTTATAAGATAAGTCAGGTATTTTAATATATTAAGTAGTAAAATATAAATCTTACTTAGAAAAAATTATAGTACTGGTACAACTTTTGGACTGGACAAAAACCGACTAGTTAGGATTAGTTTAGAATTAGTTCAGGGTTATGTTAGGGTCAGTTTAGGTTTAGGTTAGGGTTAGTTTACAGTTAGTTTAGGGTTAGGTTAGGGTTAGTTTAGGGTTAGTTTATGTTTAGGTTAGGGTTAGTTGAGGGTAAGTTTATGTTTAGTTTAAGGTTCGTTTAGGTTTAGTTACGGGTTTTTGTACGGTTCAAAAGCTGTACCAGTACCAATATTATTTTTTTAAATTAATATACGGATATTATAAATTCAATACAGCAGATTTCATTTTCTTAAGCAACTATTTTACTAATAATAATCTACGTACAAATAAAAATTCCACTGAGTCACTTACATTCACTTGGATTAATTTCTGTTTCTTAGATAACAAGCCAGTCATTGTAATTAATTAGGTCGTAAAATTCTACTTTTTTCTGGCTTTTCATTAATTTGTTACTCTTCGTGTATTAAAACTACGTTAACTTAACTCCAGGGCAACGTCGGCTAAGGACAGCTTATACTATATCAAGAAATTATCCCAGTAATTTTAGAACAATTCAGATTGTTCAAATGTTATCTATATTTTAATAGCGATTATCTCACGACATATATACCTATCTACGTCACACTGTAAACTGGTATTTATAAAAAAATATTAATAAATATTGAAAAGTGTCGCCCCTTCAAGGATTCGAACCCGCGATTAGGTGTCGTTTGCTTTATCTATTTTACAGCATATCAACACCTTTCCGATGACTTTCTCAAGGTTTCAGTCCTCTCCATATTTTTCAGTCAGGGTCTGAATAATGAATTCCCTCTTCAGTTTTTCAATCTTCCAGGCCCTTCCACAGCCAACAGATGTTAGTTTCATCGCGTTTTTTTTATTATTTCGTAGAATGGGAAAAGAGGTATTATTGTTATTATTATTATGGTACTGATATCGATCCTGGCCCAGTTTTCGTGAGGTTCGACTCGGAAGCGTTCGGCTGTCCTACGCAAACGCCCGAGTGTTGACGAGCCGAATGGTACCAGACAACAATTTTGATACGGTGCTGCGTCCTGTGATTGTAAGTTATATTTTCAAGAAATTTTCTAAAAGAAACAACAAAAGAAAAAAAACAAGCAAAACATAGCGAAGTTATTGTTATCAAATAAACTTTGATTTTGATTTTGATACGTTGCTGCGTCCTATAATTTTTAGTTATAGTTGCAAGAAATTTTTTAAACAACGAAACAAATAAAACAAGCAAAACAGAGCGAAATTACTGTTATCAAATAAATATTTTTAACCCTGCCTCTAACCTTAAACCCTAACCCTAACCCTAACCCTAAACCCTAACCCTAACCCTAAACCTTAACCTCTAAACCCTAACCCTAACAACAACAAAACAAAAACAAGCAAAACATTATTATCATAGGACGCAGTGTTATATTATGAGGGGCCCCGTATGCCTAAAAGCGAGTAGGTCCACTAGTTTTTATTGTAGGAGGGGTGAACTTAGTTCGAAGGGACATCCATTTTGGGACAAATAGATTTGTTCTCAGATGAGTAATCCCAAGAAGTCATAACAACTGGTGAAATTTGGTCAACTTCAAAAGTTTAAGTTCAATAAAGGTCAGACCAGCTCTGGTGATGATCTGTATGACAGGACAAAGGACTATGACGTCACTCCTTCTTTCGTGGGAAACTAAGGTTTTTAGATGAGTTACTAGTTTGGCAGTGAGCTGGACGGTGGACCTTCTCTGTGGGTCCTGAAATGAAACGGAGAAGCTCGGGCAGTGACAGCGAGGAATCGAAAATGTAATCGCTCGTCGTAATGGCTGGATCTCTTGGAGATCCAGCAGAAATCCCCGTCGCATTCCCCCCAGCAGGAAGAATGAATGAGGATCGAAGGAATGAATGGAAACAAAAACCCTCCGCAACGAATAAAAGACTTGAATCTCTCTGAGGAAAAATTGTCTCCGCGTTTCTCTTCCGCCTGCCGATAAAATTTATCCACAGATCGAATATCACCAACACCGATCACGGCCAAAGAAGCACAACGAAACCGACGGCACCAACGGCGATCACGATCAGACGACGAAAGAAAATGTAAGGTTGCTTTTTTGTGCATAACATTTTGGGTCCTAATCTGTAAACCGGAAAGAACAAAAAAATCGAAAGAAAAAGTGAGTAATGCTGAATTTAATATGCCTAACGAACAATGTTTAAAATGTTTAAAGTGTTTAAATGAGATACAATGTTTAATGTAAAATGGTTAATGAACTGTGTTTAATGAGAAGAGAATTTAAAAAGAACTACGTTTAAAAAGACAAAGGTTTTAATAACGAGAAGTGGTTAAAAAGTAATGTGAAAATGGACCGACAGTTTAAAGGCCCAAAAGTGCCATAAAAGTGTTTAAATGAGATACAATGTTTAATGAACTGTGTTTAATGAGAAAAGAATTTAAGAAAATGTGTTTAACGAGAGGCATTGAAAATGGACCGACAGTTTGAAGGCCTGAAAGTGCCATAAAAGTTCCCCTTAAGGAAATATATTAAAAGTGCCTTACAGAAAAGAGTGTTACAAAAGTTTGAAAACGCTTCTAGACTTTTCATAAACTTTCATAAACTTTGTTATTGCTTTCGGATTATTGGAAGCGTTTAATAGACTTTCGTGGCGATGATTTTCATCACTGATAACGTAACGAATGTTTGGTTTTTGAAGGGCTATGCAACAAATCCCCTTTTGGTGCCGCGCCCCTTTTCAAGGACTATGTAACATATCCCTTTTGCTGCCGTTATGTAACAGCAGCACTGTATCAAAATTGTCGTCTGGTACAAATCGGCTCGTCAACTCTCGGGCGTTTGGGTAGGACAGCCGAACGCTTCCGAGTCGAACCTCACGAAAACTGGGTCATGGTCGGTATCAGTACAATTATTATTATTATTATTATTATTATTAATAATAATAATAATAATAATAATAATAATAATAATAATAATAATAATAATAATAATAATAATAATAATAATGCATATGATGACATCAGATTTGGCTGGTACCACACAAAACTATCGTAAAGAATAAGGAGGATGAGAAGACCGAGGATGGAGAGCACCGACAAGACCTCCAATGAAAGGGTGCGAGGTTTTGTGCCATTTAAATTCAAGAGACGACCAAGGGTCGTTGTTAACAGGAATCAATGGTATATGACTGTTGCGATAATGCAATGTCATTTGCATTCGTTATCGTAAAGAAGTGTGTTATAATTTGGGGAGACTTGCTGTAACCAGACTCCAGGCAACACAATTGGTTACTGTCAGTGAGCAATCACCGACACTGACTTGTGTGAAAGCTCATAGTGAAAATAATTATTATTATTATTATTATTATTATTATTATTATTATTATTATTATTATTATTATTATTATTATTATTATTATGATTATTATTATTATTATGATTATTATTATTATTGGCATTCTTTCAAAAAAGCAAGGTTCAAGCATTTAAACAAGTCGACCAACAACTATTAAATATTACTTGTCATATAAAAGGAAATACGAATAAATCAATAATGTTGGTTTCCGTTTCTTAGAAAATAATTCAGCCATTTTATTATTTCACTTTTATTTGTTCACAACATTTTTGATTTAGTTTCTTGATTTCTTTGTTTTTCATTAATAAACATGGATCCATCTAAAACGATCGTATCCAAGATACATTTTCTAATTGGATAAATAACTTTTTTTTATTTTTAGTTTTCACATTGCAGTTATTTTTCTTATTAAAAAAAAAAGGAATCTAAAAGTGTCATACAGATACGCATATTGATTTACTTATATAAAAGGGCTGTGATAGATCGCTTCGAATATATATTATTCATATTCATACATACAAAACTCATTAAAACAATCAATGTGTCTCATGTTCGTAACGAGTTGAAATACCCGTATGTACCAGGCGATACATTGTTATATGGCTAGTTTGTTTGTTTTTCACATAGGAAATTTACGATCTTACTGCTGTTTGCAACTCATCATGAAAGATGGAGATTCTTTTTGCTCTGCTTTTTTTTTATCTTAGATCTGGTGTCATTGTTGAATTCATCTCTGTGGGCTGATGTTTTAGTCGTTCATAGATTATAAACGCGACGCCATTTTTCTGCAATATATATATAACCTTTATTATACTTGAAATGTGTTTGCTTTTTCACTGTTACATTGTTTCATGTCTGACTCGTTGCTTCCACGTTGTGTTGTTTTTGCCTTCTAAGCTAACAACTTATTGAACAAAGATACGCCTACGCACTTGTGAACAACGGTAAAACGCATCTATAAGTCACGTGTCCGTATAGTGTGAATTGATCTGTCATTTTGTCGTTTTCTTTTCGACTACAACTCAAGTATAATATAAAACCAGATAATATTATAATAATATGAAGACGGTTCATTATTATCCCACTAACATAATACCTGTGCATGAATTATGAAGTTGCTTTTTTCCTTGAATGCACCTCCTATATATATATATATATATATATATATATATATATATATATATATATATATATATATATATATATATATAAGGTTAATACAACAAAAGATATAAGCGGCAACTAATATCTTTAATTAGTGAACCTCCGGATAAAAATTAAGCTCAATATACTGGATAGAGCATTAATAGCATTAGAAAAATGAAACAATAAAATAAGGTGCGAATCAAATTTTATTACAATTCTAAGTTCAAGCAAAGTAATTGAAAGTCCTTAACTCATGAGTTTTCAAAGAAAGTCTTCTCCTCAGAGGACCATTACCGCAATGACATTACTGCAGGTCATAAAATTAAACTTTGAAAATATATAAAAATATATAAAATACATAAAAGTATATAAAACATCAAATATATCGGCCCAAAACACACTTTTTTTGTTTTCTCTGATGAGAAGATTTTCTTTGAAAACTCATGAGTTAAGGACTTTCAATTACTTTGCTTGAACTTTGAATTGTAATAAAATTTGATTCGCACCTTATTTTATTCTTTCACTTCATCTAATGCTATATATATATATATATATATATATATATATATATATATATATATATATATAGTATAATTTTTTTTATTTATACAAACATTATTGGTACATATGTTTCGGTTGTACTCTTCACATACAGTCCACCTCTTCATGTATGCACATATGTAACCAATAATGTTTGTATAAATAAACAAGTATACTAAAGAACAGCTCTACTTGTTATTGAGCACTTTTTATAAACACTGGAGTGTCAACGAATTTACATCTACAGAAACTAATACAATACATGTACCATATATATATATATATATATATATATATATATATATATATATATATATATATATATATATATATATATATCCCTTTACTAAGGCTGAGTGAATTTAATAACAAGCAATACTACTAGATTCATTGCGAGGTTCAACACGATTTGTTGTTGCTGTTGATCACTCTTCGCCGCTTGCTGTGAATACTCGCCGACTTGGTATTTACAAAGTTAAATTCCTCCTAAATTCCAAGCTAATTTCTGGTGGCCAATTGGTAAGTCACTTCACTGCGAATCAGTGGCGATTTGTGATCAGAGTTCGCGCCCGTCAATCGTCGAGATTTAGCTTCCTGCACTGAAGATTGCGTAAGTATAAATCATCGATGTCTGTAGGTAATAATATTATATATATATTGTTTCATTTTACTTCAGTCGAAGTTCTCAGAATAAAGGGGCCCGTTTCCTGTGGCTAACATTTGATCTCTATATGAGATACATAGATATTCGAGTGTTCAATTAAAGTTTTCATTTACCCTTCAAGCGTTGATTTTGTAGAGAAGTTAAGAAAATTAATGTCCCTCTCCCCAATTGGCCAGTTTATTCTGTTATAGTATATGTTTCTTTTGATCTAATGGTCTTACCAGATTTCAGGACAAGAATCCATCTGGTCTGGTGGAGTATCCCACTAAGTGCTGTTACTTGAGGTAATATCATGAGCACTATTCCTCGTATAGGCGTGTAGCCAAACCGATGATATCTTGTCTGGGCTTCGAATACAATGTTATTTTGAATATTTGCTCAGTGTTTTCTTGTAGGGTAAAATATCCCCATGTCAGATTTTCCTGACAAATCCTTTCACAGACAGACTGAATACATTCGAGGATTGTGTCTAACATAGTTATGTTATGTATAATCGGGGGCGACTCAATGCATATGATATAATATGTGTAAAGGGAGGAAACTCTTATCACTTAGAAAGTGAACTTAACATATGATAGCGTTCATAACAGCTGTCATTATCGCCAAAAAAAAAAAAAAATTTAATTATTTTAGTGATAAAAAATCATACTTATTTCATGCAAGCCTTTGTGACCCGCAGGTAACATTCTTGACGGCAGACAATGTGGCCGCGGGTTCGAATCTTTCCAAAGTTAAGATCGCATGTGTAAGTTGATTTATTTTATAAATGAATATATATATATATATATATATATATATATATATATATATATACATGGTGAGATTGTCTTTTCCCAACCAAAAATGGCGGACAATAAATCGTCTGCAGCTTTCTGGGGTTATTTTTTCGACCGCACAAATGAGTAAGTAAATCAAATAAATTGTATTGGACTGATTTCCCAACTGTATTTTCATTTAAAATAATTTATGGTAAATTTTAAATTAGTCCAAAACAATTATATTTTGTGTTTACTTACTCACTTGTAAGGTCAGAAAAACTGCAGATGATATATTGTCCGCCATTTTCGTTGGGAAACGACAATTTTACCATATATATATATATATATATATATATATATATATATATATATATATATATATATGCGTTCAATGGTCTACGGATCTTTTTTCTATGTATTTATCGTTGACTCTATACATATTTACATATATTCCCTCTCTACATGAACCCTACCACTATATATATTTCTAATAATTTATAGACTTTCTCGTCTTTTGTCATTTTTTGCATTTTTTTCGTTCGCTCTTGACAAAGCCCATATAATATTTGGGCGAAACGTTGAGCTTTTTAGGTCTTCCGCTTATTCCATTTTAATTTCATACCGTCGGATTATTTTATCCTTTCATCTATTCATATATATATATATATATATATATATATATATATATATATATATATATAATGGAGAAAGAGAGATGAGAGAATACTGTAGGTCCAACGAGAGAAAAGTGTATATTTAAAAGAGTGAGGCCACTGACATTCAAATTTTCTTATTTACATATCAGATGCTGAGATGCTGAAATTCGACAAGGGTTCGGGTGATTTTTTTTTCAATCTCGTTTTCTACTAATTAGAAATAAGTTTGTACGTTCATTATCTTCGGCTTTTAGTGATGACACTTTCTCTACGGTGTGTGTCTGTTTGTCCTACTTCTGTATGTATGTGTATGTATTGCCTTTTGTGCGTTGGTTGTTTTTTCATCATTGAGACATATAGTTTTACTTCCTGTGAAGTGTGTGCATATGCTTGCATTTATATCCTCTGTATGCGTATGTATGTGTGTATGTATTCATGAGCCTTTGTTACTTTGTACTTTTTCTTACTTTTCTCGTTAGCATAATGACGAGGCCTTCTTCTAAATGCCAGACAATCCCCTGCTATTCAGAGGCCACAACTGAGTTCTATTTTAAGGATTCCGGTCGTTCCCTTGAGTGCAATTATTTTGATTTTTTTCACACTTGGTTTTCCGAGAATACTTTCCGAATACTTTGTGGAATATTTATTCGTGAAGCCTTTAGCTCTTATTATAACTGGGATAATGCTGATGTTTTTGAGGTTCCAGTTTCTCTTCATATCATACATTAGGTCTTGGTACTTGTGCATCTTCTCTCTTTCCGCTCTTTTCAGGCCACTGTCAGTTGAAACACTCACCTCAATCAGAGTAACTACTTTTTCAACGTTATTTAATACGACAATGTCTGGTTTTACTGCTGGATTTTCCAAGTAGGTAGATGTGGGGACTAGATAATTATGATGTATGGTATACATATCGTTCTCCACAGTCCTCTCTGGTAGATAATCCCAGGACTTTATGTTACACTTGATGCTGAGGCCTTTACACACACCATCATAACTCGTTATGTTACTGCCATCGTCTAGCAAAATTTTACAGCTTGATATCAGGTGATTCACACTCTCCATTTCAGTCATTTAAGGCCTTTGTCATAAGCTGACATTATAAGCCTTTTCCTGCTCATAGTGGAGGGCTTTTCTTTTAAGCCAGTCCAATGAGCCATCTTTTTCGATGTATTCCTTAGATATTTCATCAAGAAAGTTGGTGGTACGTTTTTGTTCTGCTAACTCTTTAAGGCTCTTATTTTTTAATGATTTGGTTATTTCGTTCTTCTTCCTATATTTTCTTTTGGCATACTCCATTGACCATACAAGAGTCGACTTTTTCGTCTATAGTCCACTTTCTCTCCTGTCTGTGTAGAGAATCCTCCTCTTGGATTTGGAAGTAGTCCCGTTCTCCCTCTTTTAGGGCTTCGGTTTTAGTAGAATCTATTTTGTCAGGTGTTATATATTTCCCAATCTGAGATGTGATTGAAAACATATTTGAAACTGGTTTGTTCTTTCTTTGTTCAATTCCTTAAGTTTCTCAATTAAGAATTTTTTCCAAGTCCTTCTCAACATTTCGAACATTGAATAGTTGTAGCAATGGAGAAATAACCTATTTTCTGCAACGGACCACTTTGGGGATTTTAGTCCCCTGATGTTTCTTGTTTTGGTCGTTGCATATGATGGTAGTTCATCTAGTCTTGGTGACTGTTCACGCTTGTCCTCTGACATATCAGTAGTGACATTGTCAGAGAAAGAAAAGTTTACACCTTTGTGTTTCTTGTGTAAACGAGTTGAGGGGCCGTTTTTATCCTGGGCAACGACCTGAACATCGTTTTTTTGTTTACTCAGATTTTTATAATAGTTATTCCTCAGTGTCCACGGTGTTTTATTAGTTATTAAAAGCTCCCCTCAAGAGAGGGAGTGTTCACATCCGTAAACTGGGGAACGCGCTGGATGGCCTGAGGAGAGGGCTCGCCTATTTGAATATTCGGTCAGGTTTTTATTATTTGGATTATTCGGACTACTGTTCTCATTTTGAGTGTTATTCTCATGTGAGAATAACAATCAAGATGAGAACAGTAGTCCGAATAATTCAAATTATGAAAATTATCAATCTTCATCTCAAAAATTACGAAACATAATATTTGGTCAGGGTTTACTTCTAAGAGGAAGTATCCGCATGTCTGAGTATCCTGACAAATCACTGTACAGAGAGGCCGAAGACACTCGAGGGTAGTGTTTAGTAAACATTCAATTTCTATCTTACTCAGCCTCCTGCTTTGCCTGCGTGGGCGTGGTTCTGTACTATGTTTTTCAATGTATGTAAGTTTATTGTGTGGATTGAAATGATCTTGCTTTTACTGGCTTTCTTTTTTGTGAAGAGGGGACATATTTTCTTTTTTCTGAAGTGTGTGTATCTGCATATTTTCTGATGTATATGAGTGTGTGTGTGAGAGGGTCTGTCTTGTAGTGCGTGTGTTTACGTTTTCTATGTTATGTGTTAGTTTCTTATAAGGCAGAATTTGTTAGTGTTTTACCTGGTGTCTGCGTGTGGTCTGTCCAGTGTGCTTATTCCGGTTCGTATGTGTAAGTGCATCCGCTACTCGTACATGCACATTGTCTTATTATGACGAGATCTATATGGTACATATATGCGTACATCTATCACACATGCACATTAAAAAAATACACGTGAATAAGTTTTCTTGGACGAACGTACACGTTCGGCACAACTAGATTGAATTTTAACCGGACTTTGCATTTTTACTGGCTGAAAAAGGGTGAAGACTCATCTGAAAATTCTCCGAAATAATAATAAATATAAAAAAAGAATACATAAAAATGCTTTTTGATTTTCCAACAAGGAGCCGTAGAGACTAATAAACGAGGCGACACATCCAAAGGGAGATAATTGCGTTGATTGTTAAAACTTTGTTAAACAACACACATTTGTATAGCTTCTTTATGGGGTTTTCGAACTGTCGAGCAATCATTTGGGTTTCGGGTGGTAGTTTATATAGTATTTAGCAGATTGTTCGTAATACGGCCATTGCTCTAGCGCTTTTGACCTTCTTGGTCGTCGTCAGGAGTAGTTTTTTTTTATAAATGAGAAGACTTGAGTTATTGTTTTCATAGATATCTTGAAGGGTGAATGAAGGAAAAGAGAGGGGTGTAGTTCAGTTGATTTTGTCTTGTTATATAATATTTTATCTTATTTGTTTGTTTGTTTGTTTATTTTGGTTTTATATATATATATATATATATATATATATATATATATATATTATGGAAATCGCTCTAGACAAGGTATGGTTTGGTAGTTTGGTAGTTTTGTTTTACGGCATATCAACCCCTTTTGGGTTATTTAATCCCGAATCTGGTCATTATAGTGAAAGTTTTTATGCTTCAAGTTCTTTATATCTTCAAATGTTTAATCAGGGTTTTTGGTTTGGTAGTTTTGTTTTACGGCATATCAACCCTTTTTGGGTTATTTAATGCCGAATCTGGTCTTGTTTTCTTCTCTTTTTGTTTCTTTGCCCTTTTAATATCTGTTTCTATTTAACCCATAGTTGGGACCCTAACAGGTACTACCACTCCGGGTCAGGGTGGACCTGGGAGCAATGGTAATTAAGAGGAGGCTCCACATTCCCCAAAGTCCGTAAGCCGGATCTCACCATCGGATGTAGTTTAAGGTCATATCCAGGACCGGGAGTAGGGTAGGAAAAATAAAAATAAAAAAGGGGAGGGAGAAAGGGAGAGGGGCTGTTGTTTTTGTTTTTGGTTTTGTTGAACATAATTAACTTTTACAAACAAAAACAAAAAAAAAAAAAACGTCAATATAGGTGAATTTCGTCTCAGGGAGCCACAGGGCAGCCTGATCTGGTATCACCAGCTAGACAAGGTATGAAGCCACTTGATGTAAAGAGCTAAAGAATAAAATACTATTTCAAATTAAAAAACTAGCCACCGATAAGTGTTAAGTAGATAGATTCCGACCCAGAAAACAGCAATTCTTCCCCCTTTGTCAGAAACGTCGCTCGTAGATTGTGAGGACTAAAGGACAAAATAAGTGAATATCATCCCTAGTATGTCACCCAACTTTGCGCATAAACCGCAAACCATGTTTATCAAAGCATCTCAGTCTTGTACTAGATTTAACCATCTACATGTATTTGCAGCCATCTTCATGTATACCCTCACCAACGACACTAGGTGTTTCTTGGTGTGCCTCTTTTTTTTTTACTTGTGGCTTTAAATATGAGCAAATTATATGACAGGGGTGTTTTGCCTTTCCGATGTTCGCGAACAAGAAGCAGGAAGCTCTGATAATGCTTTTAAAAGATTATTTTTCTCATCTCTGAGGTTATTTTTCGGGAGAGTCGCGCGAATTATAGAACACGGTTTATACTTGTTGGGGCAGAAACACAAAGAATATACCAATTCCAGTGTTTAAAGGCGTGCGAACGCGAAACAGTAACAGATAACGACTCTGTTTTATTTTGGAAGCGACAAGGCATGATTTTACATTGTGTTCAATATTACATTCACAAACATCTAGGTGCACTGATGTACGTAGATACTTGCATGAAAAGCAGGATTCGTAAATATATAGATACTAGAAGAATAACGGTTCAAGGACGGGTAAGATGAATTTTTCAAATAGAACCGTTTTGCACCACTTTTATGTCTCCTTACTAAGGTTAAACCCAAGATAAAATGATACTAAACTTCATGTTTAGAATTATTATTCCATTTTTCATAAATTTTGATTTCAGAAAATGTCTGAATTGTAAGGCTTAAGCTTCAGGGGTCTTAAGGAAAAATTTTAATTCAATGAATATTGCCCAATTGATTTCTAATGAATATGGGTAACATTCAATGTAAAGTTGAAATATTTGAATGTTCAAATAGAAAATTGTGTCCATATCATGCCCTCTAAAACCCTTTAAAACACCCCAAAGAAGCTCAAATTTGGTTGATACTTATTAATTGATGTCTAATACCTATTATTAAAATGTCACAAAATCGGAGGTATCTGAAATTTCGAGAAGGGATTCCATACCCTTTTACCTCCATTGCATAACACAAAATTAAAGTATTTATAGCTTACACTACGACCCCTTCTGCCTAGCAGCTTTATTCCAAAATTCATAATGATCGTTTCATTAGTGTAGTAGTGAATCATGAAGAATGAAATATGTATAAACATATACACATACCTAACTTTATATATATTTACCCCCTAAATGTTAAAATTTACAAAATTAATGTGCTACTCTTACTTACCATGTTGCCGAGAATATTTATTCCAAAATTCATAATAATCCGTTCATTAGTTTAAGGGATTAACTTTAACATAGAAATATATATATATATATATATATATATATATATATATATATATATATATATATATAGAGAGAGAGAGAGAGAGAGAGAGAGAGAGAGAGAGAGAGAGAGAGAGAGAGAGAGAGAGAGATTTCCAATATGTAGTTGTCCCGTTAGCATTTTGACGAGGTCAGGAGGCTGAAATAAATTATAGTGCTGACAACTACAATGTGTATGTGATTTTTTTCTTTATATATATTATTCTTGCTCTGTTTTCTACATTGAGCTTCGGATTTCTTACCGAAATTATTCACTTTAAGACTATATATATATATATATATATATATATATATATATATATATATATATATATATATATATATATATATATATAAGGACAATAGCACAATATATCATGAAATGAAATGCTGTGAAGACAGGATGTGTGAAGAAGGTAAAAAGAAAAAACAGATTAAATAGAGGAATAAATCATCAAAAAACGAGAGATTTTACCGGTTGCGTTTGGATTAACGAACGTCTTAAGAAAAGTTAATATTTTAACATTTATTGAATGACAACAAAGCATAGGAAAAATGTAGAACGCACAACGGGATATTTTTGGCATGTGTTAAACTATTTTTTAAAAGAGAGAATTAAGCATCGCGTGCGACGAAGACGTTAAATTGTGAAACGGGGGGGGGGAGAAAGAAAAGGAAAAAAAGAAAAAGGAAAAAATAGAAACATGACTGAAAAGTAGTAAAATGAATAGTTACTTTCACCGGGATCGGAGTTTGTAATGCAGTTGCGAGATGTATTGCATTGTTTCAGTGCGGTTTTTGCCAGATGTTTACTCAACATGAAAACAATATTATCAAGGTAACAAAAGTTAATAATGGATAAAACCTTTTTTAATATACGATAATACAAACATTTACCAGATATATATTTTCAAAGATAAAAATTAACGTGTTATTTTTTTCGAATACAAGGTCAACACAAAAGGTATCCAGACTCTAACTATATTTTGAAGGACAAAAACCAACATGATAATTTTTCAAAATACTATGTCAATTTAAAATTTCTCATGACTGAAATTATATGGCATAAATGAATATGTTTACTCTTGGCAAATACTATGTCAATTTAAAAAGTATCCAGGCAGAGAATATATTCCGAAGGACAGAAATGAAGATGTACATTTTACTAAATACTACGTCAATTCAAAAGGTATTATATTTTAAAAGACGGAAATGGACATGTTTACTTTTTGAAAATACTAGGTCATTTCAGAAATTATCAAGACTGAGACTATGTTACGAAGGACAAATGAAGATGTTTATTGTTTCCAAATCTCACGTCAATTCAAAATGTATCTAGAGTAAAATTATATTTTGCCATACAAAAATACATGGTCAATTCAAACAGTTATTCAAGTTGAAACTATATTTTAAAAGACAGACATACACATTTTCGTTTTCTAAACATTAAGTAATTTTAAAGAGTATCCAGACTGAAACTATACGTTTAAAGACAAAACAGAACATGTTAATTTTCCAAAATACTAGGTACATTTAAAAATGACCCCAACTGATATTATTTTTTATAGACTAAAACAAACACATTCTTTTTTTCCAAATACTAGGCCAATTCAAACGTATGGGGTCCGCCATCATGGATGTTTGCCTCCACTTGGCACGACCACAGCCTTGGTCCGAGTGAAGACCAGCTTTACGGAGATCATTGTGCAGAGCGTCTATCCATCTCATCATCGGCCTTCCTCTCGGTCGCTTCCCGGCAACTTCTAATGTAAAAGCAAGTTTCGCGACGGTATCGTCGTCGGCTCTCAATATATGTTCAAACCATCAGAGTTAGGGTTAGGGTTAGGGTTCAAACCATCAGAGTCGGCATTCTCTCGTATACCTTTTGATCGGTGAAACTATATTTTAAAAGACAGTAATAAACACCTTCAGTTTTTTTTTTCAAAACCTCAAACCGTTTGCGAAACTCAACCCGTAAAGCAGCAAAATCACACCCCTTCATTGTACAAATCCTCAGATGCTGGAAGGCTTTGTACTTTAGTAGTAACTTTCTTCGGGCCGCTTGCCTTTGGAATTCCCTCCCTGCGCTTTGTTTTCCCGACAGTACAAACCTGCAAAAATGCAAATGTAATGTGAACAAGCATTTCGCTGCACATTTCACCACTTTGAATGATACTATCGATCTGGCCCCTAATTCTCAGTAGCCCCTTACGTTTCAGTGACAATGTACCTTGTTTGGGGGGGGGAGTTAAAACAAATAATTGATTAGATAGAGACAGCGATGAACCGTGCGCATGACTAGGTTAATCTTCTAGTATCACCAAGTGAATGTATTCGAATATTCATAGGGGTGCTTACTTCCGGTCGAAAGCGCAAGAGTAAAGGTTCACGCATGCGCAAAACCCCCCGTTCGTCTTGTTGGAGGCAGGCGCGTGGAAAATCACAAAACGAGTTTGTAAGCAGGAAAGAGGCGCACGGGAATGGAACAACATGAAAAGGTTGTTTAATCTCATCATGAAACTTTTGTTTTTATTTATTATTTCTTGCTTGTTTACCTTTTGGGCTCCGTTGTCTTCCGTGTTTAATGAGGTGATAACACGGGCAGATACAAAACGTAGCTAAATTAACGCCGACAAAGAAAGACACACAGATATAAACTGATGCATCTAAGCTTCACTCCCTATCTGAAGTATCTATTTATCTATACTTTTGCCTAAGTATGTATCTATCAACCTTTCTATTTATTTATTCCATTATTTCTATCTCTCTCTCTTTCTCTCTCTCGCTCTCTCTCTCTATTTCTCTCTCTCTCTCTTTCGCTCTTTCTCTCTCTCTCTCTTGCGCGCGCGGTGCATGCGCGCATAAACGTTTACGTATAGATCAAAGGCACACCTAACATATACATGGTGTTCAGGATAAATTTGATAATTATTTTATATACTTCCACTTTTTTTATGGAAATCGCTCCAGACAAGGCACGAAGCCACTTGATGTAAGAAGCCAAAAGAAAAGATACTACTTCAAGGTCAAAAACCAACCAACGATAAGTGTTAGATAGATTCTGACCCAGAAAACAGCAATTTATCCCCCTTTATCAGTGTAATGAGTTAGTCAAAAGGATAGAATAGAATGAGTTTAAGAAGACTGAGTTTGCTTGAAGAAGCTTTATTCGACAATGATCTACACAGGGATCTAGTCTCTACGAGAAACAATGGCTGACTAAAAAAAGAAAGAGTGATCAAGGGAAGTAATTCACTTCCGAAGCATAGAAGGGGATAGAAGAGTTCTCTTTTTATCACAGTCAGAAACATCGCTAATGGAATATGAGGACTAAAGGACAAAATAAGGGAAGCGAGAGTTACGAGGCTGCCGAAAGTAAACCCAAGGTCCACTTTCTACTCTCATTTCTACTCTCGGAAATATTTGAAGTATTTAATAGCGGTAGTGTTTAACGGATAGGTGTTTATATGGACTACTGGTGGGTTTTAGAGCTGAAAACCAGGGAAAACTGGAAAGCATCGCAATGTTCGAAAAAAGTGACATGCATCATTATGATTCGTGACGGAATTTTAAAATTCGAAAATCTTAGCGAGTGGCAAGCAGGAAGGATAATGGCAGGACCTTGGCGAAAGAAATGGGCGTCAGAGTGACGACTACGAAGTAAGCGCCAAGCGAGGATATTCGCAACTTCTCACACAAGAATCGCAAGAGCCAACTAATCCCCGTCAAGGCCAAACAGAACCGCCTACATATCAATCAGCCTGTTCATTGTATAAATAATTACTGGTAAATATATTTAGTCTGTTTCTATAACAAAATAATCTCATACTATATCAACATTATTCAGTATTTATTAATTATTAATTACAAAAATATAATAATGCAGTATTATCGATGATTAGTGTTGGTGTTGTGATTGTTGTCGAGAACTAAGTTGGTGACTATGTTAATGTTACTTTTCTTAGAAAAATAGTCCGAGCAGGATAAGTATATGGATATAGAACTATATAAAATGTTCATCCTAAAAACAAGTAAAGAAAAGAAAATATCTATACAGAATGAAATATTGATATTTTAAGAAGGAAGCTATTTAGGCCTGAAATTAAAACCCCGACAAAATAAAATTATACAGGGTGGGCAAAAATAAGGGTCCTATTTTTAAAAATTCATAACTTTTTTATTTATTGATTTTTTTTTTTTTTTTTAGAATAAGTAAAGGACCCCTTCCGAAGCAAGCATGAGCCGTATTAGCCCTAAGGAACGTACCCTCATTTAGAAAACATTATTTTTGCTTAAAAAACTCAAAACAGTGTAAAAAACAATACTTTAGTTTTTGTAAGTTTTAAGAAGTGTTTTTCGGCTAAAATTTGTTTTGTTTATTTCAAAAATCTCGGAAAGGTCAGTCTACACACACATAAAGTTTGGTGAGTTTAACTTTTATTTTGTGGAAGTTATTCAAATTCAAGTTATTCAAATTTAAAGATAGGACCCTTATTTTGGCCCACCCTATATGTATGACGGAAAAAAGAGAAAAAGAAAAGAAATCGATTGGACATTCCTGACATTAATTCAACGGCTTAATCTTTGTAAACTGTATTTTAATTTTAAATTAATCATAATGAAATCCTACGTATTAGATATATATATATATATATATATATATATATATATATATATATATATATATATAAGGTTGGAAAGAAAGTAATGTCGTTTTTGTCCAACACATTTATTTCATCTGAAACATTCAAATTAGGGCATTTTTAATCTTTAAAATAATTTCCCTCATTTTCTATGACTTTTGTCCAACGATCAACTAGCTTTTTGATGCCTTCTTCAAAAGATTTCTCTGATTTTTTAGAGAAAAACAAATGTTGGTCATTTTTTGAGCTGGTCGTCATTTTCATAAATTTTATTGTTTAAATAATGCTGTAACGACCGGGAAAACTGGTAGTCGGATAGAGCAGTGGCATTCAACACTGCACACTATATATATATATATATATATATATATATATATATATATATATATATATATATATATATATATATATATATATATATATAGCCACTGAAAGCGACATAAAACAACGCGCTCAGATCAAACTACATAATAGCCAATATAGAAAAATCCTAGGAAAAGAGTAAATTTAGAATCTGTGGAAAATAGATGAAACGGTAAACCACTTCATAAGTAAATGCTGATAACTAGTCCAAAAAGAATATAAAAACAGACACGACTGGTCCCGGAAAGTTATCGACTGGTAACTGTGAAAACGCCTGCATTTTGAACAAATGCTGCAAGCACAAACCTGGCATCGTACTGGAAAATGAAACGCATAAAATATACTTAGATAAGGAAATAAAATTAGAAAACTTATCTAAGTAAGAAGACGAGCGTTGTAATAGTCAACAAGAAGGGGAAAACATGCAAAATAGTATATTTCTCCGTCCCAGCAGATCACGGGGTGAAGTTAAAGGAGAGATAAACATACGAAACACCTGGTAAAACAACGGAGAGTACTAGAAATCTGAGGGGTATCGAGGAGCATCATCTGTTTTTGCTAATTAGCAATCACTGGTAATGATTCATATAAGAACTAGTAAGAGAACTAGAAATTATATGAGAAAAACGTGAAGCCTAAGATAGGTAACTAAGAGAGGTGAAGAAAGATCGTCCGAAAATTGAAGAAGGACCAGAAACCAAAATGAATAAAGAAACTCTCAATACAACAAGTGGAAAATGGCAAACTGCAGAAGCTGGCCAAACCGCAATACATATATCAGGAAATTCAGCAGCCCATATGAAAGATCATCACAAAGCCTATAAAGATATTTATGTGAAACAGACATACATGAGTGAATGATTAAATGGGAACCACATTTATTCAAAAAGATAGCGAAAAGATAACGACCTCAAGCATCTACAGGCTTACCAATTATATGGAAAATCATAATGACACACCTTAGCGTAGAGATCTTTAAAGCCTCGGACTCCTTTCTGAAGAAGACAAGAGGTGCTGGAAAGCCACTAGTGGGTAAATGACCTGCTATACATCGACCCGAAGATAATAAAGGAAATAAGAACGTGGACAAAGAAAATAGTAATAACCTGGATGTATTACAAACAAAACAAATGACACGATCTCCCAATATGGATACCTGAATTCTAAAAGTACTAGAAAAAATTGGCAATATCATGTAGAAAGAAATAGAAAAATTGAGACAGGAACTGGAAATAGCGATAAGAATACAGAGGGGCATTTTCCAGGACGACTGTCTATTTTCACTACGTTCTGTTATCTTTCTGATTCTCTCTCTTTCGACGTGGAGACTTCATGCAATGGGGGCAATATATCTGGTTATTTTAATAAGTCTAAAACCAAGTTTATCTCCTTTCATCACTAACGCTTGGATGCTCACTTTACCACAATTGATATGAATGGATCACTCTTTGAGAAATTCCCTTACTTTGATAAGCTTCTAGCCGACTTGTTAACACTCGGATTCCAAACAAATCCATCTGTTATCTTCCTCTAGTGAGCTATCACTGGTAATGACTCCTTATTACTAAAGGATAATAAGTCAACTACGATGTTGAAAACCATTTCTATACATGTTATTAGTCTATGCACATATTAGTACAAATCTTCACGTAGTCAAAACTTGATATATATATATATATATATATATATATATATATATATATATATATATATATATATATATATATATATGCATCGTTTTTTTCATTCAGTTGAACGCTCTTATGACGTCAAGCCGCCGGATAAAGTGTTAAAATTATCACTGTTTATTCGCTATTCAGCGGTGGCCCAGTGGTTCTAGATGTCGAGATTTGAGTTGTAAAATACTAGGAATCCGGGGTTTCGAATCGCATGACCAACAGTGAATAGTCATATCTCTATGCTGATGAGTCCCGATTATAAAATACGAAACGTATACGTACATATATAATAAACAAAATAAATATTTATTATATATATATATATATATATATATATATATATATATATATATATATATTGGATTACTACCCTGTGGATGTTTTACCTGGATTATTATTATTATTAGTAGTAGTAGTAGTAGTAGTAGTAGCAGTAGTAGTAGTAGTAGTATTAATGCTCAATATACGAGATAGAGCAATTATAAAATGAAATGAATGATGGGAATAAAAATTGAAAAAAGAAGAAAATGTATTAAAAAGTGTGATATTACATTTTTTACTTGTCCAAGGAAGTGAACTTACCGGACAATGAATTTGCTGATATTGTGATATTCTTTAGTTTTATGCTCTTATATTTTTCCTTGGTGAGTCGCCCATTTTTTACCAATGAACTTTAACATCGGATCTGTACCCGTATATTATTCGAATTTGTGGAACACTTTCTGATATATTTTCTTGACAATCATGATATACTGGATTTACCTTTTTTGGACATAGTGGATTTTTTCCATCGAAGTTGATTTTCTTTGCTCAAAAATATTTGTGTGTGTTTTTGTGTTTTTATATATATTTTTCTATTTTCAAATCTGTGCTAACAATAATATAATTTTTACTGATTTATTCCGATGATCTCTGATGATAAAAGCTTGCATTTTTGAAAATCCATGGGTTAAGGAAAGGAAAAAATGTTAATTTATATATTTCTTGTCTAAACTACTTAATGATTCAATAAATATTGTTCTTTCTCCAATGTTTATTCTCATCATTCATTTCATATATATATATATATATATATATATATATATATATATATATATATATATATATATATATATATATATATATAAACCAAAAAAAACTTAACAATTTAAAAATTAAAACCTAAAATAGAAATACTAGGAACCACGTGTTAAAATAAATTCACCCATTATATGGACACAACAAAGGAAACAGGATACAGGCAAATCCATTGATAACAAAACAATAGGTTATAGGGAGTGACATCAACAAAGCCTTTGTTCGCGGGAAGCCCAACGATTGGCTGAGAGAACAACAAAGAATCTGATTGGTTAACTGGCAAGCCATGTATATAAAAACACCCGGCAAAAGTAACTCCATGCATTTTAGCCTGAAGATTCCCCCGGGGATAAAACGCGGGAGCCTCTGTGTAGCTTGATTGCCATAAATATATTTTCATAACTTACTATATATATATATATATATATATATATATATAGAGAGAGAGAGAGAGAGAGAGAGATAGAGAGAGAGAGAGAGACAGAGAGAGAGAGAGAGACTGAACTAGTAAATAATAAACCAATTTCAAATATCTAAGTATATTATTGTTGATGTATGAATGCATAGATGCAATGGGGCGTGGTTAGTTATTGCTATAAAATATTGAAAGAGAGGGGAATAATGAAAACAGCATACGGGGAGGTAAGAAAGAAGATGGGGTGGTGTCTGCAAAGTTAGTCGAAGGAAAGAAGAGAAAAGAAAGAATTAAGGAATAAAAGAAGAAAAGGGAAGAGAATACGCACGAAAGAAAGAAAAAATAAAAGAAAGAAGAACTGATTGAACTAAAGAAATAAAAGAAGAATAAAAGAAAGGGAAAAAAGTGAATGGATGAAAAAGAAGAAGAGTAACTAACGAATAAAGAGAGAAAGGGATAAAGGTCAAAAGTAAGAAAAGAAGAATGATTAAAGATATAAAAATGAATGTTAGAAAGAAAGTAAAGAAAGGTATGATGCAGGAATGAGGAAACAATGACAGAAAGATTAACAAAAGAAAGAAAGGATAGTCGAAAGAAAAAGCAATGATGAAGGATGAATTAATGAAAGAAGTAAATTAAAGAGAGCGAAAAAGAAAAAATGGAAAATAAATACTGAATGATTGAAAGAGACTAAGGAAGGAAGCACGAAAGAGAGGGGAAAGAAAAGATGAATGAATGAATGAATGAAGAACGAAAGGAGGAACATGAGAAAGAAAGATTAAAAGAAAGACAGAAAGATGAAAAAAGAAGGAATAAGGAATGATTGAATGAATTAATATATGAAACAAAGCAAAGATGTGAAAAAGAGCGAACAAAATAAAGAAGTAAACCAACGAAATAAATAATGAATCAATGAATAAATGAAAATAGAAAAAAGGGGAAGGAATCTAAAAGAAAATATGAAAGAGAATCGCCATTGAAACTGCACACAAATAAGACTAAGCAACTCTTTGGGTTCTGTTTTGCCTTCTTCTTTCCAGCTAAATAAACAAGTCAATGACACAGAATTTTTCAAGGAGAAAGGAAAATGGCGTTTCGTTAATTTTTCAGTCGGTTTCTTGTCGCTGTTTCTTGGCGCCACATAATCAACAAACAAATCCTATTTTCCCGCCGACTTCTTTCCCGCTTGAAGTCATTCGCATCATTAAACTCGGAAAGGTCAGCATCTCATTTTGGAGTAAAAATGACGTTTTAAGATAGACACCGACTGAAATGGTAAAAAGATTAATCGACGGAGATAATGGGGCTAAAATGAGGATGGAATTTAAAAGTATAAACATCTTTTACGATGGGGATGGGAATAGACTTGATTTATTTAGTTAAAATATATACGAAACACACGTACATAAATGCATGCGAATACAGACGCCCATTACCCAGTCGTATGGGTTTGGATTTGTCTGTTTATGATATAGCAAGCCTTTTCTATAAACAGCGTTTACTATTAAATTTAAGATGGCTGCCAGATTTAGCTTTGCAAAGGGAGGTAATTTAAAATGACTCGGGCCATGCGGCATGCTATTAACTCCAAACGGATTTTGTTGGACCTTTCCATCTCAACCCTGGAATTTTATCCATATAATTTAAAAATGGATCGGACACCACTGGATTATCTCAAATACTTTTTATAACCGGCCTGAAGAAGATTTGCCCAGTTTTAAAACCGATCGATGATCAGATTGGAGTATCATGAACATGTTTGCATTGTCATCTTGGCTTCAAACATAACTGGACCTTTAATATTTCTGAAACGTTCGTAGCAAACATAATTGTACGAAGTATTTTGTGAATAAGTGTTTTGGTAAAAATTTGATTTTTTTCTAATTACAAATATAATTATCATAACTATTTTCCTCGGTGAAAATAGATGATTACAGTAAAAGGTTGAGTGGAAATCTCGTACGCTATAAACATTGTTGGAATAACTATAAAAATATTAAAAATAATTTTGATTGTAAAAGATATGCGCGATTTTTTTTATAAATAATCACGAAAGTACAGTCCTGGTGATACCAGATCAGGCTGCCCTGTTGCTCCCTGAGACGAAATTCACCTACATTGACGTTTTTTGTTTTTCTTCTTTTTTTTTTTTTGTAAAACTTAATTATGTTCTACAAAACCAAAAACAAAAACAACAGCTCCTCTCCCTTTCCCCCACCCCTTTTTTATTTTATTTTTAGAACTTGAAGCATAAAAACTTTTACTATAATGACCAGATTCGGCATTAAATAACCCAAAAAGGGTTGATATGCCGTAAAACAAAACTACCAAACCAAAAACGATGATTAAACATTTGAAGATATAAAGAACTTGAAGCATAAAAACTTTTACTATAATGATCAGATTCGGCATTAAATAACCCAAAAAGGGTTGATATGCCGTAAAACAAAACTACCAAACCATACCAAACCGAAAGTACAGTCACAAATTAACTGCAGAACTTAATGACCACCTCGAGACCACAATTTCTACAAAACCACTTCTTCGTAAAGTTGGGTGTCACGTGATGGCTGTAATCAGAAAACCACTACTTTTAAAAAAAACAAGCGTTGCAAAGCGTTTAGAGTGAAGTAAAAACCTACAGAATTGTTCTCCTATAGTGGTGTAAGAATTTTAGTTTTCGGACAATCGGCCGCATATACGTGTGGAGGCTGCTAAAACAAGTATTTGGCTCAGACTGCGTTCAAAATGGAGGATAATCTGTGATAGGCTGGGATACTTTGGAAATCCGCTGGTCTCATGGTGTCTCTCCATGGCAAGACTAATTGAGCGTTTGATGTGATAAAATTCATTTTATTGTTGCAGGACTGTTTTTGAAGGTAACAGTAGATAATTGGTTAACGACACGGACTGATGACGTGGGTGTGCCAAGTTCGAGTCCAGTTCGTTCTACAGAAACACTTTAACTTAGGATGTTAGCAACCTTCACGTGATTCCTTTTTCGGAGAAACCGATGCCAATATATTGACGCAATAACCAGCTCATAAAGATATTCACAGGGAATACATATAAAATACGTGTTTTTTATGTATGAGCGACCTCTAGAATAATAATAATAAAACACAATAATCAAATAATACATAAATGTAATTGTAACAATACAATTGTGCAAATAAAACCAACACGCACTTGCCGAAACATTACTAATGGTATTTACATTTTTTTTTTAAATCTAACGAAGAAAGTAGTCTAAGAATCTAATAGTATGTTCGATAAAACTTGCATAAAAATATATACTTAAGCAGTACACGTGTCCTTTAAATTTAGCGAATCACTACTATTCCGTCAAAAACGATCTAATTTAAATCGGCGTTTCTTTATCATCTGATTCATACAAGATGAACGAAAGAACTGTTTCTGAAAGAAAACGCAATATTTCAGGATGATAATGCATCAATTCACACAGCTTAATCTGTTATTGAATGGCACAAGATACATTTTAATGAAGTCGAACATTTTATCTGATTACCACCATCGCCAGATCTTAAAATCACGAACTATTTATTATGCATTTTCTAAGACAAGCAAGAAATCGTTATCCTGCAACGCCATCACTACAAGAACTAGAGACTGAACATGTATGCATGTATGCGTGTGTTTGTACGTTCACTGCAGTGGCCGTAATCGTCTCCACACGTCGTGCCGGTCCAAAGGTGGTTGTGCGATCTCGTCTCCGTGCTGCAACAAAGACTCTCATGCTAAGCAGAATGACAATTCCAGTTTATAAACAAGTTTATTTGTTAGAGGTTACAAATGAAACTCGTGTTCCCCAGGCTGAATGGCAGACTTGCAAAACGAGACCTTCTTGCTCGACCAGAAAAAGATAAGTCCAGTACAACCCTTCAGCTTCTTCTTCTTCTTTCGTGTGAATCAGATGATTCTTGTGTTGGCATTAGTTTCCCTGATGTTTTTCTAGTTAGAAATCTTTCTGGAAAGACATTGGCTACTTACGGGAAGGACCAAGAGAAGGTTGCCAACATCCCTAAGTGAAAGTGGTACTGTGGAACCGACTGGATTCGAACTTGGAACACCCAGGTCTTCAGTCCGTGTCGATATCCACTTAACCACCGTCACCTCACAAACATTTAGCTAAGAGACCCAGATGGGGCATCCTGCCTCCAAGGCCACTCAGCTTCAACTCCCTTCCAGCTCTCCCCAAAAGATTAACTTCCTGTAATGCCCAGTAAGCCAGATCTCCCCTCCCATATCTTTCTTCCTGGGCGGGTCTTTCTCACTGGTCATAAACCACCCAGGGACCGACCACTTGAGATATCCCCGAAGATAAATGTCAGATACAGGATTATCATGGCGACATTCCGTTAACATCTCAGTCTAGGTCTCGCCCTTTACGAGAAACTTAATTCATTTCAAAGAGAAATAAACTCTTGGATAGCCCAAGCAAAACCAAATATATTTTTACTTTATCCTAACCCTTTTTCTTCTGGCCGAGCATCTAACACTTCCAACGTCTGCCATTCATATGCATAACTAAAAACATTCAGCCTACTGCATTTTTACAGAGACAATTTTAACTACAAATACTTTTGGAAACAATTAAAACTTTGTACAATTTCATACCTCGTAGAATTCTAGCTGTAATTACTACCAAAGGTGGTCATATCTCATATCAAAATCGAATTAATTTGAAATTTTGACGTGTTTATTTTCTCAAAATAATGGCAACACTAGTTAAATTCGAAAAAATGTAATACAGAGTTGCTTCTCTTCGTTCATGAATTCTACAGCTTCCTGACTATCCAAAGAAATGTTAAGCTATTTATCCATCAACACCTGTTCTAAGCTTTCTCATACACGATAGTAGTGGATAACGGTTTCTAACTTGTCGTTCCAAGAGACACAACAAATCCTCAATAATATTGAGATCTGGAGATTGTGGTAGGAACTCCATGTTTTCACGATCACTTTTATGTTTTTCATGCCAATTCTTAACCATTATGAAATGTCGTCTTAAAAGATACAGTCACCAAGTAATGTCGGAATCAATTAATGGCCATAATCTCCCCAAATGTTCAAGCAATCCCTATTGTTGATCCTACCATAAAGAGCAAAGATCAGATCGACATAATACCAAGATAGTCTCCCCATACCATGATTGGGCTTGAGACAAGAGTAAATATTATTTGATTCTATTGTATGCAGTGTGATGCTCGATGGAAGTGAAACCTGGCCAGTGAAGGTTGAGAACATGTGTTGCATGGAGAGAAATGATATGCAAACGATGTGTAATGTGGGTCTTAAAGACAGACTTGGTTTTGATTACCTAAGAGAAAAATTAAATCTGAACAGTATATGGAGTTGTGTGCAGAAGTGTAGACTTCGCTGGTATGGCCACGTTGAAATAATAGATGAGAATTCATGGGTTAGTAGATGTAGATCAGTTAAGGTAGCAGGGTCAGCTCACATGGAAAAGAAGAAAAAACATGGGAGGAAGTGATAAAAATGAACCGGAAGGAAAGAGTGATAAATAAAGACTTAGCCAGAGATAGGTAAGTTTGGAAGTCATTTTCTCAAAGCCGTCCAACACATGTCGCATTTAAAACTGACGTAAAACAAAATGTGATGATGAATGATGATACGAGTGACCATCTGTGGAAAAATGCACAGTTGGTAAATTTGCTTTGAGACACTTATGTTGGCATGACCTTCGAATGTTGGAAAGCAGACGTTTTCTGACGGCGGCTCTTCCATGATATCCGGCATTATTAAGATCAAAGCCAACACGTTTGGTCAAAACTAGACTATTCAGATGTTGATTCAACTGAGCAGTAATTTTAACGGCATTAATCCGATGATTTTTTTCCAACGATACGTTTTAATGTTCATCAGCGTGTGCCAGTAAGTTTCACAGTCTGGCCTGAATAACTCCGGATTGTGGATTTTTTACGGCACATTTCTCTGTTTATTGAATTTGTTGATAGTTCTTGATGTGGCAACTCGCTAAAAAAAAAACAAGCAGCTTAAGTGTTTTTGTGATCGAGGCTCATGCCATATTGCCATAAGAGCTCCAACTATTTGCCAATTTTGAAACTCAATTTTTCATCCTTTTTACGTAAATATGAACCTCGGTGTAACCATTGAAATTAATAACAACCAATAAAACTTATATTAATCGAATGCAAAAAAAAATACGCACATATATGCAGCAAATATTATAAAGTAACAAATATAAAAACATTATTTGAAAACATAGCTTTTTTCCCCGAAGCAATAGCGTTTCTTAAAGAAGTTATTTTTTACAAAGATATCTATGTTTTAATCCAGTATAAACATGATAACATCTAACGCGGCGCAAATACCAATTAACCGGCTTAGAAATGTTAATCATCTTGTTACTAAGGAAACAGTTCAAGAAAAAAACTGTCTTCAAAAGAATGGCCCAAATAATATATTAAACAAGCCTCGCGTGCGTGGCCCCCCTCTGTATGTGACTCGATGTGGCGAGTGTAAAATGCAATAAATTTGGGGCAAATTGGGGCATTTTTGACCCCTCCCCCTTTGACCCTCTGGGGGCGGAACCAGGATTTTTCTGAGGTCAAGGATGCGCATTTTATATCCAGAACAATTGCCTCTACATTTAGGCCAAGTTTCAGAAAAATTGAATGGATGGATCAAACGTTATGGGAGAAAAGGGTCAGATTTTTTCCAAGGTCAGCGATACTTATTTTCTATTAGGAACAATTGCCTCCACATTTTGGCCAAGTTTCAGAGAAATTGAATGGATGGATGAAAAGTTATGGGTCAAAAAATGTCATTGTTTGCCATTTCGGGGCCTTTTGACCCCCTGGGGGGGTAACCAGATTTTTTTTTTAATCGGAGAATGTCACTTTCTAACCTGACCAAAGTTACAACTTCATGCAAAATTTCAGAGAAATTCAATGGATGGTTGCGGAGAAAAATCCAGACGTACGGACGTACGGACGTACGGACGGACGGACGGACGGACGGACGGACGGACGGACATGCCTCAAAACGTAAGTACCCCGATTTTATAAATCGCGGGACCAACAACCTGAAAGATTTAAAAAATCATACCAAAATAAAATCAAAAATCAAACGAAATCACTTACACAGTATTGATAGTTAAATTCCACACTCTAAAAACACATTCACCAAAACACATACATTGTAAAAACTATCTGATTCTGAAGAAGAAAACGGTTTGATCTGGGATGACCTTATAATGGTTGAAAGGTCGTCAAGCACCAACAGAAAAACGTCGATAAAAAAAAAACTATCTACAACCGATATACACTGCAATAATGAAAGTTGGATCAATATTCTTGATATAATCGATGATTAGAAATATTGCGTAAAATGACATTTTTAAGCTGTATCTAAAAAGGCTACGCTAGAATGAAATGATAGATACTCATATAGTTGTTTAAAAGATTCACGTGCTTTCAACAAATATACAAACGTATGAATTTTTATCAGATCGTCCATTTACACCTGACTGATTCTATTTATCTTCCTCCCACAAGGTAAGATGTGACACAAGGTCGGGAAAGTGGAGAAAAAAAACAGCGCTCGAGAATTTGAGCACTCTGGTCATTAAAAATTGCCTAGGCAGCTCCGTCGGCATTCCCCGGTAGGGGCGCCTCAGGCGATTAGCAATAAACTAACCCCTTCTCAAAGGGTGAGAAGGCAAAGCCTGGAAGGGTGAACCTTTTAGAACTGCACAGGACGGACAACCGATAGACCGGCGTAAATCCAGACCCGAAGGCCCGGACAATACCGGTTTATCACTCCCCAATGAAGAAATTTTGTATTTTAATAATATA
Source organism: Sepiola atlantica (assembly GCA_963556195.1). NCBI lineage: Eukaryota > Metazoa > Mollusca > Cephalopoda > Sepiida > Sepiolidae > Sepiola > Sepiola atlantica. Next base: position 2,928,825 of record OY744536.1, on the reverse strand, counting down.
CTAATAGATGCTTCTATATGTCAATTTAAATGTCGGATAGAGACACATGAACAAGGCAATCACTTGCATAGTTCTGTATTATATTTTTTTGTTTTTATTTTATCAAATGCCAATTACACACGTGTTTGTATACACACGAAGCATACGCGGATACTTCACTAGAAAATGTATTTTGAAACTTACCTGGACAGACTACAGATCCACGCTAGAGAGAAACGTTCGAGAGTTGTATAGTTGTTTGAAACAAACACGCGTAATTCTAAAAAGAAAAAAAACCTTACAAGTTCGAAACTAACGTATAAATTTTACCGGATTATAACTGACTGATCAAGACACAAGGTCCTCCGAAAATTATCTCTCCCCAATTGAGAAAAAAAAACAATAAAAATAATAATATACTAATACGTACTTCTAAATGTCCGCCTAATTAGTCATAATTTATAAGCAACTCATCAAATGACTCATCTCTAGTTTCTGTCTATCACTCTCTCCCTCTCTCATTCTATGTTGATTCAAGTACTCGCTAATAGTTTTAAATTTATGCGTGAGCATTTAGAGAAAGAATGACTCTCTTTATTCAACTAATTTACATAGTATGTTCATATCCACCGTAAAGACGCACGTAAATTAAATAGCAACATAATAGGAGTCTTTACTTCTATATTATCTACTAGTTGTGTCTACCCGGCGTTGACCGGGAGTCTGTTTACTTTCAATTTTTTTTTTTGCTTATTGTCCTCCACATTTTTTCTATTAGTTTATCCTTTATTTATATTTAAAAAAACAACAACTAATAATTCAGTGTATATTAATCAAAGTTACGAATAGGCGAGAAAAACAGAGACACAGAAATCTGAATATCGGTACGAAACGAAAAATCAAACAACGAAGTTTGAATTTTTTAGATGAGCATTGATAATTTGTATAATTTGGAGTATTCGATATTCCGTCCAGATTCCCGAATTCGACAGAAATATTCCCGAGTTCGAAAAGATACACATGAAAAATGCCGGAGGTTACAGCGACCGAAACGTTGTGATGATAATACTAAAGATGAGAACAGTAGACCGAATAATCAAAAGTATACAAAGATAGAAAATAACTTTAATTTTTTGATTTTTTTCAGCTGTAATTGAGTTTCAAGTATATAAGTTTTCATTTTTGCAATCCGGTGTTCATGGGTGAAAAGACAAATTACTTGTAGTTCAATTGCTTATCCTTAGATATTTCTTAGAGATAGAGTTTCAATATGTTCCACCAACACTATCTATTTAAAGATATTTATTCGAGGAAGAGATGCACTATAGATAGACACAGACAGATATATATATATATATATATATATATATATATATATATATATATATATATATATATATATGGATAGATAGATAGATAAGAAGTCTAAGAACATATAGATAGATAGATAGATATATAGATAGATAGATAGATAGATAGATAGATAGATTTTTTTCATCATAGTTCACCCCAAACAAGGCAGGCTGCCACTGTAGATGTAAGGGGCTACTGAGACAAAATGGGGGGTCAACCTAAATTAGGAGCTGCGTAGCGAGATGTCTGTTTACATTAGTTTTAAATTTCTGCATGCCAGTAACGTCAGAAAAACAGGGAGCAGGGAGGGAGTTCCAGAGTTCAGCAGCACTAGGAAAGAAGCTTTTCAAGTAGAAAGCTCTTCGGCATCTGGGGACCTCCACAGTGAATGGATGGGATTTGGCAGATTGTCGGGTTGGTCTAGTTAATTTACGTCGCGGGGCACCAGAGCAGCAAGCTCATCAGAGCACAATCCATTGAAGTACTCGTAAAACATGCACAAGGATACAACATTGCGGCGATGGACAGAGGCTGGAGCTTGGTAGATAGTGAGGGACCTATCAAGTTAGCAACTCTTTTTTGGACCTTGTCTAAGAGGGAGAGACTAGCGGATGATGTACCAGCCCAGATGTGGCAACAATACTCCATGCATGGGCGGATGGTGGCTTTGTAGAGATATAGGATAATGTCAGGTGTGAGAAGTTTACTGGCACGGTATAGAGAGCCCACCTTCTTTGCAGCAGCCCTGGCAATGTTTTCGATGTATTTATTCCAATTCATGCTATCTGTGAAAGTTAGGCCGAGAAGTTTGAATGATGAACTCTCAGGTAGGGTGTTATTTGGCATGACAATCGATGGTTGAAGAGGTTTCTTGTAGTTATTGAAGGAAAGTAGCTTTGTCTTTGCGGCATTAAAAGTTACCATCCATTTTTTTTTTACCCCATTCCACTACAGACTGGAGGTCATTTTCTAAGGATTTAGCCATTGCCTCAGATATGTGCACGTATGTTTTGCCCACATGACGAGAGTAGGGCGTGGTGTCGTCAACAAATATTCATATCTCATTCGCAATGGCATCATGGAGGTCATTTATGAAAATCAGGAACAGTAGAAGTACAAGAATAGATTTCTTGGGTACACCAGCATTTATGCCAAATTGCTTAGAAGAACGGCCATCGAATACAACCTGGATCTTTCGTTTTGTTAGATAGATAGATAGATAGATAGATAGATAGATAGATAGATAGATAGATAGATAGATAGATAGATAGATAGATAGATGTGTTTATTAGAATAAGTATAGGCAAACTAAATTCGGCAATAGTAAGAAAAGGTTGACTGATATATAATTAGTACATTAATTGGAATCGCATGAAAAATAGAAATAAAAACTCTGGTTTATTCATACTCTAAAGAAATAAGTTGAGTCGCGTACAAGTCTTGTTAGGGGCGGACAAACAGAAAAATTTTAAGTTAACGATGGATGTTTTTTCTTTAGGTCATCAGAAATGATAATGATAATTTATATATGAAAATTAAATTACTGGCATAATTCTATAATATTTCATGAATATTAGTGCGAACACTGGCGAAGCATAGTCTTTTTCCGTCATCTTTGACGGAGGTCGTACATTAGTCTCAGAATAAAGCCGAAACTATTTTATGATCACATTAATGGCTAGAAACGAATTTCATGTATAAGAAGTCTAGTTGTATGTAATTAAATGTTGCAGTTCAATTGGACCGCTCGGGGACTGTTTTGTGGTTACATTAAAAGCTAACAACCATAATTAAAAGTATGGAAATCTGGAAAGTAATTAAAATACATTAAACTTTCATTTATTCTCTCGAACGATGAACTCGGTTTTGACTTCATTCATTTTTAATAAATGGATTTGACCTAGAATATGGAATTGCATGATTTATCCACACATAAAACAATCTCAGTACGTTGGGAGACCGGTATTGTCCGGGCCTTCGGGTCTGGATTTACGCCGGTCTATCAGTTGTCCGTCCTGTGCAGTTCTAGGAGGTGCACCCTCCCAGGCTTTGCCTTCTCACCCTTTGAGAATGGGTAAGTTTATTGCTAATCGCCTGAGGCGCCCCTACCGGGGAATGCCGACGGGGCTGCCCAGGCAATTTTTAAACAGCCAGAGTGCTCAAATTCTCGAGCGCTGTTTTTTTTGCCACTTTCCCGACTTTGTGTCACATCTTACCTTGTAAGAGGAAGATAAATAGACTCAGTATGTTGGGATGTCCCCTGGTTATCTAGGTAAAATGAGTTTTTTTTTGCATTCTGTAACCGAAATTACGTCACAATTCTCAAAGATATGACATATTCTCTAAAGCCAAATGTATATCTGAAATATTATGATTATTCTTTTCGTCACAATTTTCAAAGATATGACATATTCTCTAAAACCAAATGTATATCTGAAAATTATGATTATTCTTTTAGTCACAATTCTCAAAGATATGACATATTCTCTAAAGCCAAATGTAAATCCGAAATATTATGATTATTCTTTTCGTCACAATTCTCAAAGATATGACATATTCTCGAAAACCAAATGTATATCTGAAATATTATGATTATTCTTTTCGTCACAATTCTCAAAGATATGACATATTCTCTAAAGCCAAATGTAAATCTGAAATATTATGATTATTCTTTTCGTCACAATTTTCAAAGATATGACATATTCTCTAAAACCAAATGTATATCTGAAAATTATGATTATTCTTTTAGTCACAATTCTCAAAGATATGACATATTCTCTAAAGCCAAATGTAAATCCGAAATATTATGATTATTCTTTTCGTCACAATTCTCAAAGATATGACATATTCTCGAAAACCAAATGTAAATCTGAAATATTATGATTATTCTTTTCGTCACAATTCTCAAAGATATGACATATTCTCTAAAGCCAAATGTAAATCTGAAATATTATGATTATTATTTTAGTCACAATTCTCAAAGATATGACATATTCTCTAAAGCCAAATGTAAATTTGAAATATTATGATTATTCTTTTCGTCACAATTCTCAAAGATATGACATATTCTCTAAAGCCAAATGTAAATCTGAAATATTATGATTATTCTTTTCGTCACAATTCTCAAAGATATGACATATTCTCTAAAACCAAATGTATATCTGAAAATTATGATTATTCTTTTAGTCACAATTCTCAAAGATATGACATATTCTCTAAAGAATATATATATATATATATATATATATATATATATATATATATATATAGTAAGTTATGAAAATATATTTATGTCAATTAAGCTACACAGAGGGTCCGCGTTTCATCCCTGGAGGGAATCGTAAGGCATTTTAGCCTTATGATTCCCTCCGGAGATGAAACGCGGAAGCCTTAGTGTAGCTTAATTGCCATAAATATATTTTCATAACTTACTAGCTAGCTCTACTCACGTATCGAGCACTGTTGAAGTAGATACTGGAAATTGATACATAAAAACCTATATCTCCTTATAACATTTAATGTGAATACTTGAACTAATGATAATTATGAATGAAAGGAGAAACTAAATTATCAGTAAAGTCATCAACGTTTCGTCTTCATCAAAAAAAGACTTCCTCGGGATGGTTTAAGAGAATAAAAAAATTATAAACACAAGTACATTACTTGGAAATAGTCCGCATGTATAGAATGTAAAAAATATTTATGTTCATCTTCTGGGTGAAACATGGCTGACTAAAATAAAAAATTTAAATGTGTGATACGAATGTGGTGTGGAAAATAAGCCCTTATTTATTTTATATCTTTATATGAAAATCGAAACAGTCTCCGACAAAATAATATCTCGTACTAATAAATTGATATTAATTTAAAAGTAACGACCGTTTCCTCATAGCTACGTAATAAAAGTATTGGTAATTGCAAAGCGTAAATATTATAGGCATAAGGAATTTTTAGAAATGTGGAAAAGACCGACTTAATATTGTACATTTAAAACGAAACATCCATATACTTTGATACACGTTCAAAATAAACCTTCATAATCCACCATATTACTACATTTCTGGAGATGCATTGTGTCTATAAGATTTAGGCTGTGTTATTAGCAATGCTCTCATTGTGTAGCTATGAAAAAACTGTCATTACTCTTTAATTAAACTGTTTTGCTTGATACAAGTTTTTTTTTTGTCAGAAACTGTTTCAATTTATAATGATCTAGAATTGTATATTGGAACCCTACTACCGTCTAATTTCCATTCAGCTCAAATACTTGAATTTTATTACACAACAAAAAGATATACTTTGTATATATATATATATATATATATATATATATATATATATATATATATATATATATATATATATTTGTGTTATATTTAAATGATTCCAGGAGGAAATCCGGGTATGAGAGCTTAATTTAATAAACAGAACAAGAATAAAATAAAATATAGTAACACGAAATTACATAATCATCGATGCAATAATTTATTTCAACCTTGTGGTATTTTCAAGCATCCGATTTAGACGATGACATTTTTGAAACTGAAAAAAAGTTTAAATTCACACTCGACAATTCAAATATAATTACGTACACACAATATGTACATACATACCTACACACCCACACACATATATATATATACACATACATATATATATATATATAGAGAGAGAGAGAGAGAGGGGGCGAGAGAGAGAGAGAAGGGGAGAGAGAGGGGGTAAGTGGTTAATATTGTATTTTTAACGATATTTAGAGACAAAACACTCCTTTTCAAGTGAATCGAGGACAGTGTTATTTGTCTTCTTTTTTTTCTTCGTATAAATTGTTATTGCATATCCGGTCAGGCATGCGATATCAATTCCCCGTTGTTAAGAAAGTTGAATTTCTCCAAGTGTTTATCAGCTGTTAAACTATTTTTCGAAGATATGCACCAGAAGGTAACGGTTTAGTAGACGTATTGTAGAAATTACTGGGGAGAAAAAACAACTTTCCCAATTAATAAGTAGTGTTTTAACTGTATTACACCCCGCATCACAATGACTCTTTATTTTGGGGTGGGTGGTCTACATTTATCACTTTATAAAACTTTTTGATTGGTTCCTTACTAGTGTTTTACCTTTCATGTGGTCGAGATATCTCAATATTCTTTAGCCTATGATATTCTCTGGGTCATTGCATACCTCCGTGCCCAGTTTGGTTTAAATCTTACTAGTAGTTTTAGGGTCAAAAGTGGAAAAACAGACATAAATTCCTGTTTATTTAAACAACTAGTAGAATACTCTTCTCAAGACGGATATAAATAATAAATATGGCATAAGTTTAAAATGTCAATGTCTTTTTTTTCTTTCTTTCAGAGTATAGTATGCTTCCAGTAACATGCCCCTAAATGGAAAAGTTTACAAACAAAGCAGAACTAATGGGCTCACGATACTCACCCTGCTGCCTAGAATACATATCCCATAATTCGTAATGATAAAATCAATATGTTAGGATTTTACCTAGCACATGCATATTATTGACGCACACGCGCGAGTCCCGATATTTTACAAAAAATGTATTACTAATATTACTCAAAAGTTGATGTAGAGCAATACTTTTCTCTATTAATTAATTGTATCTAACTTATTTTTAAAGTGTTTTTGGAGGAGAGGGTGTGAGGTTGGGTAAGCGCACGTTCTAAATTGTAAACTTTACAAAAACATAATGTGCCTGTGTTACTCGCCGTTTTGTCGAGGATACATCTTCGAAAATTCATAATGAATGATTGATTCACTAATTAAGGAGTGTTTCTTATACAGCAAACTATATTACCTAAGTGTATATATATATATATATATATATATATATATATATATATATATATATATATATATATATATATATATATATATATATATAGGGCCCTTGATAAGAGGCCAGCGGGGCTTTGAAACAATTGTCGGGCGCTGAAACTATGTTTATTTTGATATAAATAGCTTTAATATATATTGAGCACTTTTGAAAAATATTGGTTTTGTTCATTTTTTGAATATTTGAACTGAATTAATATATATATATATATATATATATATGCACCTCCCAAATTTTAAAATTTACAAATGAAGAAAATAAGCCCATGTTACTCACCGTATTCCCTCAAATCCATTCATTAGTGTAGGAGATTATCCTGTACACACACACACACATATATATATATATATATATATATATATATATATATATATATATATATATATATATATATATATATATATATATTTATTTATTTATTTATTTATAAATATAGACATACCCAACTTTATATATATATATATATATATATATATATATATATATATATGTATATATATATATATATATATATATGAAGAGGAAAAGTCTTTATGCATGTAAATGTTGTAAAGTAATAAAAGTACGAGACGAAAAAGCGATATGTGAACACATGAAATAGGAATTAGCCGTTATTATTTACCCAACAGGGTTTTATAATGGATCGATTGAATCAACACTGTTGAACGTTCTGGAAGCTAAACAACACTTACAAAAAGTCCTTTGTTCAAGGACACGTGACGCACAATGCAAATGGTCATGCGCACTGATAACCTGGCAAAAGCAATTTTATGCCTGACAGACTAAAGATGGCGTCGACATAGTAATGTATGAAGACAAAACAAGGGAGGCGTGGTTTATCCAGCCCCTCGTTGGGTCGTTTATGCATTTGCAGGCAAAATACAGGTTTATTTTGATCTGTGAGTGTAGGTGGGCAGAGAGAGAGAGAGAGAGAGAGAGAGAGAGGGAGAGAAAGAGAGACAGGGGAAGAGATCAAAATAGAGAGAGAGATGTGTGTAGATTAATATAGAAGGAGAGAATAATAGAAAAATAGGAAAAATTGCTCTCAACTTCCATGGAAACATCGACTGATAACTTATTATTAGTTAACACATTTAAATAAAGAATATCTATCTAATGAGCTTGGCCACATTGTAGTTATAATTGCCTACATTTTCATCTAAAGTGCCTAACGTTTAGAACGTTAGAAAATGAACTTTTACTGCATTTCATTGTTACTCTTAAATTAAAGCAATTAAACTTCAACTTAAAACGACTTAATTTCAATTTAAAACGACTTAATTTCAAATTAAAACAAATCTCATGAAATATTAAATATACTAGCAAATATATGTCCCCTCTGGTCGCATATCTTTGCTAGCCTAGGAGAATGTTATCATGACTAAAGAATATACTACACTGCCTACTTAAGAAGGAAGGTAATACCTGGGAAGATTGTACCGTGACGAATGAACATATATTACACTAGCTCCCCAAGAAGGAGGTAATGCCTGAGACGATGGCCTCATGAAAACAGAAAATATATTACACTACCCCTGGGAGGATTGTCTCATGACAACATAACAGATTCTAGACTACACATTCCCCAAATAAGAGGTGCTGATGCCTGGGAGAATAGTATTATGACAACATGATAAATATTACATTCCCCTCTAAATTGAGTAGTGTAAGATAGCACAATAGTACAATTAGTAGAATAGTATTGATGTAATTTGAGAGAGTAGCTTCGGGGCCTATAAATGACCAACATAGATACATATAGATGGATATAAAAAACATTCAATAATAATATAGATGATTTGTATAAATTCAGGGTTCGACAACCTTTCGACGAGAGGGGGCCAACTGGCTATGCAATGCCTCGGTGAAGGGCTATGGTATTAAATATAATGAAAATAATTTTTCTCAGACTGAAACTGCACTGTTCCAAAACTGTATTTTTGAATGTTTCAAATAATAAGGAATTTAACTTGATATTATTTAAACAATTTATCTTATTTTATTACAGGAATAATAGAAAAACAACGACTAACTTACAATAGCCATTGGATAGTCGGTGTCCAGCTCTTAACTTGGCAGACCGGACGAAAACTACTCGAGGGCAGGATGTGGCTCGCAGGTCATGGGTTACCGACCCCTGTATTAGAGTATACTTAATACATTCTTCTTTCAAATCGGTATAAATGCAGCGAGATCAATTCTCACTTCATGTCCTCTGGTCTGTAGGTTCGGTATCAATGCCACTCAATTAATTCAATATCAATTTAATTGTCTGGTTACTATTATTATTACTAGCAAAAATATGTTCATGCTGATTGCATATTTTTTTCTAGTAACTATGACGAACGAAGATATACTACACAACCCGCCAACTCCCCCCCCCCCCCTCACCAAAAAAGAGGAGGTAATGTCTGGGAGGATGGACCTCCTAGAACTGCACAGGACAGACCCATAGAAAGGCGTAAATCAAGCCCCGAAGGCCAAGACAATACCAGTCTATGGGGTGCATTATCCATCGGCACAGATACTACACTTTGATCTTAGGCAAAAGATGTCTTCTTTCAAATCGGTATAAATGCAGCGAGATCAATTCTCACTTCATGTCCTCTGGTCTGTAGGTTCGGTATCAATGCCACTCAATTAATTCAATATCAATTTAATTGTCTGGTTACTATTATTATTACTAGCAAAAATATGTTCATGCTGATTGCATATTTTTCTAGTAAATATGACGAACGAAGATATACTACACAACCCGCCAACTCCCCCCTACCAAAAAAGAGGAGATAATGTCTGGGAGGATGCTCTCATGACCACAGAAAAAATAATTCACTAACCTCAACCTCTAATAAAAGAACAGGTAATGCCTGTGAAAATGGTCCCATGACCACAGAACAGACACTACACTAACCCAACCTCGAAAGTAATGCCTGGGAAGATGGTATCATGAGGAACGAACATATATCATACTGCCTCCGAATGAGGATTGAAAGCTTAGGAGAGTCGTCTCATGACAACAGAACAGCAGTGGCAATCGATTAATTCAATATCAATTGAATGGTCTGGTTATTATTATTACTAACAAAAAATGTTTCTTGTGATCGCATATTTTTGCTAGTATATATGACAAACGAACATATACTACACTATCCGCCTCCAATATGAGGAGGTAATGTCTGAAAGGATGATCTCATAACAACAGAACATATACTACACTAACCCCATCCTCGATAAAGGAAGAAGTAATGGGAGTATGGTATCATGACAAACTAACATATACTACACTGCCCACCTAACAGATACTACACCACTTCCTGAATCGAGTATTGAAACATAGTACATTAGTCTGAAATAGTGTAGTAAACTGAATTGAGCATTAAAGGATAGTATAGTTTCGGATTCAGAAAGACAGATGCCAAATCTCCATTAGTAATAGATGAAAGGTTCATATTGTCTGTTTATTGAAAGTAACATAACCCTGTCCTAATTGGGTGTTAGGTGGGTTGGAACTCTTCACTATGCTAGACAGATAGTAAAGTCTAATATATGAGGTGTTATAGATGATCAAAACAATTCTCAACTAAAAGAAGATAAGAGAAACAAATCAAATATCAAATAGATTGAAAGCTGGAGACAGACAAAAAAGGATGAAATAATTATTTTGATATACAGGGTGTCTCAAAAAAATGTACTCACTCGTAGAATCACGAGAAAACTTTTATTTATGAACATAGAGTGAAATGAAATAGCATCGAATACATGAGACAGATGTAATTGAAGAATCATGTTCGCAAATGTTCAAACTGATGACCATTATTGTTCAAACAAAGCTGATAACGCGCACCAAGGTAAATAAAGGTTTTCTCGTCATTCTAAGAGTGAGTACATTTTTTTGAGACACCCTGTAGAAACATATACCGTAATTAATAGATATATACGATCGAATATGGGGATGCACGATTGGCGAGTGGATATCGGCTCGCACCATGGATTCAGCTATGCCGTGTTCAAATCCTTGCAGATCCATTGTGATCGTTTACGCATTGATACCGTTGGGAAAGTTATGAAGCCGCAATTCCCCCTGGCTTTAAATAAGATAGCTGCTCGTGTGCAATTAATCGTATATAATAAATCGTTTTAAAACTGATATCAGAGATGTTAAAAACACCAGGTCGTTGAGGAATATTATTTTTAGTACCATAAATCAGATAAGAATGTTTATTTACACAAGTATGCTGCCATGCTACTCCACCATTCCATATACCAAACATTTCATAAAATACTTGTAATCCGGGGTTTCGAATCGCATGACCGGTAGTGAATAGTCATATCTCTATGCTGATGAGTCCCGATTAAAAAAGGACGAAACGTATACGTACATAGATAATAAACAATAACAAATATTCATTATTTGTCGCTCCTAGAAAAAGTAGAGCACTGTAAGTGTAGTATTAACACAGCATGACGTCACTAGCTTTAAAATGCATCGTTCCTTCCCTTAAAAGAAGTAGAACGCTCTAGACTGAACATGTTAAAATTATCACCGTTTATTCGCTATTTAAAATTGGCCGAGTGGTTAAGGCGTCAGATTTGAGTTGAAAAATACTTGTAATCCTGGGTTTCGGATCGCATGACCGGTAGTGAATAGTCATATCTCTATGCTGATGAGTCCCGATTAAAAAAGGACGAAACGTATATATATATATATATATATATATATATATATATATATATATATATATATATATATATATATATATATATATATATATATATATATATAGTATATTATTTTTTTAGGATAAATAAGACTCCATTGTAAGATCATAATATATTTTATATCTTATCATACTATACAAGAATTTGATCAGCCATCGATACCTTCATTCTCACGGATGCAAGGAAATTTTCGAGCAGTAGTCTGAAAATACCACTTATAAAACAATATACAAGTGGTATTTTTAACCCACTGTTCTAAATTTCCTGTGAAATCATGTAAGCAGAGATATCGATGGATGATCGAATGATTGTATAGTATGATATGGTTGTTTTGGCGCTTTTGTTTTACGGCATATTAACCCATTTCGGTTATTTAATGCCGAATACAGTCATTTTTGTAAAGGTTGGTATGTTTCAAGTACATTATATCTTCAAATATTTATTCATTGTGAATCGTTTCGTTTCGTTATATATATATATATATATATATATATATATATATATATATATATATATATATATATATATATATATATATAAGTATTTATGAATAAATGTTATTTTCAAAATAAACCCATATTCACATGTGTTTCATGTCAAACCTGCAATCGTCAGTATGGGAAGAGACAATCCCTGCCGGTCACACGGTTCGAAACCCGATACGAAAGTCATGTTTGACTCAGTAGCCGAGTCGCGTACCAATCTTCGAACGCACATTGTCTAGAAATGGGAAGTAAGTTAACATCTAAATAGCAAACACGGAAGCTATCGAGCAAGCAGTCGAGAGAGAACTCAATATGCGCAGAATGACGGCTTATTGTCAACTTAACTTGCTCTATCTTGCGAGAGCTTTAAATAATTATTTATAATATATATATATATATATATATATATATATATATATATATATATATATATATATATATATAAACAGTATGTGTATTTTGTAGTAGGAAATGAATAGATTTAAGTTACCAAAATAAAATATTTAAAATTTATGTGAATTTATAATAAATAAGTGTGAAATATTAAAGGTACGTCCGCAGTTCAAACATTAACACGTAAACAGGAAATAAAGGTCAGACGGGGTCTCGGGTAGCAGATCTTTGGGGGCCATTATCTTCTGTGAGTACAGGAGCTTGATGAAAATGACGTCATGCGAGATATGATTAGCGCGAAGAGCGGGGATCCTGAGTTGGAAGTTTGGCGTGATCAGATGTAATAAGAAAATGACTTAAGAATCGACGATGAGCGAAGTGAGGAGCCAAGCTCCAAAAATGTGCAGCTCCAGCCTTTCTTCTGTAAAGAGGGGGCCAACAGTAACAGTCTAATAAAATAGTCCTTCTACAAATTCGGGATGTAGTTTTTTTTTTCTTTTTGTTCCGATGTTGATTTCAGAGCGAGAATGAATCTTCCCCAATGAGCGGGAGCAATCGAGAGATGCCGAGAGACTCCAGAGACGATCTTGGATGAAATGTTGCTAGTCACGGAGGGCCACTGTGGTTGAATATGCACGACACCAGGTATGATTTAATTTTACTCTTTATGATTTGATGATTTGCATTGAATAAAAAACAGACATTTATTTGATCGTGAGATAGGAAACATACGAATACAGCATAAATATTGTGTTCAGTATCGAATAAACTAGAAAGGGCGTATGTGCCGTAAAGCAGACAAACCAGACCACATTGAGCCGAAATCGATGTAGAAACACACAAGGCTACGGGTCACTAATACTTTCCGTAACTAAAACAACATTTCATGAATAAATGCTTGTATGGGTGCAATCCGATTAATGTTTAAGGTCAATTCCGATGAACTGAGTCCAAACAAATCGAGTGAAATCTTGATGAAGAACACGAAAGAATAACAATAAGACTAGATTTGTTTGACGAGAAACTTGCCGCATTTGATGGATGAGCCCAGCAAGGTAGAGTAGCTTACGCGGCGAATCTCCTTATTATATGTTTGACGCGGGAACTTTGTTGATGTAACCACAGCTCAACGACAGCAATTTCGCGCAAGAATTGTTTGATGATCAGAATTATTCGAGTCAGGATTGTTTACCTGCCTTCAACCACCGATCTCTACCAAAGTAAGCCATGGTATTTTCGGTTCTATCTATAATATACATTTGATGCATTTATATGTTTTGTTTTTTGTTTTGTTCTTTTACTTTAGATCAGTTTGCTCTCAGAAATCAAAGGGTCCCTTCTTGGCTTTAACGCTTTATTTCCTTTGGTAGATACATATCGGAGTATTCATTTAAAGTGATCCCCTACTTCTCAAATCTGAAGTTAGTAAATCAATAAAAAACATTAATTTTCCTTTCCAACACTTAATTATGATATAGTTTATCTTTCTTGTTGTCTTTTATTGGTTTTGCCAAAATTCCAGTACAAGAACTCATCTAGTCTGGTGGAATATCCAGTTTAGTGTTGTATCACTAGGAGAATGTGCACCTTTACCCGTATGAGCCAGTGCGTTACCATGCTGAGGGTATATTATTTGTGTATATTATTTTGAATATTTGGTCAGGGTTTACTTGCAGGGCGAAGTATCCTCAGATCAGTGTGTCTTGATACGCCCCTGTACTGAGAGATCGAGAACACTCAAGGATCGTGTATAGTAGGCATTTAAAGTATCACCTTTATTTATATGCCTGTCTTCATGTACGGGAATGCAATTGCAACCAAAGCCTCATATTACTTTTCTCGAATAAAATTTTATAAGGAATCAAATGGGCGTATTAAGTTTTCATTAGTCGGTTTTACAATGAAAACGCGGTGTCTGGAATCGCGCCAAACATCCATAAAGAAGGCAGACGAGGTTCTACATAATATTAGAAATTGAAAAATAAACATAACATGGTGATATGGAGTTAAGGGCTGGGAGCAAAAGTACACAGAAGACTTTATTCATTCCCGAGCAACGCCAGGGATGCCAGCTAGTTTATAGCAAATGCTATTTTTACAATGATATCACGGTGTCTGGAATCGCGCAAAACATCCATAAAGAGGGCAGACGAGGATTTACATGATATTAGAAATTGAATAATAAACATAACATGGTGATATGGAGTTATGGGCTGTGAGCAAAAGTACACAGAAGAATTTATTCATTCCCGAGCAACGCCAGGGATGCCAGCTAGTTTATAGTAAATGCTATTTTTACAATGATATCGCGGTGTCTGGAATCGCGCCAAATATCCATAAAGAGGGCAGACGAGGTTCTACATAATATTAACAATTGAAAAATAAACATAACATGGTGATATGGAGTTAAGGGCTGGGAGCAAAAGTACACAGAAGACCGTATTCATTCCCGAGCAACGCCAGGGATGCCAGCTAGTTTATAGCAAACGCTTAGCTTATAAATTGAAATGGAGGCCAATGTTTACAATGGTTGCATATTCGCTAGAGGCAATAGATACACTGAGAAAATGCCTCTATGTGTAGGAGGTCGTGGTGAAGTGTTAAATGGTAAGATGACGATGAAAACCTGTGATTGGTTAAACAAGATCACGTGTTAAGTTATAACAGGGTTTTTTTTTTAAATAGTTAAGTTAATTAAAGTCGGTGAGGTTAGGGTTAGGGTTAGGGTTAGGGTTAGGGTTAGATGGACATGAGGAACGTTCTTACTCCATGGCCACTTGGAAAACAAAATAAACCATGTAAAGACGCATGAATTTAGACGCAATCAACACGCTGGTTATTTTCGTGGAAATAAATTAATAAAATCATAACATAAAGAGCCTTTTCTGTGTATGTCCGTCTGTCACTATTTTTTTAAACGTAGGAAATACATTGCAGAATTTGTCTCATTTCGATATCGATATTTTCATACTATATATATATATATATATATATATATATATATATATATATATATATATATTACCGTATTAATTAATTCATATATATATATATATATATATATATATATATATATATATATATATATATATATATATATATATTATATTGACACGTAAATAAACTTCTCAAAGACAGTTGTTCTGAAGCGGAATAGAATGAAGATAGCAGACTTTTATACATTTTAGCTCAATATCTGTTCAGATATAGTGTTATCACTATAAGCAAATGTATGAATATATATATATATATATATATATATATATATATATAAATATGTATATTATATGATTGCTCGTGCGCATATATATATATATATATATATATATATATATATATATATATATATATATATATATATATATATATATATATTGTTTGGAATCAATTCACCATTCCAATTTAATTTTGACATCTAAATCCAATAATTTTTAAGAAATATAAACTACATTATTGTTATGTCAAGTTATATTTCTATAAAAAAAAAAAGTACTCAGATAATGTTGAGATGGTTAGGATTAGGGTTAGGGTTAGGGTTAGGGTTATTGGTGAATGAGCTTAATCTGTCTTTCCTGATCTACAATGATCAGGAAAAAAATGTTGTTTTAAAAAAAAGTGGAACAAAATGGCGGATTTTCCTCTGTCGTTTTTTTAAGGATCAAGTTGCAGCAGCAAACTACAAATGCGCATGCCTAATGAGTAGAAACTGTAATCTTAAACAGATTCTTTAAGTCAAGCCGAACAAGTTAACGTTACGATTCTACCCAATAAATCCATTGTGGAAGTTTGGTATGCACCATGGAGCGTTAGGAGGTAATAAAAAAACATGGAGGCGTTGAATTGATTCGTTAAGCTATCGATCAGGTATGGTCGTTCGTAACGCCATCGCGAGCAACCATTGACACTGGGTTTACGAGGCGGTAAAAAGGGCGCGAAAACGGGAGAGACTGGCGAACAATGCGCGGATTAACTCGGTATTAGGATTGCATATGTGAACGTCATTTGTGTCAGTGTATGAGGGTTTGGTATGGTAGTTTTGTTTTACGGCATATCAACCCTTTTTGGGTTATTTAATGCCGAATCTGGTCATTATAGTAAAAGTTTTTATGCTTCAAGTTCTTTATATCTTCAAATGTTTAATCATCGTTTTTGGTTTGGTAGTTTTGTTTTACGGCATATCAACCCTTTTTGGGTTATTTAATGCCGAATCTGGTCATTATAGTAAAAGTTTTTATGCTTCAAGTTCTTTATATCTTCAAATGTTTAATCATGGTTTTTGGTTTGGTAGTTTTGTTTTACGGCATATCAACCCTTTTTGGGTTATTTAATGCCGAATCTGGTCATTATAGTAAAAGTTTTTATGCTTCAAGTTCTTTATATCTTCAAATGTTTAATCATGGTTTTTGGTTTGGTAGTTTTGTTTTACGGCATATCAACCCTTTTTGGGTTATTTAATGCCGAATCTGGTCATTATAGTAAAAGTTTTTATGCTTCAAGTTCTTTATATCTTCAAATGTTTAATCATGGTTTTTGGTTTGGTAGTTTTGTTTTACGGCATATCAACCCTTTTTGGGTTATTTAATGCCGAATCTGGTCATTATAGTAAAAGTTTTTATGCTTCAAGTTCTTTATATCTTCAAATGTTTAATCATGGTTTTTGGTTTGGTAGTTTTGTTTTACGGCATATCAACCCTTTTTGGGTTATTTAATGCCGAATCTGGTCATTATAGTAAAAGATTTATGCTTCAAGTTCTAAAAATAAAATAAAAAAGGGGAGGGAGAAAGGGAGAGGGGCTGTTGTTTTTGTTTTGGGTTTTGTAGAACATAATTAAGTTTTACAAAAAAAAAAAAAAGTAGAAAAACAAAAAACGTCAATGTAGGTGAATTTCGTCTCAGGGAGCCACAGGGCAGCCTGATCTGGTATCACCAGGTGTATGAGGGGAGGGAGCGGAAAGGGAGAGAAGATGAAGAGAGAGGAGTATGTCTGAAAGTTCTGGAAAGTCTGCGATTATGAGTATAATTCAGAGAAAATGCAAGAAAACCAAATAAGTTAATCTACAATGATGTTCAGAAGAGTCAATGTTAAAATGATGTATTAAAATCGCTAAATTATGATACGTGTATGCATATGCGTGTCTATTCATATGTTGATGCATATATGTATATGATATGTGTATGAGTGTATATACGTGTATGTATGTCTCAGTATAAGTGTATATATATATATATATATATATATATATATATATATATATATATATATATATATATATATATATTTATTTATTTATTTTGGTACAGAAAAATTAGTACAACATTCGTACCGTCGGTTTCAAACACGGAAGGACTTAGCCATCCGGCTCTCTTCAGCTTCTGTTGTCATCTGTTTCGGAAATGTGAAGTCACGTGTCACTCTCATTTGGACGCGTTATTTGCTTAGAGTGTTGTGTATGTTTGTTTAAATTTAGTGTAAGGAAGGTTTAATAAGGTTTGAAAAAAAAAGGGGGGGTGAAAAGTGACAGTTGAGATTTAAACCGGAGGAGATTAAAAAAGAGATATAAAAAAAATATATTAAAAAATCACGTTGACACACCGGTTCTCGTTAGATCACCGAAGTTAAGCAACGTTGAGCCTGGTCCGTGCCAGATGGGTGACAATTTGAGAATACCAGGTGCTGTATGTGGGAGGACGTCGACACCTCTCTGCAAGAACTGCACAAACCTAACGTCGTCATCTCCCCAAACCGGGATATACATGCGACTGGATACCGCTGCTGAATTTGATACTCCCAGGGCGAATGCCGTATCAGGTATATATATATATATATATATATATATATATATATATATATATATATATATATATATATATATATATATATATATATATATTAGGCATATGTCGTTGAAGACTACGGAGTTCTCCCTCTTTATGATCTTTCTGGTCAGTTTCTCGACTCTGCGAGCGATTCGTCGGGTTTCTGGTATCAATTGATGGATCATGGCGCCTAATGTTGTGTCTTGGGCTATTTCTCGAGCGCTTTCGGTCTCACGACCGTCTTCAGAAACTTAAACAAGCAACAACGGAAACCCTTTTACACACCATACAAAGTAAAATCTCCGACACTCTCCATCCAGAACAACTCCAACAAAAACTAAAATTCAATAAAAAAAAACTGAACCAACTATACAAAGGACAAATCTACCTCCCCAAGCACAGTGAAAAGTACCTAAACCTCTCCAACACCCTTCTTACAGAACACCAAAAACAATTCCTCAACCATCGGACCGAACTGCTACCTCTCTAGAAAATACGATCAAAACATTAAACAACGCGAAATAGAAATTCTCTACCAACAGATTCAAAACTTTAAAAAACACGACAAGATTGACATACATCCAAACTTAAAAGATCTCCTAAAAGCTGAAGGCATTAAAAACAGATACAACCACCGACATCGTACTTCCCTCCTTACCCCAGAACTGAAAAAAGCCGCTAACGAACTACATCAAAACAACAACATCACTATACGAATGGCCGACAAATCAAACATATACACTATACTAAACAAAACCGACTATAACACTAAAATAAACAACATCTTTTCAAACAAAACAAAATTAAAACGACTCTCAAAAAACCCACCGACCAATTAAAAAAAGAAATCAATCAAATAATAACCGCGAACAATGCAGAAATAGGAACAATCAAACTCAGTAAAATTATAGGTGACTATTAACCCGGTTATATCTACGGCAAAATAAAAACACACAAAAATGAATACCCCCTCAGACCAATAATCTCCCAAATCCCTACACCCGTATACCACATCGCTAAAATAATTAACAATATTATCCAACCATACACACCGAACAAATACAGTATAAAATCCACAACCGACTGTATACACTTACTAAAAGCAAACGCCCCCCAAAAATACATAACAGCCTCCCTCGACGTAGAAAACCTATTCACAAACGTCCCAATACACGACACAATAAAAAATCATCCTTCAACAAGTATATAAATACAGCACCCTATCATCCCCAGCAATAAAACCTAAAACCCTAGAAAAACTCCTCCTAAAATGCACCACACAAGGACCATTCACCGACCCCTCCGGCAAAATATATATCCAAATAGAGGGCGTTTCGATGGGATCACCCTTGGGTCCCACGTTCGCCGAATATTTCATGGCACACATAGAAAACAAAATCTTCCCCGGCTTCATAAACAAACCCCCCATATACACCCGATACGTTGACGACATCTTTATCGCAACCGAATTTTTAGACAATATAGACAAACTCAAACATACTCTAGAAACACACTCAGTTTTCACCTTAACACATGAACTAAATACTAACAACAAAATCACCTTCCTCGACGTAATTACCGACTCTAACAACCCTGCCCAATACACAACATCCACATATAAAAAAAACTACAAACAATAACCCTAATTTACTCAACTACCATAGCGAATGCCCCAAAAAATATAAAACTGCCCTAATAAAAAACCTCGTCCACCGCGCATACACGATATCTTCATCCAATAAAATATTCTACAAAGAACTAACCATCATCAAACAAACCCTAGTAAATAACAATTTCCCCAACAGAATTGTCGACCAACAAATAAAACTATATTTAACCTCCCTACACCAAAAGAATCAGACAAAAAGGCACAACAAAAAAGACACTCTTCCCTTGTACTATAAAAACCAAATGCATTCTAATTACAAACTCGACGAAAAAGCTATAATCAACATAATAAAGCGACACACTAAATCCACCGACCAACAAGAAAAAATAAAACTAATAATTTACTACACTAAATTCAAAACTTCTAACTTAATAATCAAAAATAATAACACTACTAACTCCCCCTAAACTAAACAAACGTACTATATTTGTTCAAATGCCCATTCGAAGAATGTTTCCCCAAGACCAAAACAGACAAACATAGTACTTATATTGGCCACACCACTACTACCCTCTCCCGACGACTTACATATAACTTAAATGACACTAGTGCCATCCAGCGACACATTAACACACATAAAAAAGCATAAAATCAACTGAACTTAGACAAATATTAACAACTAACACTAAGATCATACATAAAAACAATTGCACTAACAGACTAAAAATCTTCGAAGCCCTATACATAAAATAATTACAACCCACAATTAATAAAATAGCATTCACCACCGGTACTAACGCCTTATCAGTCTTCAATAATTAATACACACACACACACACACACACACACACCACAACAACAAAACAACAACAACAACAATAATAATAGATGAAAATAAAATAAATAAAACAAATTAATAAATAAATAAATTAATCAGTAAATAAAAGAATAAAGATATATATATATATATATATATATGTATATATACATATGCAAATAATTAGATATACCAAAAATAAAACCATAAATACGGCCCTTTACAAACAACAACAACACACAAACTCCTGAAGACAGTCGTGAGACCGAAAGCGCTCGGGAAATGACCCAAGACACAACATTAGGCGCCATGATCCATCAATTGATACCAGAAACCCGACGAATCGCTCGCATAAGTCGACAAACTTACCAGAAAAATCATAAAAAGGGAGAACTCCGTGGTCTTCAACGACATATGCCTAATAAACGACTTGCTGCCGAAATATACATATATATATATATATATATATATATATATATTTTTTATACAAACATTATTGGTTACATATGTGCATACATGTTTCGGTTGTACTCTTCACAGAGAGTCAACCTCTCTAGACCAACGAAGACAGCTCTACTTGTTATTGAGCACTTTTTATAAACACTGGAGTTTCAACGGATTTACATCTACAGAAACTAATACAATACGTGTACTATATATAGATATATATATATATATATATATATATATATATATATATATATATATATATATATATATATATATACAGGGTGGGCCAAAATAAGAGTCCTATCTTTAAATTTGAATAACTTGAATTTGAATAACTTCCACAAAATAAAAGTTAAACTCACCAAACTTTATGTGTGTGTAGACTGACCCTTCCGAGATTTTTTGAAATAAACAAAACAAATTTTAGCCGAAAAACACTTCTTAAAACTTACAAAAACTAAAGTATTGTTTTTTACACTGTTTTGGGTTTTTTAAGCAAAAATAATGTTTTCTAAATGAGGGTACGTTCCTTAGGGCTAATACGGCTCATGCTTGCTTCGGAAGGGGTCCTTTACTTATTCTAAAAAAAAAAAAAAAATCAATAAATAAAAAAGTTATGAATTTTTAAAAATAGGACCCTTATTTTTGCCCACCCTGTATATATATATATATATAATGAGATAAGTGTTACTAACATAAAAAAAAGTCGTTGAAATGATTAACTTTGAATTTTTTTTAAACCAGACAACTTGACGCGAGATTTTGTCAAATAAATGAAATATTTATTTAATCATTTTTTTTTATCTAAATTTACGGTTTTATAAAACCTTATTCATGGCAATACAAACAATATTTTCCTTTTTTTTTCTTTTTCTTGTTTTTCTTCATGGTTGAAGATCGACGATATTCTGTTGTTATCGAAGAGACTGGGTTTTTTTTAATGTCCTATTTAATGAATTAGAACAGTACAATTGTTCCAAGAATTAGAACATCAAGTCTAGTATGACGTACGGTCGTTTCCAAAACATTCTGGAAATACTTTATTTTATTTTTTTAAATTAACAAAGGTACTCCAAAATGTCTTCATCAGCACCTTTAGCACCACGTCTTACAGAAATTCAAGGAAAAAATAACAAGCTCGTCGTAGAGGAACACCTATTGACAGGAAGAGCCACAGAGACAAATATTAGAAAAAGGAATATGTTACAAATATAAAATAAAAATAGAAAGATAAAATGATAATAATGATAAAACATTTTTAAATTTATAAAAATTATTAAAATAAAATAAAAATAAAAACAAAAAAATAAAATAAAATATAATATAAAAAATAATAAAATATAAAAAGGAAAAATAAAATAAAAGGATAAAAATAAAAAATAAAATATATATATATATGCGAATGTGTGCATATTCTTTATATGAGTGAATCTGCGCATTATGTGTATGATTATGTGTGTATGAATATATATGTATGTGTGTCTGCTAGCTTTTTTACTCAACATTGCCTGGGTGCCAAATATGTTGAATATAAATCAAATTGTACAATATATCTTTACTGGTGCACTTAGCATTACCCTCGTGTCAAATAGAAATGTAATTTTCGGATATGGTTTGTCCTCTTCTTACATAACAAAATAAATTAAAGTAAAACCTTCTATTTCATATCGTATCATTCGAACTCAAAATATTTGGGTGGTCAACAAAATCTTTAACTTCAATAATAATAAATCAATTCAATGAAATGCCGAATGTTAGCGCATACTCATTTTGTCAAACAATCAAACTTATTATTTGCGTACAAATGTTACATATACCTCCCCTCTGAGGGGAGGTCTAATATCTCAAAGTTACAATGAATTAATATTCATGAACGCTCATTACATACTTTGTTGACAGTTCCTACCGGCAAGCGCCCCTTACTGTGATCCTACCTGACCGAGGGACGTCGCGTGCAAACAAGTTCGTCCATACCCCGAAAAAAAAACAAGATAAAACAACAGTTGAAAACATGAAGAGGTTTATTTGCCTGGGATCGTCTGCTCTCAATCACTGACAAGTAATTACTGGTTAATAACATTTTAACAGCGCACATGTTCGCACCACAAAGCTTCCGATCGAACACAATCCTCTCCGTCCCTTCCATCTTCGGGGGATGTGACGTCAGATCCGCTTCTATCAATTCTCACAGTAGGTTGATCTAACCTTCGAGCACACTAAGCGTACCCCGACCGACCGCCTATTTACTGTCATCCTCAACTAACAAAAGTATACTCTCCCAATATTTAACACAAACAGACAAGCCAAGAAAAATATCTATAACATTTTCACAAGTATATATTGAGAGAGAGAGAGAGAGAGAGAGAGAGAGAGAGAGAGAGAGAGAGTAGGAGAGAGAGAGAGAGAGGGTAGGAGAATCCGGCCCAGAGAGACTCGTTTGCTGCATAACGGCAGTGTGATCTTAAAAGAAAATGTTTCAAGCTAAAATTTCAATCTGACTGTCTTGTCAACAGGCAGACTTCTTACCTACTGTGCCATCAGACAAACTACTGAGTAAATTAAATTATAATGCTCTTATAATCATTATTTGCTGTCTAGAGTGTTCCATTTTTTTACGATATATATACATATATATATATATATATATATATATACAAATTATTTATATAAAATCTATACGTTACATACTTCAGAGACGTACCGTGGTTTCATTAAAATAGACTTACCTTTTATTGTTGTTGAAAAGGTTGTTAGAGCCTATTCAAAGCATCAGCAACTCATGAAATGAAAACAAATCGAAGAATAAAGTTTGAATAGGCTCTAACGGCATTTTACCAACAATAGTTCAGTGTATTTCAATAAAAACCATCGTACGTCTCTGAAGTATGTAACGTATGGTTTTTAAATAAATAATTTGTTTATTAGCTGTCATATTTTTGCGATAGAGCACTTTATTGATGTATTTTCAACATACACTAAAGAATTATATATATATATATATATATATATATATATATATATATATATATATATATATATATATATTTGTATAATTGGGCAATATTCCCTCCCTTATACATGTTTCATTAAACAGGAGTGCCAACTTCTGCTTATTCAGCTTTTGAACCGTTTTTTCTAGTCTTCGTACGACGGATCTGATGTTATAATCCAAAGAGTGTAAAAAATCTTCGTATTTTGTGCGAACGTTTTCGACCGACATCGGTCGTCGTCAGGCGGTTGCAAAATGTAATAATTTGTTTTATATATATATATATATATATATATATATATATATATATATATATATATATATATATATATATAAACAAGTAAAAGTGAGACTAAAACTTGTACAGAATACAATATCTATTAAGTCATCAGTTGTTTTCTACAATAGGGCTGGATTTTACTTACTTCGACCTTAATTTTACGAACTCTCATGATGCCTTCAACGGTGATCTTTTTCTTATATTTTCAAAATTCTTTGAAAATCCATGTCTTAAGGAAGGAATAATAAAATTTATTTTATCTAAAACCCTTGATTTGAACAACTAATGACATAATAGATATTGAATTTTGTACAATTTTATTCTAATCTTTTACTTGTTGATATAAGTGCTCTATCTCGTATATCGAGTATCACTCTTTCATGATAGGTTCTACTTTAAAGGTATACATCATATATTTATTCTCCTGTTCTTTCTTTACACATATATATATATATATATATATATATATATATATATGTGTGTGTGTGGGGGGGTGCGTGTGTGTATATATATATATATGTGTGTGGGTGTGTGTGTTTGTAAGAGAAAGAGAGAGAGAAAGAAAAAAGAGTGCTACTTATATCTTATTGGATAGCTCGTATTAAACCAGGATACGATCAAGACCTGAAAAGGGGCTGATGAATCTGAAGAATCACCGGCCATATAGAGCACGCAGTGCCAACGTGTATGGTAGTGCGCAGTAAGCGCTCTTCTAACAAACTAAAGATCCTGCAGTCGTGGAAGCACACTGGTTGTCATATGTTTCCCCTTGCAATTGGACTCTGATCTGTTGCATTGAAGGAATGCCGCCGGGATATGCGAACCCTCAATTGCATTAGAGATGATATTGTTGTGCATGTATCAGCCTCTGACCCTGCGTTTCCATCGGTGGGACCTGTAAACGTTAACTGGTCAGACGCAGAACTGTCATCGCCGGAAACGACGAACAACCATCATGATCATCATCATCATGATCATCATCATCATTTACATGCAAACGTTAGTATCACTCACGGACATTACATTTTATTTAAGTATTCATGAAACATTTTTAGGCAAGTTCCTATTTACTTGCTCCCCACGAGGGAAAACTTAAACACAAGGTCGGTTTTTTTTATGTGGGAAAATCAAGCTCCCCAAAAAGGGGCACTCTGTATTGGAACAAAAATTAAAATCGCCTGAGTCTAGAAGAACTTCTCATTCACTGACCGAGGACAAAATAGGCTAAGTGAAGCATTAGAACAAATATAGCACTTTGTTCCTTACCAAAAGGGGCAAGATACAGCAAGTTGTGTCGATGAAAATATCAAAGGTTGGACTCACTTGGGATTTTAAAAAAACACATATTCTCAACAACAGATCTGAATCGTTATTTCACATGATCAATCTGCTCGCGGTGAACTGCAAGTAATTTGCCGGCCTAAAGAATCGCCCAAGTTGTCGTCAGAGATAAGCATCTCATATCTAAAAAAAGTGATTATAATCGGATACGAATTGACTTTCCAATACGGGTGCATGGTAGGGAGAACGTGAGTGGGCTGTCCCTTTCGAACACTGGCTTATCTTTATTAGCTAAATTTTCACTATGGCATGTTTCATCCGACTCCTCAAAATTCACCAAACGGAATTACACGATAATTAGATAAGGCCTTTGATCACTTCTACACAGATTGATAGGTACATTGATAGACGGACAGACATATATTGATAGATACATACATAGAAGTATATACATATAGATGGATATACATAGCTGATAGATAGATAGATAGATAGATAGATAGATAGATAGATAGATAGATAGATAGACAAGTATGTAGATAGAGAGGGAGTTAAATAGATAGATAGATAAATAGATAGATAGAGAAAAATAGTTAAATAGATAGATATATAGATAGAGAGAGTAAGAGATAGATAGATAGATAGATAGATAGATAGATAGATAGATAGATAGATAGATAGATAGATAGATAGATAAGTATGTTGAGAGAGAGTTAAATAGATAGATAGATAAATAGATAGATAAAGAGAAAGAGTTAAATAGATAGATAGATAAATAAAGAGAAAGAGTTAAATAGATAGATAGATAGATAGATAGATAGATAGATAGATAGATAGATAGATAAGTATGTAGAGAGAGAGTTAAATAGATAGATAGATAAATAGATAGATAAAGAGAAAGAGTTAAATAGATAGATAGATAAATAAAGAGAAAGAGTTAAATAGATAGATAGATAGATAGATAGATAGATAGATAGATAGATAGATAGATAGATAGATATAGAGATAGATAGATAGATAGATAGATAGATAGATAGATAGATAGATAGATAGATAGATGCTGTTTCATTTCTAATTATTGTCATTAATTCGTGTATGCACATGGAAATTGTATGCGTAATAAAAGAAAATACATTCTGAACTTATTTTTATTTACTTATATATTTTAATAGTTTCTCTTTGTTTTTCCTGCTTTACAGCATATCAATCCGTTTTGCCGCATATCAACACTTTGGCGGTTCTTTAAGGCTGAAACATAATGCCTATTGTAAACCATTTGTTTTGTTTTTATACTGGTAAGTCACACCTTACAAAAGCCGTTAGGGGATACGGGTGAGTGGTATTGTCGGCTGGATGATGAACAATACTATGAGATGATTGGGATAGACAGAACTTGATTATTTACGAGAAAGACTCGACTGTTATTAGTTTACATTTGACTTGAAAACGACCATGTTGTAGCCAGTTGGGAAGCAGCTGCGCGGTATTGTGTTCCACAGGTTGGAAATTATTTGAAAGAATTTCTGATCATGAAATTATAAAAATAGCTATTAGTAGGTACGTGCAAACTGAATGGCCGATCTCCAGAATGTAAAAACAATTTGACCCCTTCCTTCACTTAAAAATTCACCAAAATTCAAGAAATCAACCAATTTTAATGAAATCCTCAGTATTTATTAAACAACGATCACGGAATATAACGAACCCATTGTTTTAATCTTAGTGAAAAATCGTTATTTAGTGAAACAAAATACACCTTTACTGAAGTTACATTTTTAAGTTCTAATTAAAAAACGCATGAATTTTTAAAATGAAAATAAAGCAATGTAGATGTTAACAATTAATAATAATAATATTTCTTATATATTACGAAAAAAAGCACCTAAATTCTGTTTAATAAAATCAATATAACTCGAAGAAAATTAAATTTTCGAATTAACAATATTATCATTGAAAATTTAAAAAGCGATATTATTATATTTCCCTTTCGCGCATGAACGTGTAATTATCAGCGTAAGAAAAAAAATTTTATAATCTTGAAAATAAAAAAATAAAACATTAATTCAAAAAATAGGATAATTTCTATTAATGATAAACTTGAAAGTGTATAGATGCCCAGTATTGCAATAAACAGGCGGGATTTGCAGCGTGCGTTTAAGAAATGTAAACAACATCATTTTCATTTCGTCTATATTGCTCAAATTTTGGATAAAATTGATTGTTGGTTTCAAATTGTATTTTTATCCTGAAATAAATTTTTAATTAAATGTTTAAAGTGTTGAGAATCGAATTTTGATTCAATGTTTTAATCGCTTGCGGCCATATTGTTTGTCTATACACCAAAAATATTTTTTCTAACTAAAAAGTTTTATTACATACAAGAAACGAAGGTTTAGATACAAAATAAACTTTGAACATTTTTCATACGAAAAAAACTCTTTTAAAACAAAATGAAAAGGTTAAAACTAAAATATATAGGTCGATATTTAAATAATTTTAATATCAAATTGGGAAATAATATCTCATTGAGCTCAATGAAATATTAAATGGCATTAATAAGTAAAACATTATAAGAAAACATCATATAATAATTATAAAATTTATATAAACTATTAGAAAACCACATCTTTATAAAAGTAAACAATAAAATGATGTATTATCTCCCATATAATCTCTGAATATCGCTAACAATCTTGTTTACATTTCATTGCTTGTTGTTGCTTACAGATTTTATCATTACTCTGGCATTTTTGGATAATTATGCATTTTTTTAGTAAAAAGTATGTATATATATTTTTAATTCAGTATCTTAAGACTTGAATGTACTAATTATCTTTGAAACGGAAATGACTCAATGATGAAAGAAAGAGTCCGACCCGGATTAAGTATTAGTTGAAAGTACCTAAAGCGAAATACATTTGTTCATGAAAAATACATTGTGTAAAGGAAAAAAGAAAAATTGGCTGGTCAGAATCAAATATCAGTTAATGAGATTAATTGCTATCGATGACAAAATCCCCGAAACCGACAAAATAACTTTATAGATTAGATAATCAGGCATGTTTGTGTAAAGAAAGAAACAAGGTACAATAGCTGTTCACCCTGCACGTTGGGTACTTCAGCTAGTTAGATACAAAAGAGACATATCCTAGGAAAATTGACTGGTAAACCAACAATGGCAATAAGGATGAGAATTAACGTCTACGGTCGTCCATCTTCTTGCGAGATCAACGATTTAATGGCGTTCATTTGTTTGGAAATTCGCCAGCCAATTTCACTACAAAATGACGTATGACAGTAAATTGTTTACACTTCATCACGATGGCAAGACAGGCTGAACAAAAATTGTCTCCAATATCCGATTTTATCATGTAACCACACAGTTACAAATGACCCTAATGACCTATAGTTTTGCTCAATCACTCCTGAACTCTGACCCTGCTAGTATGTATTTATGAAAAACATACTAACCATACTAAATCAGGAGTAACAATGGGCGTAGGATATCAAATGTATATTTAAATAAGTTTGAACTTACATTTTCATATGAGCAAAGTGACATTTTTGGTTAAAAGCAAAGTGTAGTATCTGTTCTGTCTTTGGTCAGTGAAAGAGAAATCTTTCTATACTGAGGCAGTTTTTATTTTTGTCCCAATCCAGAGTGCCCCTATTTGAGGAGCTGAATCTTCTCCACATTAAAAACTGACCTTTTGTCTAACATTGCCCTCGTGTGGAGGCAATTAAATAGGGGCCTGGCGTGCAATACTTAAGTTCTGTCGGAGACT
>OY744536.1:2884017-2894017 GCA_963556195.1 Sepiola atlantica | reverse complement strand
CATCTTTTCATTTCCCATGTATATATATATATATATATATATATATATATATATATATATATATATATATATATATATATATATATAGCAATACTCCGAATCTATCGTTGAGTTCTATCGTATGTCTAGCTGTCAAGGTAAAATATTTAAAAAATATTATTAAATATTATAAGAACTCCCTTTCAGGTAAAAATTGAAAGTAGATCGGAGAGATTCAAAATAGACATTCACCTGAAGCCCCAGTGCAATACTCCGACTTTGTCGTTGAGTTCTATTGTACGTCTAGAGATTTATACTCGCCGCTTACAGTGTAGATATCACTTAATTTCTCTGTAATCACGTGACAATCTCTCGTGCCCCAAGGACTAAGTGGACGCTTACAGATTCAATGTGTCTCTGTTAACCAGGTTCGCGCCTTGTTATTGTCTGAGATTGTTATTTCTCTGCGCTGATGAGAGCCGTAAGCTCGAAACGACGTCGTACGTAGGTAAAATATTAAGTAATATTATATATATATATATATATATATATATATATATATATATATATATATATATATATATATATATATATATATATATATATATATAGATATTTCAGTTGTACGAGTGTAAACAAATTGTATGCGAAATTCCTGTTGATGGATTTAAATTTTCAACGTGTTATATGATTACATTGAGCAGGTGCTCGGAATTATAGAACACAGAATTGTAGCCGAACGAACCTCTCCTCTTTCTCGCTTCTTCGATGAATCATGTGGGGATTAAGACTGATCAAATCAAGGTTCGTTACTTTCGAATTAGCATTGTCTAAACCGCCAACCGAAACAGAAACCCCAAATTATACCAATCGATGCATAGTAATCGGCGAAAAACATCTGAAATTATTGAGGAAGAATCGATATGATATCTCCCACAGGATTTAAAGATAGGATAAATAAATAACATCTACAGATTAGCTGAGAAATGCACTTGTCTTTCGAATGCGTAGCCTCTTGATAGGTGCAAAAAGAATATTCCGGTGCAGAAAGCATACACACAGACACACAGACAAACAGACAGACAGACAGACACACACACACACACACGCACATATATATATATATATATATATATATATATATATATATATATATATAGTATACTTTTTTTTATTCATACAAACAATTGTTGGCTACATACGTCCGAACATATTGCAGTTACGATCTTATTAAAAGTTTCGGTTCTTCCGGTCATCTTCATTATCTTCAATAATAAATCAATCATATTTTTTTCAGAATCGTCTATCTCTTAAAAATACTTTGAATAAGGTTGTAGCTGAAACATGTATACTTATATGTAGCCAAAAGATGTTTCTATTAATAAAAATGTATAGTAATATATAGCTCTACTTGTTATTGAGCACTACCTTATGAACACTGTAGCTTCATGTGAGTAACGCCTAAGAACTAACCACCCTACAAACACTATACACACACATATATATATATATATATATATATATATATATATATATATATATAGTGCTTGTATTGTTTTTGTTTTCTAGTGTTAATCCAATGAAACTCCAGTGTTTATAAGATATTGCTCAATAACAAGTAGCGCTGTATTATAGTCAAAATTATGTTATTCATACAAACATTATTAGCTACATATTTGCATACATGTTTCAGCTGCGACTTTAGTAAAATTCTAGATTCTTCGGGCACCATTAACTAAACTGAGAAGAATAGATGAATTACATTCTTGCATATCGTTTTGCTTGGGACAGGAAACGAGAATCGTGGAGGAGGCAAGGTATGTTTCCGCTTAGATACAGTTACTTATATATATATCCACACATCACTCTATATCCACATACATCTGCATCATTTACACTTGTGCGTATATACATAATATTCACACACTACCACCCACTTACACTCGTATGGCTTTCCGTGATAGAGTATTTATCTTTTTATCTTAATGGCCCATCTTCAAGTATTTCTTCTCGTTTTAATCTTTTGCTCACTAGTTGGACCCCGCACATTAGTTAGCATACGAATAGAAGTGTGTGTGTGTGTGTAAGTGTATATCTGTATACGTATGTATATATATATATATATATATATATATATATATATATATATATATATGTTAGAGGATGTATGTGTTTATTTATATATATATATATATATATATATATATATCAATAATAAGGAGAATATTTTTTTAGAATATTTTGAAAACCTGGACAACGCAAATTATTTGTTTTTTCAAATAAATTATTTATTTACTTTAAAAACTTCTTTTTTTATATAAAATTGAGTACTTTCGATGATAAACATCTTTGTCAGAAGTATAAGCATATTTTTTTCTTCTGTTCCTCTTTCGTACAATCCTACTCGACTGAGACATATTTATCGCAGTCAAGTTGAAATTCGTCTTGATGTTATAGACGATAAGTGCTGGTATGCCGTTGTGTGTAGCACGCGGTTACGTGAATATTGTCCAGGTTTTCAAAATATTCTAAAAAAATATTCTCCTTATTATTGCTATTCCGGCATCGTTTTCAATGTGTGACTTTTCAAACTATATATATATATATATATATATATATATATATATATGTGTGTAAAGGAGTAAGGCTACCAACATTTGTAGGATGTTTTTTTCAACATTTATTTATTATTTTGTTGTTTTTTTCAACATTTATTTATTATTTTGTTGGATTTGGATGGATTTTCATATCTGATGAAAGCGGGCCACCGCTTGAAACGCGTTATATATAAAATCATAAAATGGTAAAACAACAAAATAATAAATAAATGTTGAAAAAAACAACAAAATAATAAATAAATGTTGAAAAAAACATCCTACAAATGTTGGTAGCCTTACTCCTTTACATATATATTTTTCTCTCGTTGGAACTGCACTAATACTGCACTACCCTCTTTTCTATATATATATATATATATATATATATATATATATATATATATATATATATATATATATATATATATATATATATATATATATATATATATGCGTGGTTTCAATTCTATTTATATGCTAACAAATGTGTAGGGGTCAAACTAGTAAACAAATAATTAAACGAAACAGAATGTCTGAAAGGCCTAATGAGATGAATAACTACTTGAATATAGGCCATAAAGATAATAAATCTATCACTGAAAGACGTACGGGTGGGAGAGTTGGTACGAGTTGGGTGGGCGTGTGTGAATATGTATGTATGTGGATATATAAATAAGTAATTGTGTCTTAGTGGATGCATTTCTTGCCTCCTCCGCTATTCTCTGCTCCTCCTCTTCCCTTAAACGAAAACGATATACAAAAATGGCACCAATCTATTCCTTTCAGTTTAGATAATTTGGTCTGAAGAAACTGGATTTTTAATAAAGTCGAAGCTGCAACATGTATACACATATGTAGCCAATAATGCTTGTAAAAATAAAAAAATATATACTATATGTATAGTATATTTTTATATAAAAGGCTTTCATTCAGTCTCAAGACATAATCGATACCAATTATAAGAGTCCTAAGAGTCTATAATGAGGTAAAGTTTTCGAAATAACCAACAGCACCTCTCTTGAATATCGCATTTCCTGGACCCCGTTCAAAGAGTATGCCCAGATCGACTAGAAACAATGCTGGGATAAGCAGAGACAGACTGGTGTTATTTTGGAATTTTCCTTCTCCTAGATTAGTTGCACAACCAAGCTTGAAAGTTTTGTCTAACCTACTATGACCCTTCTTTAATGTCTTTACATTGTTCTCCTATCTTCGGCATGCAATATTTCTTCTTCGTCTTAGCCTTATGGTTTGGTAGTTTGGTAGTTTTGTTTTACGGCATATCAACCCTTTTTGGGTTATTTAATGCCGAATCTGGTCATTATAGTAAAAGATTTATGCTTCAAGTTCTAAAAATAAAATAAAAAAGGGGAGGGAGAAAGGGAGAGGGGCTGTTGTTTTTGTTTTTGGTTTTGTAGAACATAATTAAGTTTTACAAAAAAAAAAAAAAAAAACGTCAATGTAGGTGAATTTCGTCTCAGGGAGCCACAGGGCAGCCTGATCTGGTATCACCAGCTTAGCCTTATGTATCCATCTTGTAGTTTTCAAATATAAACAATTTCGATAGTATTTAGCGAAATAGAATTTATTTTTAATTATTAGTCGATCGTGTGTTATAAAATAGATTGCCTTTTTTACTTGTTCCATTGCTTATTCGATTTCAAGTGGAGATACATCTGTTTTCTTATCATATCATATTGGAGATATTATTTCTATTCGATTAAAAATTATATATATATATATATATATATATATATATATATATATATATATATATATATATGATAAAGAATGGAAAAAAGTGTTCCGACGTTATGGAAATTTAAAAACGAAAACAAAAAAATATTATTTATGTATTTATCAAGGTTTCATCTTTATTTCAAGATTTCCTTCGAATGGTTGCCTGAAGAAAAAACAAAACACAAGTACAAAATGTTTGTTTGAAACATTTTGTACTTGTGTTTTGTTTTTCTTCAGACAATCATCCTGAGGGAGTCTTGAAATAAAGACGAAACGTTGATGAATACATATATAATATTTTTTGGTTTTCTTTTTTCAATTTATATATATATATATAAATTTATATATATATATATATATATATATATATATATATATATATATATATATATATATATATATATATCATGTAAATATTATTATGACCGTCTGAGATTGTTATTTCCCTGCGCTGATGAGAGCCATAAGATCGAAACGACGTCGTACGTAGGTAAAATATTAAAACGAATTTAATATTATTATAAGCCCCTTCCAAGTAAAATTGAAAGCTGAGCACTGTCGGAAAAATTATAAATTAACACTAACCTAAAAGCTTCAGTGCGACGTTCCGACTCTGTCGTTGAGTGCTATCGAATGTTTAAATGTCTGTGCTCGCCGCTTTCAGTGTAAATTTCACTTAATTTCTCCGTCATTACGGGACAATCTCTCTTGGCCTAATGGGACTAAGTGAACGCCTCCAGATTCAAGCAGTATCTGTGAACGGGATTCGCGCTCTATGGCCGTCTAAGATTATTATTTTTTCCTGCGCTGGTGAGAGACATAAGCTCGAAACGACGTCGTACGTAAATAGAACATTAAGATTAATTTAATATTATATATATAATATATGTGTGTATGTATATAAATTATTACTGTCTCATATATATATATATATATAATATATATATATATATATATATATATATATATATATATATATATATATATATATATATATATATATATATATATATATATATATATATATGGTACGTCAATGAAAATTAGTAAGACCTGCAAATGGAAGCAAATCGGTATTTTCAGTTGTTCAAAACAAGGAGTAGTTTAGTTAATAAAAACATTTATTTTTCATCTCTTTCTGAGAGATGAAAAATAAATGTTTTTATTAACTAAACTACTCCTTGTTTTGAACAACTGAAAATACCGATTTGCTTCCATTTGCAGGTCTTACTAATTTTCATTGACGTACCATATTTTTGCTCTATCCAGTATATTGAGCTTTCCTTATTTCACAATAAGTCCAACTCTCTAAAAGTTTACCTTTTAGTTATAATTTACATATATATATATATATATATATATATATATATATATATATGTGTGTGTGTGGGGGGGGGTGTATGTGTGTGTGTGTGTAATACAGTGTTAGAGGAGAGATAACAAGAGTGTTCAATTACTTGTGCAAGAGCGTATATATTTTATTCAATTTACACTAGATTTTACTTTGATCGTCCATTGGTACCTTCGGTTTTATGGAAACACTGGAAAATCAACCACCTGCAGCGTCAAATACACAATGTAAACAGCGTGATACGATTTATCAGTCGACATGTTCATAATGTGAAAATAATATAATAAGATTAAAGTTGAGCCCTGTTCGGGGAAGTTAATAATAGACTGACACGTAGCTATAAGGCATATTCCCACAACGTTCGTAGAATCTTTAGTCAATCTTTCTAAATATGCCGCCCTTCGCATAAATAGAACTTAAATTCACTTCTTGAATGTGGCAATGTCACGTTGCTTAATGGTTACAGCGCTTGCTTACGGAGTCTAGGTCGAATCGCGCGACCGTCCGATATTATCACCCCTGATAACAGTGACAGCTCGAAACTGTGGCATATGCAGGTCAAAATAATTTAATATTATATATATGTATATGTATATTTATATGTATATGTATATATATGATAGCAATTTGTTTGGATTCCGGTATATACCTGTCAAATTAGCGTGGCATCTTATGTACATAATCCACTTTAACTTTGATAAATCCGATTAGGTTGTTGAGGTTATTTGAAAGTTGCTATTCCTGGAAACGTCGGATTTTAGATTTTTGAAGACTGTTTTCCTAGAGGAAGACAAGGTAAATAACTGTATTTGCCTTATTAATATTGAGTTTTCTCCTTTGGCACAATTCGCCTGTAATCTGGTAATATTTATTTTCAACCTTTTTCTATTTGATATTTATTTCGGCCACTAATATGATTTAATTAGTAGTAATTAATCTTACTCAATCATAATTAATTTTAGATTAAGCCTAACTATCAATTCTCATGACTTATTATTGGAATTAGTATAAATTTAAAAAAATAATTCTTAACAAGCTAGCATCTAAATTTACCGAAGTGGGAAATTAGATTTTTAAAAAACTTACTTATATAAGACAAATGTTGAATTCACTACCATAGACCGTATTTTCAAATCTTAACTTGTAATAATAATAAGTATCCACCTTAATTTCAAACTTAGATTAATCGCCTGCTATTGCAACTTTTATTGTTTTTTTGTCTTTGTTATTGTCTTCTCATGACTATCTTCGGAACGATACTGTACGATAGATTAAAAATGATGGCTTGATTGGAATTCTGTCATCTTATTATCGGAGGGATCACGCGTGAGTGATGTCTGCTTTCTGTATTTTCAATTAACTCTCTGCATGATATAACATATTTATAAATGCCTTTTATTTTAGTGTCTGAAGAGCAGCATGTAATTGCTGTTTATTTGAGCATATTGCACGTTGCGAAACAATTGTAAGACATCGTCAATTCTGCCAAAAAATTAATGATATGAATTTAGATTGAATTAGTGTCATTGTAAGTTAAATAATCATTATATATATATATATATATATATATATATATATATATATATATATATATATATATATATATATATATAGTCTAAATTGTAATTTAAATAATCATTATATATATATGAAATAATCATTATATATATATATATACAGGGTGTTTCAAAAGTCTTGGGAACATTACAAATGCGTATATCTCATGAACTATTCCAGGTAGAAAAATGAAACTGGTGCCATTTTAAAGCTTGCTTAATCAAGTTTTTGGTCATACTAATGATTTTCGTGTTATCTTTCCAGGTGCAGTAATGGCGTTCTCTAAACAAGACAAGGCATTTTGCGTCCTCCAATTTGCAAAGACTGAATCGTGGACATGTGTTCAGCGTGCATTTCGCAGGAAATTTAAAAAAGAAGCCCCTGAAAGGAAATCCATTGTCAGATGGCATGCTAAATTTGTGAAAGATGGGTGTTTGTGCCCAAGTAAACGAACAGGTCGCCCTTCAACTTCAGAAGATGCAGTTGAGCAAGTTCGGACAGCCTTTCAGCGGAGCCCCCGTAAATCAGTGAGAAGAGCCAGCAGGGAACTTCAGCTTGCTCCAGCAACTGTCTGGCGTGTCTTAAGGAAACGACTGCAAATGGTACCTTACAAGCTCAAGTTGGTCCAAAAGTTGAAGGACACTGATAAGCCACTTCGCCGTGACTTTTGCATTGCAATGCACGAGAAGTTGGAAGATAACGGCTTTGATGACCGGCTTGTTTTTAGCGATGAGGCGACCTTCCATCTGAATGGCAAAGTTAACAAGCATAACACTCGCATATGGGGTACTGAGAATCCTCATGAACTTCTTGAGCACGAGCGAGATTCACCAAAAGTGAACGTGTTTTGTGCAATTTCCAAGAAAGGTGTCTATGGACCGTTCTTCTTTGAAGAGGCAACTATCACTGGTGAATCCTATCTCAACATGCTGGAAGACTGGTTAATGGCTCAGTTGGAACAAGCAGAATCTGATGACTTCATTTTTCAACAAGATGGTGCACCACCACACTGGAGTCTTAGAGTAAGGCAGTTTCTTAACACAAGGCTGCCTGGTAGATGGATTGGGAGATCTGGGCGAGGTGATGACGTTCTCATGCCCTGGCCTCCTAGGTCTCCAGATCTTACCCCGTGTGACTTTTTCCTTTGGGGCTTTGTCAAGCAACAAGTCTATGTACCGCCCCTTCCAAGAGATATTGACGAACTAAAGGCTCGAGTAACGGCAGTTGTGGGAACCATTGACGTCAAGATGCTGGAACGCGTTTGGCAGGAAATGGACTATCGACTAGATGTCTGCCGTGTGACGAATGGTGCTCATATTGAGCAACTTTGAAGATTCCCCACAAAACTTGAAACTTTAACCTTTCCAACGGTACCAATTTCATTTTTCAACTCCTAATAGTTTTTGAGTTATTAAAAATCGTTATGTCCCAAGACTTTTGAAACACCCTGTATATTAAATAATCATTATATATATATTATATAATCATTATATATATATTAAATATTCATTATATATATATATATATATATTAAATAATCATTATATATATATATATATTTATATATATATATATATATATATATATATATATATATATATATATATATATATATATAGTCTGAATAAGCTTTTAGTTATTTTAAACAAAGAAAGAAAATGCAGTTTAAATTCCCAGGGATACTAACTAAATCCAACATATTGCAAGTTAAGCACTTGCACAAACCGACTTACCGCTGGAAAATTTTAAAACACAAAAGGGTATTCAAGTATATAACAGTGAAATCAAACAGAGGACCTTAACTTAAATTGTTAAATAGGAAATGGGAATCATATTATAAACAAATATATTACGTAAATATTTTGTTCCGCTATTTATTTAACAGGTCTTAATACATGAGTAGAGATTATTTGTAATATAAAAATATACAAATGGCAAGTGAGCTATGGACAAACGTTCATAATACGTGCATAGATTTACATTCTAAGATTATTGTTATAGTAAAGCAGTGCCCACTTAAATCTGCAACCAATTTTCTCCACTTCCTTTCTATTATTTTCCATCAATCAGTGATTCCACCCATTTTTTTAAAAAGGTTTGGTGCACTCTTCACTTCTAAGTGGGTCAAACAAACAAAGGGCGACCTTTACTAAAATAGAACCATGACTTATGAACACAATCTGATAATCCTACTTTACACACTAATATGAGATTTCAGATCAATATTATGACACCCACGGAAGCTTTTAGTAGTTTACTTTAGCTTCGTTTTCAATTTACTTTCTAAAGAAAATTACTAAAAGTTTCCATTCACTTTATTTTATATTTTTAAGTACGTTCCCTGGATTCTGAGTCACAACAAGTCAACTTAGATTTTTAGAACTCTTTCGGTAACCGTTGCTAATAATTGTGCGTCATCACAACAGCCGGTTACCATTGATTTTTCGCTAGCAATGATCGTTGGTTTCACGTGAATTTTAGTGGCAATAGTCCTCTCCAATGTTCCAGTACCATCCACTGACCTCCAGTGGAGATTCATCCGGTTAGTGCTCGCCTTTCTTCAGTGTGTCTATCCTCCTTGACCCTACACGAACATTGTGCGTGGTATCAGCCGATGCTGATGTTACCCCATGCGTGTGTGTATTTTCTTAGGCACAGTTTCTGAGATTTATGGCAATTTCAGTTCCCTTTGGGATCGTATGATTTTCTATTTCTATTTCAAATTACTTGTGGCTAATTAGCGTTCGTTGGTTATGTGGGTTGGCTTTCGTATTCG
>OY744536.1:2809017-2881517 GCA_963556195.1 Sepiola atlantica | reverse complement strand
CTGTCTCTCTCTATTAATATCTATATTTCTTCTCTTCTCACTTCTCTATCTCCCTCTTTTGTTCTCTCTTCTCTTCTTTATCCGGTGGCCTGGATAAGAAAATAAGAGTTTAAAACGTTTACATTACCCTGCCCCCTATCTCTCTCTCTCTCTCTCTTTCTTTCTCGCTCTCTCTTCTCTCTCTCTCTTTCTTTCTCGCTCTCTCTTCTCTCTCTCTTTCTCTATCTCTTTCTCGCTCTCTCTCTTTTTCTATTTAACTTTCTTCCTCTTCCGCTCTTTTTACTTTGATTTTTAAAACAATATGGCGACGTTTATTTCGTTGATAAGTAATTACGAAAGCAGTAATTTGCTCTCTCTCTCTCTCTCTCTCTCTCTCTCTCTCTCTCTCTCTCTCTCTCTCTCTCTCTCTCTCGACGTTAGTGGATATCTCCCAGCTGACGGATAACTAACGCCTGAAATAAAACAGTACTTAAGTTTAAAAGATTGTTTGTCTTCTGAGTCGGTCATGAAGCTTTTTGTTACAGCGGCGTGGTTCAAAGAATTCAACCACTGAACGACGCACCCCTCCACGCGACGAGGAAATATTAAAGGTGCGAGAAATTTAAAGGTATGCAAACTATATGATTTATGGTGTTAAAGGTGAAGTTTTTTAAACGAGAACTGCCACGGTCCATTCCATGTCGGGTGCTATGCAACACTAAACCTTTTACTGTAGAGGTCTCGAGATGACTGAAGATGTTTTACTCTAATACATTCTTTCCTCGGATCGCTTGCTTTTGGAATTTCCCTTCATGTTCCCTAGTCCCTTGCCCCTGTTTCCCCGACCGCAGAAATTTAAATGTAATGTGAACAAATATCTTGTTGCCCATTCCCCCAAAGTTGTCCCCTATAAATCTAATCCGTATCACATTAGTCCCTTACGCTTATATGGCCATGCTTAGAGCGAACAAAAGTTTTTTAAAATAAATAATTTCATTTAGCCTATAGATATGACATTAACAGGTATTACTATGTCGTATAAGATTTAACCAGAGAATGATGATAAAAAAAAAACAGGTGATTTAAAAGCTCTCAAATTGGGGTCTCATTATCTACCTGTATAACGATCAGATACGTTCTAAAATGAAGTATTGCTCCCACATTTGAGGAGATGCTGCATAAAGCACTCTTTTCTGTTGGTAAAGAGTATAAAATCTTTACAGCTCTTCATCCAGAAAAGAGAGGTTGCTATTCTTTCAATATTCTATCGTAATTTCATGGCAGGTGCTCGACTGAGCTCCAATCTCCCCCCCCCCCCTCTGTAAAACATTCACAGCAAAATATCGTCTAGCTACAACCGCTACAAAGAAATGTATTTTTTTCCTCTTTACCTACAACCAAACGGAACTTCCATTAAATTCCCATCTGTGGAACACAATACCGCGCGACTGCTTCCCAGCTAACTGTAACATGGTCGTTTTCAAGTGCAATGTTAACAAATACTTGTCGAGCCGTCCTCTTAAGTTATCAGAATCTGCCCATTACACCCAACGTTTCCTTGCATAGTAGTATTCATCATCCAACTGAAAATAGATAAATATATTATACGAGTGTACATCCCCGTCACAAATTACGGAACAAAATTGCACTAATATTCATATAAAATGTTTTTCTTTTTTTTAACTTTCCAGTTTAAGACGTTTTCTTTTCTTTTCTTTTTTAATTTGAATTGCATTATATGATACGTTATTTTATATAAATATTACTGCGAACACTGGCAAAGCATAGTCATTTCCGCCATTTGTGTTTCCAGAAAAGACACTAAAATCCGAGAATGTTGCTTCGATTGTATTTTTATTCCTTTCATTTTACAGTTAAGTG
Source organism: Sepiola atlantica (assembly GCA_963556195.1). Taxonomy (NCBI): domain Eukaryota; kingdom Metazoa; phylum Mollusca; class Cephalopoda; order Sepiida; family Sepiolidae; genus Sepiola; species Sepiola atlantica. The sequence goes on along the minus strand of OY744536.1, from coordinate 2,879,657 downwards.
CTGACAAGTTAAAGAGATGGCAGGAGGAAAACGAAATGTTTTTCCTTTCCACAGATTATCCGTTTCGTTTCTATCATTTTTTTAATTGCCATACTCGACCCAAAGTGAATGTCCTCAGCCTACTGCATTATGTCGTGGTTTGTTAGTGACGTCATCATTTTACGCCCAGATGGTGAGCTGCAATTAAGTGTTAAGCTAAGAACATTTTGTTACCAATTGTTATTGATATAGCTCTATTCGAAGGATGTTGAGCCCATTGTCTTAATTTAGTTCTGTTCCGATTTGGAGGTTGGTTTCATTGTTATGGATATTATTGCTATCTATATAAAGTTAGCTATGTGTATATGCTTATATAGTTCTATGTACAGGATTCACTCCTAAACTAATAAACAAATTATTATGAATTTTGGAACACATATGCTATGCGTAAAACGTCGTAATGTTACAAATAAATTCAAACATGTAAAGAAATAAAATGGAGGGGAAACTTTTTCTTTTTTTCACGCCGTGAAATGTAATCACCCCACTCTAATATCTAAAATATTTAATTTTTTATTCTTTTTTTTTGCGGGGTAGTTTGTCTCCCAACTTCTACAAATTGGTGATGGCAAGATTGTAACAACCAACCATGGCAGGATTGTTATTACTCCAGGTATTACATCAAGTGTTTCATCACTCACAGAACTAAGTACAAAGTTTACTCAAATATAACCGAAAACTATGTTAATCCTGAATGGCTAACGGAGAGAGCAATTCTAGTTCCTAAAATTGGCATGATACATCTCATCAATCAACAACTGCTTTTTGAAATTCCAGGTGATGAACAAACTTTCAGTTCTTAAGATTCTACTCTCGATGATAGTCAGGCTGTACAATACCCTACATAATTTTTGCATTCATTAGAATTATCTGGTATGTCAACACAAATTAAAGCGGGATGCTCAATTATGTTACTCCGGAATCTTGATGCTCCAAGGCTATGCAATGGAAATAGACTGGGTTGCGTAACAACCTAAATTTACCAAATGATTTTGCTTCCAATTAACTGTATCGACAAATGTTTTAGCATATAAGTTGTGATGCTGATGAAAAAACATTACCCATAAAATTGATACATGGCAGCCAGCGATTTAAACATTTAATTAAAATTACATCTTCTACATTTTCTAAACAGTACATAGCTTTGTAATTCTAAACCAAGATACCTGAGAAAAAACAAATCGGAAAAGTGAGGTATCACTTCAAGAGAAAACAGCCAGTCTAAAAAGTATGTGATCACTTGTCTTTAAGAGTAAGATGTCTTCTTAAAGTTTATACAGTAGTTTCTGTATGCAGTCCTATGAGGTCATTGTGTTTTATTTAATACTGTTAAGTTTAATTATGTTTATTTTATCTAATCACGTTTATGTATCCTTCAAAGCGTTAGTGTGCATCTGTTTGATTTTATGTACCTAAATTTTCCACAATTACGTAATAATTCAATGATAACAAAGATCATATGATATAATTATACGTTGGCTGGCAGCTTTTGACTATTTTCGTTTCGAGATAACTGGTTTTCTAGTTAAGTTTTGCTCGTCGCTGATTATTCTTGATTGTCTTCTCGTTCGCCGAGGCATGTTGTATCATTTTCTAGTTCAGTTTTGCTCATCAGTGGGTCTTGTTCCCTCTTATTATCAACTGAGGCATATTGAATTATCAATATCTTAGATAAACAAAAATTCATTTTCTTTCGACTTTTCTTCTCAGCGACTAAGCGGGAATTATATATCAGTCATCAAGACGTGTTATTTTCAGAATCATCATTTCTTAGCTGTCTTTACAAAACTAAAAAAATAATTTATTCACACGTGTTCGCCCTCTTTCTCTCACCGAGAGGACGTTGGTTGGGGAGAGTAGTTCAATATTTTACAGGTTGCGGTCGCCAGATCATACTTTAATTTGAATGGCAAAACTCTAACAGAAAGGCGATAAAAAGGGGCGGGGTAAAAAGGATAAATAAGGAATTTGATATCTTGCCACATGAGAGAAAGTTAACATTAAAAGGGATGAGGTGTTTAGGTTCAAACATAAAATGATAATGGCATTCCTATTGTCGTTTTGACGTAATATCTTAGTGCACTTGTTGATGAGGTCAGGTAGGTCGGTGCGTATACGTTACAATATCTAAATAAATAAATGCGAAAGTTTTTTTTTATTTATCCCTCCTCTATTACCATGAAAACGGGTCAGTGTTATTTAAATCAATAATACAAGATAACATTTTAAAATAGTGTATATGTATCGTAGAGATGAAAGGCACAAAGAACTCTTTCCATGCCTAATTTGCATAACTATTTTTAAACACTTCAATTAATTGATGTTTGGTGTCATTCATTCGTAATGTTATCGTTCTGTTTATTCCATATATATGCAGTATTTTTGTCGATATTAACAGTAATTAATTAAAATAATTTAATACAAAGAGGATATATTATTAAATCTTTCTTAAAATATTTGCTAGGGGAAGTAATTTTAACCAGAGAAAGATCGTGGCTTTACGACTGACGAAAAAATACATGGGCATAAGAAATAGTTCTGAAAGGGGGGAAAGGTTGACTGATTGATCTCCCCTCTCCCTCTCTCCCGTTAGCGACGCCATATAGAGGAAGAGGAAAGCGTGTCTGACTGCTTCCTTCCGTTAGCGACCGACGTCACATTTTTTATTATTTTTAATAAATAAAAATACAGAAAACACACGCACGCACAGAGCGAATTGATTTCCTCTTTCTGTGCATGTTTTGGCGATTTCATTAAAAAGGCCGAAATTATCAAAATGTTAATATGCGTGGTTACAACAAACTTATGAAGTAAATGTTTAAAATTTAACACTTTGTTTTCAAGTATTTCGAGTAGCTAATTTTGCGAAGCGATAGCGAGCTTGCAAAGCCAGCTAGTATATTATAAAGATAGGTAAAATGTATTTTTTTCTGTGTTAAAGGCTTCATTCAATCCATATGACGTGTCGGTATAGTATGCACCTTCTTCAGGTATGCAAAAGCTGAGAGAGAAAAAAGATGCCTCACATCAAAGATAGCATTAAAAATGAAATAATGGCGCTACGTCATAGCGCGTTGTTTTCGTTCTTTTGTTAAACATCATTCCGTGTGCAATCTGATTATATTCTCTGATTATAATAACGTATATATAGAGAAATAACATAACAACGCGCTATGAAGTTGCGTTATTAATTTTGAAAAAATAAGTTAGCGTTTTAAGAAGTCGGTTTTTTGTATCAATTTGAATTTTGTTTGAAATTCATAAGCATTGTTGAGGAATATATTAATACACTTTTGAAGAATGGATAAACAATGAAACATCAGTAAAGTTTACAGATGATCCAAATTCATTATTATTTTTTTAGCAGGAAGACCCGACGATGTTCGGGATTGAATGAGTATCACTACTATGTTTTTTTATGGAAATCGCTCCAGACAAGGCATGAAGCCACTTGATGTAAGAAGCTTTAAAAAATACTACTTGAAAATCGAAAACTAGCCAACGATAAATGTTAGAGGGATAGATTCCGACCCAGAAAACAGCAATTCTTCCCCCTTTGTCAGAAACATCGCTCATGGAGCGTGAGGACTAAAGGACAAAATAAGTAAAGCTCATAGCACTATATTACTTTTTGTTTCGTTTTTACTGACAACCTACTCCTGTTTCTCCCCCTAATATAGTCGGAAAATACTGAAATGTTGAAAAACTCTCTTAATTAGTGTCTTATGCATATGGTTTAAATTTCATTAAAATCGGATATACGTATTTGAACTTTAAAGGGTGTTTTGTCCCCATGTGTCACTTAGAAGTAGGGTCTCGTAGAAATTTAACGCATATCGAGTAACATAGATATTCGGGACTACTTCCATTGTCTTCCCGTAGACATATGATATCAATTTCTAAAAAAAAAGGTTATATTTGAAGTTTTAAAGGAGGTTAGCCCCTCATTGCTCCCGTAGGTTAGCAGTGCATTTAGTGATTTGAGACCACTTTCATTGTCTTCCTAAGAAAATGTTATACATAGGATTTAAATTCTATAAAAATAGAATATATTTGAAGTTTTAAGGTGGTTATACTCTCGTAGACCCTCTAGAGGTGCGCATAGAGATTCGGGAATAGTTCCATTATCTTCCCCGGTAAATTTTACATAAGAATACACTTTTAGATTTTATGTAGATTCCCTAACCTTTCTTTCTATAACACACAAACATGACACACATATACAAACAGACACTGATTTTTATATACATGAATTATTTTTATAAGGCTCTGTCTGAAAGAATATTGAGCCTTCAATATGCACAAAGTCTGCTGCCTTAATTTGGCTGCTTTTTTACATCATATTTGAACGACCGCAATTCAGGGAATCTTGCTTAATTGGTGTCTAATGACTATGGATCAAATCCAACGCAAATCTGATATATTTGAATTTTCAAATGGGAGGTTGGGCCCATACTATCCCCACTGAAAACCATTTAAAATACTCCAAAGAAACTGAAATTGAGGGAATATTTCTCAATTGGTGTCTAATACCGATTGTTAAAATTTCACACAAATCGGAATTATCTGCATTTTAATGAAGGACTTCCGCACGCTTTTTATTTCCGTGGTTTAAGACTAAATCAAATTAAATATAGCCCACATCAGAACCCCGTTACGCCTAGCAACTGTGTTCCAAATGTCATAATGATCGGTTAATTAGTTTAGAAGTCAATACTGTACATAGAAATATATAAACATATAAACATACCTAACTTTATAAAGATGCTTGAAGAATACCCCTCCTAGAACGGATCAAATTAATTTACTTGAACAGAACAGTTTTGCGCCACTTTTATATCTTATTACAAAGATTAAAATAAAGACATAATGCTTCGAAACCTTATGTCTAGAATCCTTATTCTAATTTGATCAAAATCAATTCCCTAATCTTTGCTCGCTTTGCATAAATCCAAATTAAACTCAAAATAGTCCACATACCCACGCTTACGCCTAGCAGCTCTGTTCCAAAATTAATGATGATCGGTTAATTAGTTTAGAAACGAATCCTATAGATGAAAATAAATAAACATACACACATAACTAAATGCATATATATATATATATATATATATATATATATATATATATATATATATAGTGTATATATTTTTTTCGGTACTCATATATATCTATACAAAATTAAAAAAGAGAAAATTAAATATGACACTTCAACGTCTCTGAAACGATTGTACGCCAGACCATTGTTGATACTGAATTTTTGGAACAATGATAAGTAATAGTATAAATCATTTGATTTATTTATTTATTCATCACTATTCTCTCTCTCTCTCTTTCTTTCTTTATATATATATATATATATGATTATTTTTATTTACACAGACATGTACAAAATCTGCGACACTCGCATGTCGATGTTATCGATCAAAAGGTATTATAAACTGAGACTTCATCAGGCAGAGTTAGAATCCGATCTTAACCTTAAATCATATTTGGAAATTTTATAAACCCGGTTGAAATTCTTTGGATTATTACCCTGTGGATGTTTTACTTGGATTATTATATATATATATATATATATATATATATATATATATATATATATATATATATATATATATATATATATATATATATATATATATAGGTATTGACATATCTTTATAATAATGACTACACTTGTAGTTTTGACGTTTGACAACATTAAGATGTTTCTATCTGCGTCTTGTGTCTGCAACTTCTATTCTCTCCTCGTCCGATTCTTTACTATTTCCGTTTTCAGGGGTCATTGTGTAACACAGCGAATTATATATCCAGCTTAACAGGGAACTGGCAGCGCGCAATGAGCACCCATGACACGTGTCGACCTTGTCATAAGGCAACTCCATTAAATGCGAAACAATAAAAGCTGGGCAGACCTTGACGTCCATTCGGCGAATCAAACGCCTCTTTTGATGAAATAATAGACGTGGTAAATTACCACTAATTTTATCATAAGTTATTTATATTCCGGTCCACGCTTGGCGGCCATGATTGAGTTACGCGTGCCGGATGTGCACAAAAACTGCGCATGCGTGGTATGTTGTGGGGCTTTATTTGCGGGCGGGCGCGGAAAGCCAGGGTATCAAAGGTTGGCGCGAGAATTGGCGCGTTCGTAAGATATTTATAGGCAAAAATGAACGGATATTCTTAAGATGCGTCCATTTACACCACGCATTTAGCGATGGAAAGCCGTTAAGACCCGACACATGAACAACTGCCCTTATTATAGATGTATATATATATATATATATATATATATATATATATATAGAGAGAGAGAGAGAGAGAGAGAGAGAGAGAGACTTGATCCTTTAGTCCTAGACAGTTTGTCTAGTATATATACACCCTGATTCATTCTTATTAATCTTTGGGTTCTAACATCCAGTGTATCAATTTCATGCCCACACCATTTGTTTACCTTAGCCAACTTCTCTGTCTATTCTTCCCTCTTGTCGCCTTTCCCCCCTCCCCCACCTCCTTCTCCATACTAGCTCATCAGGTGTGATAGTAAAAGAGAGAAAGAAAATAAATAAAAATATAAACAGAAGAATAAGAAACATAGAAGAATGTGTCACCCACTTATCATATTCCAACATCACTTAATGTCTTCTCATATGGTCCAATCAGATCATCCTTCCCTCATCCCATGTGTGTGCCTTCAAAATAAAATTATTTCCATATCTTCATTTTTGAAGACGTTCGCCACGAACAAAACCGGTCAAAAAATCTCTTGTTTTCATTTTTCTCTTGCACTTTAACTTGTTTTCCGTTTGTCATTTTCGCACACACACACACACACACACATATATATATATATATATATATATATATATATATATATATGTATATATATATATATATATATATATATACGGATCGAAATATTACATATTAAATTGTGTTAATGCCAATACGTAGTTTAGCAAAATAAATTGTTTTTACTATTAAAAAAATTTCTAACGCTATTGATGATGTTTAAACATTCATTTATTTATTTTTATTATCGCTTATTTTTGAATTCATGTTCTGAAACATGACGTAAATCATAAATCTGTGATATCACGCTAAGGCTATAATTATTTTGTTACGGTAATGTTTCAAGATCTATTAATGACAAAATCTATTTAGCTCAGTTCGTAGAACATCAGACTGAAAACCTCAAGGTTTCGGTTTCGATTTCTTGTCATGGCATCCGCTTCATTAGTTGTGAATTGATTGTATTAATGCAATATTTTCCATTGACGGACAGATAGACACACACGCAGAAAATGGCCCTTATATTATGAGTGGATTAACGCTGCTATTTGTGTCCGTAGTATCCAGATGTTAGCTAGTATTGTTAATATTTACAAATATACTAATATAGTAGCTACCATTGAAGATGGTGCATGTGTATGCAGGTTCCAGAAGTCTCATCCACATATCCAAAAATACTCTGACAAGTAAGAATACGCAAAGTTATCTGGCTAACAAATCCGTCAAGTTAATTAGCATAAGATTTAAATATATGCAAAAATCTCATGGTCTTGTTTCATACAGGGTTATGTATGTAACCTCGCCGAGTTTAGGATGCTCTCTCAAATATCAATATTATGGTTGCGACTAGAGATACCTTGAAAAATATATTCCTATTCTAACACCAAAAAATACATACATCTTCTAATATATATATATGATGACCCCATTCCTATTTCACAATTTAAGTGAAGGCCCCCTGTTTATGTTTCACTGTTATATACTTGAATACCCTGTTGTATTTGTAAATTTTCCAGCGGTAAATCGGCTTATGCGAGTGCTAAGTCTGCGATATGTTAGATTGAGTTAGTATCCCTGGGAATTTAAACTGCATTTTTTTCCTTTGTTTAAAATGGCTCAAAGCTTCTTAAGACTATATATATATATTTATATATATATATATATATATATATATATGTATGTATGCATATGTATATATATGAGGTACTATATATATATATATATATATATATATATATATATATATATATATATATATATATATATATATATATAATTCTTCTCTTTCCAATGGTAATTCATGGTGGCCGAGGGATTGAATACCAGGCTATAGAATTCTTCAACTAGCAGTAATTATCATCTCCTACACTGAAAATTGCATACACATGAAACACATGTGTCTGTAGGTTAAAATTACAAATATTTACATAAAAATATTGTTTAGGCCCTTTTTCAACTAGTACGAGGCCTCTTTAAGAAAATGAATTATAAGCTGTCACTCTAATATAAGCGTAATGCAAATTCCGGCTTCCGCCGTAGAACACTGTTGTAACTAGTTTACTGTGTATGTTCGCCGACTCGATATTACATGGAATTTTATTCACTTTCTTTCCCATGGTAATTCCTGGTGGCTGTGTGGTTGAATACCAGCTACTACAGAGGTGACTTTGTGAATGGGTTCGAATCCTTCGACCGGCAGTAATTATCATCTCCTAGACTGAAGATTGCGTAAGCATGAAACACATGTGTCTTTAGGTAAAAATAATATTTATATAATAAATATTATATATATTAGAAAATGTCAGATATCCAAACTATAGTTATAATTATAGACATTTTAGTATATTATTACTCATATTAAAGTTAATTATGTTAATTACGTTTTTTTTGGTTTTTATATATAGGGCTTCTAATATACTTAGTACTTTTATTCGTGTCTATAATTCTAACTATAGTTTCGTACTTATTACATAATTCCTGCCAAAACCATCTATAATACTAACACATGGTCTGTACCTGATTATCCTCATTCCCCTGAAGATGAACCCGGATGGGTCTGAAAGTATTTGGGACACAAGCCAAATCATCAGCTAATTCCCCTCCAAAATTAAGATCCTAATTCGAACTATTGAAAAGATCTACCAAAGGATATATATATATATATATATATATATATATATATATATATATATATATATATATATATGTGTGTGTGTGTGTGTGTGTTGCATTACTGGCTGATATGCCGTATTCTTGGTTCCAAGTTAATAACTTGTTTGCACTAACCTTGTTTTTCTTCTTCTCTCTCTCTCTCTCTGTGGTTGGTCGCTAGCAGCCATTGTTTGCGTCTGCAACCATTCGCCGATCGGCTGTTATACTTCGTCATTCGTCCCCGCCGGCGCCACTGTCTCGTTCCCAACGGACTGTTGTCCTCGCCAGCTGAAAATCAACTTAATTCACGACAAATTATTTTCTCTTGTAAGAGCCGCTTTTATTTAGTATTTCATTTTGCCGACCTGAACGAGTCTGTCAATCAGAGAGAGAGAATCTACGCTACCACTTCCTTGTTATTTCAGAATTGCTTGGGAGGGAATCTAGGAAAATTCAGTTTTGTTTTCCTATTTTTCCGTCATGCGGAAATCTTTCGTGCATCACATTCTGCGATGTTGGCTATCTCGCTCCCAGACAGTAACTCATTCAAATCCCAATTCAATGTTCCCACGCCAGTGAGTCTCGTTCGATTCTCGTCTAACGCTCGCACCAATCTCGCGATCAACACGCAGGTGTGATCTTATAACGAAGTACCCCACACGATCCTGTGTCACGGCACCGTTTATAACAAGTGTCCTCACACGCTCTTTCCTTGCCATGGTATCAAATGTAATGAGAACCGTCTTCGGCGCATGAATCCTTTCTGACTGTGAACACCCTTTCTTTGGCTCGTGATGTCGTCTATAGTGGCAGTGAAAACCAAGATGTGTCGGTCGTATCTCCTCTAGGTCGGGATGTTTGCTTCGCTGGTCCGCTGTGAAGGCAATGTTACACAAACAGAACAAATCGACAACAGAAATAAGTCAACAGTTCGGTTAGGTCTTTTCATAAGCAATGATTATTTAACAAGATAGACAATTGGGTTTAAACTCTAACTCAAAGCCTGTTTTTCGATAATGGCTTGTTTACTAAACTATCTTGTCTCTCTGTGTGTATGAATCTCTATTTACGATTTCCCAGTTGTTAAATAAGTTGTAACTTAATCTATGTTTGGAGAAACGGTGTGTGTGTGAAACTCCCTTTACGATTTCCAAGTGGTTAATTAAGTTGTAACTTGTCTACTGAAAACGGTGTGTGTGGGGATAACAGCACGGTCAACGCCTTTCAAACGAGGGGCCTTTCGCGCGACCCGCCGCCTGGCTGGCCCATGCTTCAGCTCCGGCTAACACGACTGTCCAGCTCGAATTCCAATTTCTAACTGCCGGTTTTCTGTCTTCTCGTTTCCACAACAAAACGAAAAACGTCTAACTCATACTCTCTCTCTCTCTCTCTCTCTCTCTCTCTCTCTCTCTCTCTCTCTCTCTCTCTCTCTCTCTCTCTGGTTGGGTTGTTTTCTTTCCCGTCACCGCAAAAGACCTGTTCTCCCTCTCTCTCTACCATGGGGGGAGGGGAGTGACCAAAAGACTCTTGACCAAAATTGTACAGCCGTTATCAACGTCCCAGCTCCCTGGCTTTGCTCATCCATTGTATCTGGTTAATTGCTTCTGACGCGTAACACGCTTTCTCCCGCCGGCCTGGCGCCGTTTCTCGGCTAAGGTTTGGACAGTCGAAATATGTACTAGTTCTTAGATCTCCACTTGTTTCTACGTAGGGCCTGATCTACTTGATGCATATTGGTGCGCCCTAAAAGGGCAGATTGCGTCGGCTGAAATCACTGTTTCACAATCTAAACTCTTGACCTTTGGTGAACTTAAGGTCTCGTCAATGTCAGTGCGTATCCGTGAGAATCTCACAGAACCGAATTGTACGGGGCGACCTCGCTATAACCGCGTAAGTCAAACCCCATCTCGAATAGATGCGCCCAAGCATTATGTAACATATATATATATATATAATCTTTTATACTTTGTCAGATTTGTTTGATGGGCGACAGTCAAACGCATCTTTTGCACCCATATTCAATAGTTCCAGCCGCCCGCTAATTCGTTACATCACTCGCAGTAACTATATAAAACAAATAAAATTAATTTGTATTATTTGGATTATTCGGACTATTGTTCTCATCTTGGATGTTAGTTTCACAACGTTTCGGCCGATGTAACCTACAACTTTCTCAGCATAACCCCGTTTTACTGCCAACATTGCAACGAACTCTTCTATCGTCCTCTGTGTACCTAAAATAAAACGGAACTACCATTAACAGCCGTTTCTTTCAAAGAATTTCCCACCTGTATAACACATTATCGTGGGCATGTTTCCCTATAGACTACAACATGGTCATTTTCAAGTTTAATGTCAACAAATATCTGTTGAGTCGTCTTGTGAATTAGTCATAGTTCTCAATCCCGCCATAGTATCGTTCCATCATATAGCTGAAAGTCTAACTCATCCTTATCCTCGAGTTGCTTTTGGCCTTGGTAAGTGGTAACCCACTAACTTTAAAACAAAAAGAAATAGCACGTTTTGTCGAATGGGGAAGATTTTTGTCGACCTCAGCAATCTGTACAGAATTCAAACGGCATCCTTTATTCATTCAATCCATGGCGGGTGGGTGCTCGATACTAGACAATGTATGCGAAAGAAGCGTTTGATTGTTCACGCAGACCCATGGCGTAACGGATAAAAGTACTAAGTATATAATCAGTTCCAAATGACGGACTTCTGAAGGGTGAAGGTTCAATCCTAAGTACAGACAATACTAAGAATATAATGGAGAAATATTCAAGACTTCTACCCGGTCATGGCTGACGGAACGAGTATAATCTACCCCTGTGGATTAAATTAAAGGTGTTGTTCGAATATTCCGTACAGGTTCCCGAATTCGAGATAAAGATTCCCGAGTTCAACTAGAAGTTCATCTAAAATGAGAATAACATACAAAATGAGAGTAACATCCAAAAAATGAGAATCCAAAATGCAAAATCCAAAATGCAAAATCCAAAATGCGAAATCCAAAATGCAAAATCCAAAATGCAAAATCCAAAATGCAAAATGAGAAAAATCCAAAATGAGAATAACATCAAAAATGAGAATAACATCCAAAATGAGAATCCAACATGTAATATCCAAAATGCGAAATCCAAAATGCAAAATGAGAAAAACATCCAAAATGAGAAAAACATCCAAAATGAGAATCCAAAATGTAAAATCCAAAATGCGAAATCCAAAATGCAAAATGAGAAAAACATCCAAAATGAGAAAAACATCCAAAATGAGAATCCAAAATGTAAAATTCAAAATGCGAAATCCAAAATGCAAAATGAGAAAAATCCAAAATGAGAATAACATCCAATATGAAAAAACATCCAAAATGCGAATAACATCCAAGATGAAAACAGTGGTTTGAATTATACAAATAATACAAATTATTAATCCTCATCTAAAAACTTCGGACAGATAATAAATAAAATCAATTAATAACTAAACTACGGTCACCTACTTTTGGACGACCCTGTATATGTGCGTTTGTGTGTTTATTTATGTGGGTAAGTTAAATGTGCGATGTTTTGTATGTAGTCGCTAAATGCGATGTGCACCGCTACTGATGGCAGTTGAATGCATATGCAATCGAGGACAACGGGAAGTGCAGAGAAACGACGCAGCAGGAAATAAATGAAGGTGCATTTATGTGAAGACGAAAGAAAAAAAAACATATTGCACAAGCCGACGCAAGATAATTACTTTAATGTAAGGCTCTTCTTGGTTCGCCATTCTGAAAACGTGGACAATTTGAGTAAAGAACCAGCAACCCTTTAGGTCTATTAATAAAAAAAATGTATATATATTCCTGCAAGTCTCCAAGCAAACTAATTTCTGTTCCCTTTCCAGCTTCGGAAACTATTAGCTGTCCACTACCCAACAGCATGGAAACAGACCAGAATAGACACAAATCAAACAATGCGAACCCGTAAGTAAGGCTCCTATGGGGGATGGGGATCAGCTGTTAAAATAACATTAATTTACCTCTAAGTAAATGCCCATTTTTACACTAAAACAGAGTTAAAATCAGAGAAAAATCTAGATTAAAAATAGAACAAGAGTCGACAACAACGGACGATATATATATATATATATATATATATATATATATATATATGTATCATATATATATATATATCATATATATATATATATATATATATATATAAAGAGGTGTACTAAAAGCGAACTTTTAGGAAGGGTAAAACCTATTGTGAAGAGTATACAGCTCAATATCTAGGATAGAGCGACTTCCTCTGATGGTAAGATTTTGATCTTTGAAAAGCCTGGCTTAAGGAAAATTTAACTTGAATAATTTGCCTTTTTGCGGAATATACCTTGCTCTGAGCAATTGAATTGAATTTTGATTTGGCTTTTGCTTCTCTAATTCCTTTCCATTCTTCTTCATATATATACATATATATATATATATATATATATATATATATATATATATATATATATATATATATATATATATATATATATATATATATATATATAAAAGTTGAGAATAAAGATTATAAAAATACAATATCAAATTTTGATAATATTAAAAGGGTCCTCGGGAGCACAAGCCCCCCCACACAGACATACACACAGACACACTGAAATTTAAACCATAGGTCTACCGAAAATTCAAATAGGTCCAATTTCAATTAAATGTATACCTTATTTAATATATATTAAATAAGGATGATTTACATTATATATATATATATATATATATATATATATATATATATATATATATATATAAAATATTATAATATTAAATTAAAGATAAGCGATTTATCGTTTAATAATAATCTATTGTGATAATATAAAGCTCAATATATGGAATAGAGCAAGCAATTCAGGAGATGAAAGATGAGAATAAAAAAGTGTGAATATACAATATTTATTAAAACATCAAAAAAAAAAAAAAATTGGGAAGGCAGAAGGAATTTGTAAGATCGCTTAATCTCTTTGGGGAACTTTTAACTCCTTCCCAATTTTTTTTTTTTTTTTTTTTTTATCCCGTAACGTAGTGCCTTTTAATCGACTTTTAACGAAATAATTAAATTGAATTTTAATCGCTTCAACGTTAATTTTGGCACACTCAATTTCCCCATTTGCTCTTTCTTTCGACGTTATTATTAATTAAAACTATCGATTTTCTCCTGACGAGATGATAGTCGAAAGGGCCTTAGAGAGATTTCCGCGTATTCTTTTTAAATGTATCTATAAATTTTGTACCTCAAAACATTTATTTATATATATATATATATATATATATATATATATATATATATATATAATGTGATCGGAGTTCGAGCCCGCCGACCGTTGAGAATCAACTTCCTGCACTGAGGATGCGTTAGCATGAAACATCGATGTCTGTAGGTAATAAATAATTAATATTTATTTATAAATATTATTATAAGGCCCCTTTACTAAAGGCCGGGCACTCTGAGTGAGTTTAATAACAGTTTAATAACAAGCAGTACTAATAGCTTCATGCGAGATCCAACACAGTTTGTTGTTGTAAGATCACTTTCACTGCTCGTGTAAAATACCCGCCGACTCGGTATATTTACAAAGTTAAATTCCTCCTTAATTATTAGCTAATTCGCTATTGCCGAGAGGTTAGCGCTGTTGACTACGAATCAGTGGCGATTTGTGATCGGAGTTCGAGCCCACCGACCGTTGAGAATTAACTTCCTGCACTGAAGATGTCTGTAGGTAATAAATAATTAATATTTATTTATAAATATTATATATATATATATATATATATATATATATATATATATATATAATAAGGAGAGGTAGTTTGCTTGAAGCATTATGTGTAATACGTATATAGAGGAGTATTAGAAGGCTATCACAATGCAAGAAATGGAAATATGTCGGCGTTGAGAAGTAAGACAAAAACAAGTGATTTTACTTTATATATATTTTCAAAAAAAATGTTTCATTATTTTTTTCCTATATAGCAAATCTTACTTGATTAGGCAAGACTTCAACACTGTGATGTAATGTGTGTGACCGTGTTCCATAATATATTTCGAGGAAGACCTCTTTGTCAAATGGTAGGTGTTTCAAATTTCAAAAAACGTGCGGATGGCAATATTGCTTATAACGCAGTAAATATTAATATCAGCAGCAAATGTAATATAATTATATGTACTAGCAAATATATGCTCCCTCCGGTCGCATATTTTTGCTAGGCTGCCGCGTCAGAAATGAACGCTCACACGTTAACCGATGGAGCCCCAGTCATATTTCTTCGGTGGTTAGACATTGATTTTCTTTGTTTATGACCAAGAATATTTTTAGTTGAAAATAAAGAAAAAAAGAAATTCGACCCTACCCCGATTTTTGTTTTACCCTCCCCCATAAATAGAAATATTTTTAGTTTAAAAAGAAAGAAAAAAAAATTTTGCACCCCCACCTCAATTTTTTATATTTTACCCTCTCCCATACATAGAAATGTTTTTAGTTAAGAAAAGAAAAAAAAATGTTGACCGCCTTCAACCAATTTTTTTATCCTCCCCCCATACATATAAATATTTTTGATTAAAAAGGAAAAAAAAAACCTAACCCTAACCCTAAACTCCACTTTCACCTTGACCCTAACCATAACGACGGGGTCAAAGTTAGCGCGGATCCTAAAGTGAAAAAGCACCAAAAAATCAAATACAGTGAACACGATGTCTGTGTGTGTGTGTGTGTGTTTGTGTGTGTGTGTGTGTTTGTTTAATGACCTTTTTTTGATTAAACAATTTGATTCTAAAATCAGTTGTATAGTTTTCCAGTACAATGTGTTAGTTTTTTTGTTGACAGTAAAGAAAAAAAATCACATCTTTTTTTTTTAATAAATAAAACATGGAATAATAAAAACAGTTTGTAAATGAAAGCTTAATAGCGTATAAGGTGTAATCATAAATTCAGTTGAGGTCGTGAAAAATGATAATATTGGATATAAAAGTATTAAAAAATAAAATACAGTAAACACGAATAGTTTTTTAATTCTCGGAAAGAAAAAGTTTACCTGAACTAAATTCGTTATAATGTGTGTGTGTGTGTGCGTGTTTTTAAATAGTAATTTTTAAATCAATTATTATTTTAATTAAACAATTTGATTCAGTGAATTTGTGTTTTAAAACATAATGGCTAATAAGATTAAGAAAATAAACAAACTCAGAACGTTTTAATAAAAATTAGCACGGTGAATGCCAGCGTTTTGTTCACAAATGCGCCGTCTTGCGTCCATACTCAATTAACGGAGGAAGGGAAGCAATTCAATGGATTAACCCTGGCTGTTTAATCAGTTTTGTCATAGTTATATTAACTACGTATATATATAAATAATAAAAGAAATAATTATAATTTATAAGTAAGATTATTAGCGAGCAAAATAGCGTAAATACATGTGGAAATCTGAAGAAAACAATCATGAGTGTATATTTGCGAATACTAATTTATTATAAGTTCAAAAGCAATTGATTATGTAAATTGAGAAACACGCATAGTGTTTACGGCGGGTTTGTTTTCATAGTATATAATGAAGCTGGCGGACTTATTAAATAGTCATACTACTCTGATGGAGTTTCGGCTTCAGACAGACAGACAGAAAGACAGACAGACAGATACATAAACTCCATTATTAATAGATATATAATTATATATATATATATAATTTTGTTTAAAAAACGAATGAATGCCAAGATTTATTTTTTATATACGATAAATCAAATATTTCGATCCACACAGATCTTTTTCAATGAAAAATGAAAATCCGACACTTTTCAATTTTTTTCTGTTTCTCAGTTCCAATTCGCAACAGCAAGCCAAAACATCTCTGTCTCCTCGCAGTAATATGGAGATTGTTTAATGTCAAGATTTGGATGGTGGTAGTAGCAGTAGAGAATGGCGCTCGGCGGCGCGTGTAAGTATTAAAAATAGTTTTCTACTTTAGAAGACATCGTAAAGTGAAATACTAAGTGAAATACAATTATCGCTGAATTATTCAAATTATGTTGCTTTATTCATTTAACAACTAGCAGGTATACACGGCGTTGCACAAGGCCATAAGTAAATACAATAGAAAAGGTTAAAAAGTGTGCGTAATATCGTTATATTAAAACTCATATCTCTATACCTATCTCTATCTTTCTCTCTTTCTCCATTTCCCGTTTTACCACATCACCTCCCCTTTTACCTTTCACCTCTTGGTTTAATGTATTAGAAAATAATAATAATGTAAGTCATTCACCTAGGCTTTCAGTTTTAAAGTTTCGCTCCTGGGCAACACCGCGTTTCTTCCTCCTTCTTCAAAAATGTAATGAAATCTATATATTTTTTAATTTATTCACGGGCTACGCCGAGTTTTTAATCTTCCTCCTCCCTCTTAATAATATAATGAAACTTATATTTTTAGTGTATTCTCGAGCAATATATATATATATATATATATATATATATATATATATATATATATATATATATATATATATATATATATATATAATTAACTTGTTACAAATATCCAGGAGGTATGAATCCGAAGGAAGTTGAAACCGGGTTTATAAGAGTGCTCAATGAAAATTCAGAGCAAAATATTTTTTTTTTTTTTTTATTCCATTAGTTGCGACAAAACAAGTTCTGCTTCATTGGCGCAAATAGCGGCCAATTCGTCAGGCTAACGATGAAATCCGAATGGCATACGGATTCCATCGTTAGCCTTACGAATTGGCCGCTATTTGCGCCAATGAAGCAGAACTTGTTTTGTCGCAACTAATGAAATAAAATCAAAAAAAAAAATATATATATATATATATATATATATATATATATATATAGATAGATATATACTTGTACTTACCTACATGTACATGCCCGCATACATAGAGTCGTAGGTAAATAAACCCTTACGTACACATACGCACACACACACACATAAGTATTAATTAAGGCAGTTTGAATTACCTACTAGACACAATCCTCCAGTTTATTTGGTCTCCTTGTACAAGGGTTTGTCAGGACAACCTGACATGAGGATACTTCCCCTTACAAGTAATCCCTGGCCAAATATTCAAAATAACATAGTATAATCAGCACAAATAAGATCCCCTCAGCACGCCTATACACTTACTCATACGAGGAATGGTGCACTTTCTACTAGTGATGTTACCTCAAATAATAACATTTAGCTGGTTACTCGACCAGACTAGATGAATTATTGTCTTGGAATCCAGTATAACCAAGAGACTACAAGAAATATATACTACAACATAGTTAACTGGTCAATTAAGGAGCGGAAAATTAATGTTCTTCACTTCTTTACTAACTCAACATTTGAGAAATAAAGAAGAATTTTAATAGAATATTCGAATATCTATGTATCTCATATAGATATTAAGTGTTAACCCCATGAAGGGACCCCTTGATTTCTGAGAACTTTGACTGAAGTAAAATGAAAAACAAAAGTATAAATAAATATGTATATAGATAAACGACAGTGCACAGTACGTCTACTCATACGTACACGTGTGTAGACACATGAGCGCGTTAATTATATTTTATATATTTTATATGTAAAAATAAAAATGGAATAAAGAATAAGCAATTCAACAACTAACAAAAATAAACTCAAAAACTCATGTTGTAAAGTTCCACCGAGATATTTCGGCCGTAGATACGACCATTTTCGATCAGTTAATAAACTTTATTTCAAAACGGAAAAGTTTTCAAATTTATACAGAGAATGCGATTGGAAGAAAATGTCACGTGCAGAAAACAACAAAACGGGGAGAAAAAGGAATGCGAGGAATGTGTTATGAAAAGAGAAAGAAAAAGAAGATGAAGAAGAGGAAGAAGAAGAAAGAGATACCAATCAAACAGTATCTTTAGAACGTCAGTTGAAGAAGACGAAACGAAGAAGAAGAGAAAGCGAGAGCAAACGTGAGAAAGGGTAAATCGACATGTCGTTGTCGAAAACTATTGAAGAAGAAAAAGTTAGTTGTTGAATTGCTTATTCTTTATTCCATTTTTATTTTTACATATTGTCTGAAACATTGTTTCTTTTTTCCCATATTTTATATATATATATTTTATATATATTTTATATTCTTGTTCACATAAATAAAGCACATAGACTCTGAAGAGTAAGGAGCTACTGTAAATGGAGACAGATTTATAGGGAGGTATCCTAGGTTGGGTGTTGAGCAGTAAGATATTTTTTCACATTACATTTATTTTTTTTTCAGTTTGGTACAGTCGGGGAAACAGAGAGCAGAAATGGAATTCTAAAGGCGACCGGTTCGAGAAAGGAAGCTATTAGAGTAGAAAATATTCGACAGCTTGGGACCTTGACAATGAAGGGGTGGGATTTTGCTTCTAGTTTGATGGTTCTGGAGTATTATGTTGAGGATGTACATGTTCAGTAAGTTTGTCGGAGTACATTCCAGGAAGTACTCGTAAAACACGCACATGGATGCAACATTGTGGGCATAGGGGCAAGGGCTGTAGAATTAAAATCATTATATGCCAACTGTCTCGACTCTGCATTTCCCGGAAGGAGTTTTTAATTAATTTTTGTTTTGCATTGCACATGACAAATGAGTACCAGAATATTATTATTAATGGATAGACTTTAAAAATGTTGAAAGTTAAATCACATAATAACCTTCGAACGTGTTGTATTCAACTGATGAGAAACATTCATTTCAGTGCCGATGTATTAAGGTTTATCCGCCTGCCGGGTCCTGAATCCCGTAAAATACGTAGAAAAAAAAAGAAAGTAAAATGAAAAAAAAGCGTTTAATACTGTAATGTGAAATAAATAACTTCAGATCGTGAAAATCTAGAATTCTAGGAAAGTTATTGTTGTGGGGTACAATCACCTCTATTGAAGAACTAATGGAAGCAACCATCTATAATAAATACCATGGTTGCAAAGACTCAAACAGAGGACATTCCTATTCATGTTTTACCACATGGTAGGAATCCGGTCATCTCCTACCACATTTAGTGGCGTTACTATATTGCTATGAATAAATACATTGTATATTTTAACCTGTCACAATTTGTGGTTGTTATCTTTGTGACCCCTAGCACGGGTCTACAACAGTTATCAATTGGGTATAATTGCGTGTGTTGTTTTTTTATATAGAAGTTGCGCCAGACAACGCGTATAATCGAAAGATAATTAACGCAAAGACAGAATATGCCTATTTGTCTTAGCCTTTAAAATACGACCAAGGAGGTAAAAGGACAACAGTCAGCATGAAGAGACTTCATGCAGTTTTTGAAACATTTTCAGTAATGTTGTATAGTATGTATATTAATGATACTTTAGAAAATGAAATTGATATCATTAGAAGCTGCCGAAGAACTGTTCTTATAAGCAACAGTGAGCAATGGACTAAGAATAAACAGCATAGATCTTTTGACGTCTCTATAGGCAGGTTGACTCTGCTGGAGCATCTAAATTAGTACGACGTTACATATTACACTACAGTATTAAAAATGATGATATCCATGTATAGGATATAGGCATGTATAGAGACGATGGTCTACTTATAGTAATAAACTCCACTAATGCTAGATGCGACCAAATTAGAAAGATAATTCATAATAAAATTAAGAAAAATAGTGCTAGAGGTAGTAATTACTAGTAACATTAAACAAGTAGATTTCGTTGATGTTAACGTTTAACCGACAAACAAGTAAATATAAACTATTTATTAAATGAAATTTCGACTCCATACACGCACACCAGTAATCGAACCACCTAACTTTTAATTTAATAATTATAAAAACATTTAAAATACGGCCTTGAAAAATAGTGAATATAAAAACACCGATTTAAAATATAAAACTACATAAACACCTGTTAATAGGTCCAGAACATCACAACCGAAAAATAATCTGGTTTACCCCTCTTTTTAACCTATTCTAAAAACGAAAATAGGAAATAGATTATTAAATCTTATCAACAAACACTTACCACCTAGTAACACGCTATACAAAATATTTGATAAAAACACACTAAAACTTAGCTAAGCTGTAGCGATAACTTAGGAAATAACATAAAAAATATACAACAAAATTCTAAAAAACAAAGACACTACTATATTTAATAATAGAACCACAAATAATTGCAATTGCCAAAGAGCTAATAAGCGCCCTTACAAAATAATTGTTTAACTACCTCAGCTGGGAAAATTATATGCCATACAAAACCCGGAAGTCGACAGATTCTACATAGAATGCATGGCAGGAACGTTTAAAGATAGATTTTACGGTCACAGATCCTCGTTTAACAATGAAAGAAATAAAAACCACAATTCACTATCCAAGCACTTGTGGAAATTGATTAAAGATAACACAACACCTATAGTTAAATGGGTAGTAGACTAGAATGCGTCTTTTCTGTCAGTGGCCGGATGAGGTTAAACATCGAATAAGGTCGTACTTAAAACATGTATGCATATATGTAGCCAATAATGTTTGTATAAATAAAAAATGTATATTAAAATATAGGTCTACTTGTTATTGAGTAATATCTTATAAACAACGTACTTTAATAAAATATTTTTATTAGCACCTTTAAAAAATTAAAGTTGAGCCTTGTTAGGAGAGTTAAGAATAGACTGTCACCTAACTATATGCTAAGTTTGTTGAACACTCTCCACTTTCTATTATCTGTGACCTGCTTTCTTAACGCAAAATAGAACTTAATTTCCCTTCTTTACGTGATAATTTCCCGTAGCCATGGGATTAGAGAGTTAGCTTGCAGAGTCGAGGCTGATTCTGTACTGGGTTCTGTACTGAAATTGTCACTTCCTACACTGATGATAGCAAAAGCTTGAAACGCTGGTGTATGTAGGTTAAAATAATTCAACATTTATTTAATAAAAAATTGATATTATATATATATTTGTTTTTTTTTACTGCAGTCGAATTTCTTAATAATCAAGGAGCCCCTTTCCTGTGGCTAAAACTTGTGCTCTATATGAGATACATAGATATTCGAATATTCCATTGAAGTTCTCCTTTACCTGTCAAACTTTGAGTTAATAAAGAAGTTAAGAACATTAATTTACCTCTCCACAATTGACCAGTTAACTATGTCATAGTATACCTTTGTTTTGGTTTCTTAGTCTTACCGGATTCCAGGACAAGAATGTATCTAGTCTGGTTGAGTATCCAGCTAAGTGCTGTTACTTGAGGTAACATGACTTGGAGAATATGCAACATTCCTCGTATGAGCCAATGTATAGCCGTATTGATGAGATCTTATTTGGGCTTCAAATAATGTTCTTTTGAATATTTGGTCAGGGTTTACTTGTAGGGTAATGTATCCCCACACTCGAGGATGGTGTCTAGTAGGTAATTCAAACCCTCTTATATATATATATATATATATATATATATATATATATATATATATATATATATATATATATATATATATATATATATATATATATAGTAATCCAACAAAAGATATAAGCGTCAACTAATATCTTATAATTAGTGAAACATCCGGATAAAAACTGAAGCTCAATATACTGGATAGAGCATTAATATTATAATATAAAATGAAGTAATAAAATAAGGTGTCAATCAAATTTTATTAGAATTCAAAGTTCAAGCAAAGTATCCTTAAGTCCTTAGCTCATGAGTTTTCAAAGATAATTCTTCTCTTCAGAGGACCATTACCGCAGTTATACTACTACAGGTAATAAAATTACGCTTTGAAAATATATAAAATTATATACACAAATACACAAAAATACATAACATCAAAAAATATCAACCCAAAAACATACTTTTTGTTGAATCCATATAGTCCATCCAGGTCATACATATTGAGAATTCCTGATTATGTCTTTCCTGATTGTGCTTCTGTGTATTTGTGCATATAATTTTATATATTTTCAAAGCGTAATTTTATTACCTGTAGTAGTATAACTGCGGTAATGGTTCTCTGAAGAGAAGAATTATCTTTGAAAACGCATGAGCTAAGGACTTAAGGATACTTTACTTGAACTTTGAATTCTAATAAAATTTGATTGACACCTTATTTTATTACTTCATTTTATATTATAATATATATATATATATATATATATATATGTGTGTGGGGGGGGTAAGAGAGAGAGTGTGTGTGCGTGTGTGCGTGTGTGCGTGTGCGTGTGTGGGTGTGGGGGTGATAATATAAAAACAATTATTTCATATAGTTCATTCTTATGGGAATTTCTGTAGTTTTCCAATTTCTAGACCTGAGCAGATCTAGAAATTGGAAAAACTTGTTTGTCTCTTATATTGTCATTCGTTCGGTTATTGAATTATCTACCCTTGACTTCGAATTCTTCCGATTCGAAGACTCTACCAAATAGAAGAAAAGAATCGGTTATTGAATACAAAATGTAAAACTGTATTTTTGTTTTATATTACCCCAGTTATCCGAACTAAGTCTTTTTTATTAACTTTTAAGAGTGTATCCAGTAAGCCGCTCCGATGTGCAAGCTAACTTTTCTTTTTAATTTTCTGTGATTTAAACATTTTTTTCGACGTGTGTCAATTCCATTTCGCCATTTTTTTGGTGTTGTTTTCGTAGACATTTGAAGACTTTTTGCGTGAAGTTTTGCTTTGATAGTGTACGACCTTGATTTGACAACAATCTCTGATATCGCGAGGTTTTATTTACTGTCTGAATTTGTTCAAGTATGTTTTAAATTCTCCTAACAACACGTATTAGTTTCTCTTTGCTTCAAACTGACTTTTAATCACAATATGATATAACTTTGTACTGCCATTATATATATATATATATATATATATATATATATATATATATATATATATATATATATATATATATATATGAATTGCTTGCGTATATATATTATGATCATCACTAGATATTATTACTATTTGTTCTCATCAAAGTTCGCCTTGCATTCATACTTCTTGTCGTGAATAAAAAGGTTGAATATTATGTATAGAAGCCGAAAGACGCCAATACTTTTAGAGCGAGAAGTTTACATAGACTTTTTATTGTATTTTAAAATTGCGTCTATTTGTTTCTTGTGCCTCGAAGTGGTTCTCTGTAAACCTTCAGGTTGCATACCTAATTAAAGAATTACGCCCGTCAACATTTCTTTTTTACGAGATATATTTACGTCTGGCTTTGTTTTGGTTATTTGCTGGCCAAGTCATTACGTCACAAACTAATCGCAATATATATATATATATATATATATATATATATATATATATATATATATATATATATATATATATATATATGTGTGTGTGTGTTTTTCGTTCAAGTTTTAAGTATTGCATGGAAAGTTTATAAAATTGAAATAAAAGCCAAATTAGCAATACAAGATTAATTTTTTTTTTTTTTTTCTTACATTAATCCTATCGATTACGGAATAAAATTCCTTCTTCAGGGGTGACCAGTATTGAGTCATTTTTTTTTTTTTTTTTTCATCAAAAAACAAGAATAAAGAAACTTATTTCATTGTTAATTTGATAAACGTCTTAGATGGTACGACGTCAACGCCTTGATGTTATGAAATGGCGGTAGGATTCAAAACCGGTGACGAACGAGAGATGCGTTGGCACGCTGTCGAGTAATGTGTGTGTTTTTCGTTCAAGTTTTAAGTATTGCATGGAAAGTTTATAAAATTGAAATAAAAGCCAAATTAGCAATACAAGATTAATTTTTTTTTTTTTTTTCTTACATTAATCTTATCGATTACGGAATAAAATTCCTTCTTCAGGGGTGACCAGTATTGAGTCATTTTTTTTTTTTTTTTTTTTCATCAAAAAACAAGAATAAAGAAACTTATTTCATTGTTAATTTGATAAACGTCTTAGATGGTACGACGTCAACGCCTTGATGTTATGAAATGGCGGTAGGATTCAAAACCGGTGACGAACGAGAGATGCGTTGGCACGCTGTCGAGTAATGTGTGTGTTTTTCGTTCAAGTTTTAAGTATTGCATGGAAAGTTTATAAAATTGAAATAAAAGCCAAATTAGCAATACAAGATTAATTTATTTCTTTTTTTTTCTTACATTAATCCTATCGATTACGGAATAAAATTCCTTCTTCAGGGGTGACCAGTATTGAGTCATTTTTTTTTTTTTTTTTTTCATCAAAAAACAAGAATAAAGAAACTTATTTCATTGTTAATTTGATAAACGTCTTAGATGGTACGACGTCAACGCCTTGATGTTATGAAATGGCGGTAGGATTCAAAACCGGTGACGAACGAGAGATGCGTTGGCACGCTGTCGAGTAATGTGTGTGTTTTTCGTTCAAGTTTTAAGTATTGCATGGAAAGTTTATAAAATTGAAATAAAAGCCAAATTAGCAATACAAGATTAATTAATTTTTTTTGTTTCTTACATTAATCTTATCGATTACGGAATAAAATTCCTTCTTCAGGGGTGACCAGTATTGAGTCATTTTTTTTTTTTTTTTTTTTCATCAAAAAACAAGAATAAAGAAACTTATTTCATTGTTAATTTGATAAACGTCTTAGATGGTACGACGTCAACGCCTTGATGTTATGAAATGGCGGTAGGATTCAAAACCGGTGACGAACGAGAGATGCGTTGGCACGCTGTCGAGTAATGTGTGTGTTTTTCGTTCAAGTTTTAAGTATTGCATGGAAAGTTTATAAAATTGAAATAAAAGCCAAATTAGCAATACAAGATTAATTTATTTCTTTTTTTTTTCTTACATTAATCCTATCGATTACGGAATAAAATTCCTTCTTCAGGGGTGACCAGTATTGAGTCATTTTTTTTTTTTTTTTTTTTTCATCAAAAAACAAGAATAAAGAAACTTATTTCATTGTTAATTTGATAAACGTCTTAGATGGTACGACGTCAACGCCTTGATGTTATGAAATGGCGGTAGGATTCAAAACCGGTGACGAACGAGAGATGCGTTGGCACGCTGTCGAGTAATGTGTGTGTTTTTCGTTCAAGTTTTAAGTATTGCATGGAAAGTTTATAAAATTGAAATAAAAGCCAAATTAGCAATACAAGATTAATTTATTTTTTTTTTTTTTCTTACATTAATCCTATCGATTACGGAATAAAATTCCTTCTTCAGGGGTGACCAGTATTGAGTCATTTTTTTTTTTTTTTTTTTCATCAAAAAACAAGAATAAAGAAACTTATTTCATTGTTAATTTGATAAACGTCTTAGATGGTACGACGTCAACGCCTTGATGTTATGAAATGGCGGTAGGATTCAAAACCGGTGACGAACGAGAGATGCGTTGGCACGCTGTCGAGTAATGTGTGTGTTTTTCGTTCAAGTTTTAAGTATTGCATGGAAAGTTTATAAAATTGAAATAAAAGCCAAATTAGCAATACAAGATTAATTTATTTATTTTTTTTTCTTACATTAATCCTATCGATTACGGAATAAAATTCCTTATTCAGGGGTGACCAGTATTGAGTCATTTTTTTTTTTTTTTTTTTTTCATCAAAAAACAAGAATAAAGAAACTTATTTCATTGTTAATTTGATAAACGTCTTAGATGGTACGACGTCAACGCCTTGATGTTATGAAATGGCTGTAGGATTCAAAACCGGTGACGAACGAGAGATGCGTTGGCACGCTGTCGAGTAATGTGTGTGTTTTTCGTTCAAGTTTTAAGTATTGCATGGAAAGTTTATAAAATTGAAATAAAAGCCAAATTAGCAATACAAGATTAATTTATTTTTTTTTTCTTACATTAATCCTATCGATTACGGAATAAAATTCCTTCTTCAGGGGTGACCAGTATTGAGTCATTTTTTTTTTTTTTTTTCATCAAAAAACAAGAATAAAGAAACTTATTTCATTGTTAATTTGATAAACGTCTTAGATGGTACGACGTCAACGCCTTGATGTTATGAAATGGCGGTAGGATTCAAAACCGGTGACGAACGAGAGATGCGTTGGCACGCTGTCGAGTAATGTGTGTGTTTTTCGTTCAAGTCTTAAGTATTGCATGGAAAGTTTATAAAATTGAAATAAAAGCCAAATTAGCAATACAAGATTAATTTTTTTTTTTTTTTTTCTTACATTAATCCTATCGATTACGGAATAAAATTCCTTCTTCAGGGGTGACCAGTATTGAGTCATTTTTTTTTTTTTTTTTTTTCATCAAAAAACAAGAATAAAGAAACTTATTTCATTGTTAATTTGATAAACGTCTTAGATGGTACGACGTCAACGCCTTGATGTTATGAAATGGCGGTAGGATTCAAAACCGGTGACGAACGAGAGATGCGTTGGCACGCTGTCGAGTAATGTGTGTGTTTTTCGTTCAAGTTTTAAGTATTGCATGGAAAGTTTATAAAATTGAAATAAAAGCCAAATTAGCAATACAAGATTAATTAATTTTTTTTTTTTTTCTTACATTAATCCTATCGATTACGGAATAAAATTCCTTCTTCAGGGGTGACCAGTATTGAGTCATTTTTTTTTTTTTTTTTTTTCATCAAAAAACAAGAATAAAGAAACTTATTTCATTGTTAATTTGATAAACGTCTTAGATGGTACGACGTCAACGCCTTGATGTTATGAAATGGCGGTAGGATTCAAAACCGGTGACGAACGAGAGATGCGTTGGCACGCTGTCGAGTAATGTGTGTGTTTTTCGTTCAAGTTTTAAGTATTGCATGGAAAGTTTATAAAATTGAAATAAAAGCCAAATTAGCAATACAAGATTAATTTATTTTTTTTTTTTTTCTTACATTAATCCTATCGATTACGGAATAAAATTCCTTCTTTCAGGGGTGACCAGTATTGAGTCATTTTTTTTTTTTTTTTTTTTTCATCAAAAAACAAGAATAAAGAAACTTATTTCATTGTTAATTTGATAAACGTCTTAGATGGTACGACGTCAACGCCTTGATGTTATGAAATGGCGGTAGGATTCAAAACCGGTGACGAACGAGAGATGCGTTGGCACGCTGTCGAGTAATGTGTGTGTTTTTCGTTCAAGTTTTAAGTATTGCATGGAAAGTTTATAAAATTGAAATAAAAGCCAAATTAGCAATACAAGATTAATTTTTTTTTTTTTTTTTTCTTACATTAATCCTATCGATTACGGAATAAAATTCCTTCTTCAGGGGTGACCAGTATTGAGTCATTTTTTTTTTTTTTTTTTTCATCAAAAAACAAG
Source organism: Sepiola atlantica (assembly GCA_963556195.1). Classification (NCBI taxonomy): domain Eukaryota; kingdom Metazoa; phylum Mollusca; class Cephalopoda; order Sepiida; family Sepiolidae; genus Sepiola; species Sepiola atlantica. The sequence goes on along the minus strand of OY744536.1, from coordinate 2,851,429 downwards.
AATAAAGAAACTTATTTCATTGTTAATTTGATAAACGTCTTAGATGGTACGACGTCAACGCCTTGATGTTATGAAATGGCGGTAGGATTCAAAACCGGTGACGAACGAGAGATGCGTTGGCACGCTGTCGAGTAATGTGTGTGTTTTTCGTTCAAGTTTTAAGTATTGCATGGAAAGTTTATAAAATTGAAATAAAAGCCAAATTAGCAATACAAGATTAATTTATTTCTTTTTTTTTTCTTACATTAATCCTATCGATTACGGAATAAAATTCCTTCTTCAGGGGTGACCAGTATTGAGTCATTTTTTTTTTTTTTTTTTTTCATCAAAAAACAAGAATAAAGAAACTTATTTCATTGTTAATTTGATAAACGTCTTAGATGGTACGACGTCAACGCCTTGATGTTATGAAATGGCGGTAGGATTCAAAACCGGTGACGAACGAGAGATGCGTTGGCACGCTGTCGAGTAATGTGTGTGTTTTTCGTTCAAGTTTTAAGTATTGCATGGAAAGTTTATAAAATTGAAATAAAAGCCAAATTAGCAATACAAGATTAATTTATTTATTTTTTTTTTCTTACATTAATCCTATCGATTACGGAATAAAATTCCTTCTTCAGGGGTGACCAGTATTGAGTCATTTTTTTTTTTTTTTTTTTCATCAAAAAACAAGAATAAAGAAACTTATTTCATTGTTAATTTGATAAACGTCTTAGATGGTACGACGTCAACGCCTTGATGTTATGAAATGGCGGTAGGATTCAAAACCGGTGACGAACGAGAGATGCGTTGGCACGCTGTCGAGTAATGTGTGTGTTTTTCGTTCAAGTTTTAAGTATTGCATGGAAAGTTTATAAAATTGAAATAAAAGCCAAATTAGCAATACAAGATTAATTTATTTTTTTTTTTCTTACATTAATCCTATCGATTACGGAATAAAATTCCTTCTTCAGGGGTGACCAGTATTGAGTCATTTTTTTTTTTTTTTTTTTTCATCAAAAAACAAGAATAAAGAAACTTATTTCATTGTTAATTTGATAAACGTCTTAGATGGTACGACGTCAACGCCTTGATGTTATGAAATGGCGGTAGGATTCAAAACCGGTGACGTCGTACCATCTAAGACGTTTATCAAATTAACAATGAAATAAGTTTCTTTATTCTTGTTTTTTGATGAAAAAAAAAAAAAAAAAAATGACTCAATACTGGTCACCCCTGAAGAAGGAATTTTATTCCGTAATCGATAGGATTAATGTAAGAAAAAAAAAAAAATAAATTAATCTTGTATTGCTAATTTGGCTTTTATTTCAATTTTATAAACTTTCCATGCAATACTTAAAACTTGAACGAAAAACACACACATTACTCGACAGCGTGCCAACGCATCTCTCGTTCGTCACCGGTTTTGAATCCTACCGCCATTTCATAACATCAAGGCGTTGACGTCGTACCATCTAAGACGTTTATCAAATTAACAATGAAATAAGTTTCTTTATTCTTGTTTTTTGATGAAAAAAAAAAAAAAAATGACTCAATACTGGTCACCCCTGAAGAAGGAATTTTATTCCGTAATCGATAGGATTAATGTAAGAAAAAAAAATAAATTAATTAATCTTGTATTGCTAATTTGGCTTTTATTTCAATTTTATAAACTTTCCATGCAATACTTAAAACTTGAACGAAAAACACACACATTACTCGACAGCGTGCCAACGCATCTCTCGTTCGTCACCGGTTTTGAATCCTACCGCCATTTCATAACATCAAGGCGTTGACGTCGTACCATCTAAGACGTTTATCAAATTAACAATGAAATAAGTTTCTTTATTCTTGTTTTTTGATGAAAAAAAAAAAAAAAAAATGACTCAATACTGGTCACCCCTGAAGAAGGAATTTTATTCCGTAATCGATAGGATTAATGTAAGAAAAAAAAATAAATAAATTAATCTTGTATTGCTAATTTGGCTTTTATTTCAATTTTATAAACTTTCCATGCAATACTTAAAACTTGAACGAAAAACACACACATTACTCGACAGCGTGCCAACGCATCTCTCGTTCGTCACCGGTTTTGAATCCTACCGCCATTTCATAACATCAAGGCGTTGACGTCGTACCATCTAAGACGTTTATCAAATTAACAATGAAATAAGTTTCTTTATTCTTGTTTTTTGATGAAAAAAAAAAAAAAAAAAATGACTCAATACTGGTCACCCCTGAAGAAGGAATTTTATTCCGTAATCGATAGGATTAATGTAAGAAAAAAAAAATAAATAAATTTATCTTGTATTGCTAATTTGGCTTTTATTTCAATTTTATAAACTTTCCATGCAATACTTAAAACTTGAACGAAAAACACACACATTACTCGACAGCGTGCCAACGCATCTCTCGTTCGTCACCGGTTTTGAATCCTACCGCCATTTCATAACATCAAGGCGTTGACGTCGTACCATCTAAGACGTTTATCAAATTAACAATGAAATAAGTTTCTTTATTCTTGTTTTTTGATGAAAAAAAAAAAAAAAAAATGACTCAATACTGGTCACCCCTGAAGAAGGAATTTTATTCCGTAATCGATAGGATTAATGTAAGAAAAAAAAAAAAAATAAATTAATCTTGTATTGCTAATTTGGCTTTTATTTCAATTTTATAAACTTTCCATGCAATACTTAAAACTTGAACGAAAAACACACACATTACTCGACAGCGTGCCAACGCATCTCTCGTTCGTCACCGGTTTTGAATCCTACCGCCATTTCATAACATCAAGGCGTTGACGTCGTACCATCTAAGACGTTTATCAAATTAACAATGAAATAAGTTTCTTTATTCTTGTTTTTTGATGAAAAAAAAAAAAAAAAAATGACTCAATACTGGTCACCCCTGAAGAAGGAATTTTATTCCGTAATCGATAGGATTAATGTAAGAAAAAAAAAAAAAATAAATTAATCTTGTATTGCTAATTTGGCTTTTATTTCAATTTTATATATATATATATATATATATATATATATATATATATATATATATGTATATATATATATATATGTATATATATATATATGTATATATATATATATGTATATATATATATGTATATATATGTATATATATATATATGTATATATATATATATATATATATATATATATATATTGGATCAAATATAAACCAAAGTAAAAACTTTTAGTAGATGGAACCTATTATGAAGAGGATTAGCTCAATATACGAGATAGAGCAATTGTAGAGATAGAAGAAAAAAAGAGTGATAAATATGCGACAATTGTCCAAATTTATTTCAAATTTCAATTGTTCAATGTAAGGTGTATATTATTCTTTCCTTAAGCCAAGGCTTTTCAAAGATCGAGATCTTATCATCAGAGGAGAAATACAGATGGATAAGTTGGCTTTCGAAAAAACCAAAGTTCAAATATTTGAAAAATATGAAAATTATTATTAAAAGAATTTTTGTTAAAAAAAACGCAGTGGATGAAAAGAAAAGTTCCGTGAAAAAGATATACAAATTGTCCGGGTGGTAAATTTCCGTTGAAAAGAAGTCCGATGAATTGTAGAATTGTAGAATTTAACAAAAATTCTTTTAATAATGATTTTCATATTTTTCAAATATTTGAAGTTTGTTATTTTCGAAAGCCAACTTATCCATCTGTATTTCTCCTCTGATGATAAGATCTCGATCTTTGAAAAGCCTTGGCTTAAGGAAAGAATAATATACACCTTGCATTGAACAATTGAAATTTGAAATAAATTTGGACAATCGTCGCATATTTATCACTCTTTTTTTCTTCTATCTCTATGTATATATATATATATATATATATATATATATATATATATAAATATGAAACTAAAAGTATACTTTTAGGAGGATAGAACCTATAATGAAATGGTTTAAACTCAATATACGAGATAGAACAATTATAAATATAAATGAAAGAAGAGAGATAAATATGTTCGAATGACAAATCTATTTGAACTTCGATTGTTCAATGAAAGGTGTACTTGGTAAAAACATGTTTATTTTTATTTCCTTAAGCCAAGGCTCATGATCATAATAATGTATGGCATTCATTGAATAAAAAATATATATATATCAAGGGAGGCGCGAGAGCGCTCTATCCCTTAATAGACTTCAAAAACGGCCTATGCTAGAAATCTCATTTCTTTGATCAATCATAACTCAAAAAGCAATAAACCAAATTAGTTAAAACTTTGCACACATTTTTTTTGATAGGTTCTATAAGTGTGTAGAATTTCAGTATCATTAGTCAAGGCAACCCAGAGATCCAGAAAGGTCAGGCATGATTTTGTGTTATCCATGTGTACGTACGTACGTATGTGCCACCCTGTATCTCATCAACTATTTGATAGATTCTGCTGATTTTTGGCAGAGATAGAGGTTCTAGGGTCTAGTTGATGGCATTTTAATTTCAGTTTACCATATACCTTAGTTTTCCAGATAATTCCAAAAAACCTTTAAAATGACCATTGTATTGAGGCATAGCTTTTACAAAAGAAGTGACATTCCATGATAAATGCCAGTACACTGAAATCATATGCCCTTAATAGGGTTAAGATGAAAATTCATATACACTAAATGTACAAAAGCAAGGAAATTCCCAAATTATTACACTTTTATTGTCATTATGGGTATGCGAGCACAACAGGGCTATGCATTTTACTGGTAGGAATTTTTCTTCAACGCACCTCACACACTTCATCCACTCATAGAGATTTATACTGTAGTAACGTGATAATGAAATGGTTTGGTTGATATGTAGTCATACCCTTAATTAATGACAATAAAAGTGTAAAAATATGGGAATTTGGGAATTTCTTATTAATTTTGTTTGTTGAGGGGGGAGGTACCATTTGTCTTTGCTGCCTTTTTTCTTCACGTAATTTTATTCTATACTCTACTAAATTACCAGTTTTCGCCTTTTTAAGCCTCCTCAACGTTTTGTTAAGTCCTCTCGTTTTTGTTTGTTCTTCTGTGTTTTTCTTCTCTCTTTGGATATTATAACCTGTTTCTACAACTCCACTATATATTTCTATTATTCCCAGATGACTGACAGACAGACTAATGAACTTTAATTTTGTTCTGTCCGCCAAGAAACACGTGTAGGTCTACTAATAGATTAATATGGAAAAATTGATGGTTTTTGTAGGTAAGATGAAAATGTATATGACAAATCTCAACTGAAGTGCGTAAATAAATAATTGAAGAAACTGACGGGAATTATGTTTTTGGATTGTCTTTCACATGGTTTTTGGAATTGAATCAATGTAATATAATATTTATGCTCTGAATTGTGTAATAAATCTTCATTGAACTTGTAATTGCAAACTATTGGATACCGTAAGGAGTATGAAATTAGAAACATACTTTCCTTATAAAAAAACAATAATATATATATGTGGGTGTGTGTGAAAGACAAGATGTGTGAAAACGACAAACGGAAAACAAAAAATTTAAATACAGAAAAAAGTCATCAAGAAACGAAAGATTTTACCGGTTTCGTTCAGATCAACGAACGTTTTCAGAAAAAGTGAAGAGTTAAAATTTATTCGACAACGGTAAAAAAAAAAATAGGAAAAAGAAGAACTCAATAACGAGATGTTATTGGCACGTGTTTAACTGTTTGAAAGAAAAAACAAATAATGATAAAATACTAACGTACCTATAGTCAAATACCTTAGATTCCTCCAAATTCATGTCATTAAGTCCCAAATTAAGTTCCCCCTCCTATACACATTATTAAATTATTCTATTTAATCACACAACAATTCAAATTTACTTTTGACGACAAATTATACAAACAAACATTTGGTTTACCCATAGCGAGGTCCTTGCCTGTCTTTTCCTGGAATTTTTAGAGAACGGCCCCTTCAAATCCATCCTACCCCAATGCTCTCACTACTTGAGATACATCGATGATATACCCTTATTTACCCAGATCACATTAATCTCCCTAACTTAGTCAACAAACTCAATAAAATTGAACACACCATTTCCTTCACCTTCGAATTAGAAAACAATCACATCCTCAACTTTCTTGATATCACTCTTCACAACACCCCTAACGGCCTGAATTTATCAGTCTTTAGAAACCCAACTAATAAAAATGATCTTATACATTTTTACTCCGACCACAACAACAGAATAAAATCCGGCATGCTCATAGGCTCGTTCTTCAGAGCTCTTAGAATGTTCAGCCCCATTTACCTCCGCAATGAAGAAACTGATACCCAGAACACATACAAAGTTTTTAAATTTCCTTAATTTTTCATCCAAAATGCTAAACGTAAAGCCTTTAATATCCACAACAAAAAACAGACCAACACCACAAAAATTTCCCCTCATAAGATCACCAGCAAAAATAACACCTTATGACTGAGAAAAATAAATCTAACATAATTCTCCCAAATAATCCTATATCTATTTCCTCACAAAAAATCAAATCTGACATAAAGATAGCAATATTAACCTCTAAAACAATTAACGATTTATTCAAAACCAAACTCGATAAAATCTTTCGTTTCCTGATGATTTTTTCCTGTATTTAAATTTCTTTACCGTTTGTCTGTTTTCACAGACACACGCCCACACATTATTTATTAAATCATCAATTGTTTAAAAAAAGGCTTATATTTTTTAAATATATATTTTCTTTCCTTAATCCATTTATTTTCAAAGATATGCTTTTATAGTCAAAGTAAATTCGACGGATAAGTCAGTAAACTTTACTGCAATGCAAACATTTAAGAATGTAAAAATATAAAATATGCAAAAAAAATCATCACCATTGAAGAAGAATAAAAAATCGATTTAATCAAATCCGAATATTTAAATTATGAAGCAAGCGTAGGGTAAGGAGTTGAAGGTAATCCAGACATCCGAAATTGTGAAAGGTTCTATTCTAGGAGATAGAGGTATTTAAATCCAGGTGAAAGTTCGTTGGAAGTGAAATGAATCACAACAAAATACAGAAGTATCTGTCCTGAAAGATTCTATAAAAGTATACACATACATATATATATATATATATATATATATATATATATATATATATATATATATCGAATAAATTTAAAATCTTCACTTTTTCTGAAGACGTTTGTTGATCCGAACGAAACCGGTATTTAAATTTGTTTTTTTTCGTTTGTCTTTTTTCACACACACACACACATATATATATATATATATATATATATATATATATATATATATATATATATATATATATATATATATATATATATATAAGGCTTTACCCACTCCTAAAAAAGTAGCCGTTTCTTTCCGCGCTCCATCTTCACCTGAAAATAACTTGTTGAAAAATTCAACACACTTCCGACATTATTTTCAAATAAGTCGATATTTACTTGCCTCCTCACGAGGGCAGAATTAGACATAAGTCTGGTTTATAATGTAGGGGAAATCCAGCTCCCATAAAAAAGGGGCACCCTGGATTGAGACAAAGAAAAGATTAAGTGTAGTATCAGAACAGATGCTACACTTTGCTCCTAGCTAAAGTCACACAACTCATGATTCTCAAATAACATTCTTTAGATGTATTTCGTATACTAAATAATATAGAACAAAGCGAAAACTCATGAAATTTAACTGGAAAAGGTTAAGTTAGGATAAGCAAACGGTTCAGTGGAAAAGGTTATGAAATTTAATAAAATAATATTTAATGAAGTTTTATTTAATAAATTCTGAGTTTAGTTTTAATGAGAAAAAAACGTTCCTAACAAAATGAAGGAAAATATTTATTTACAATATTCAACTCAATCGTACAGAATTAAAGGATATGGTACAGTCAGAAAATAGAAAAATGACAAATCTTGAATAAGTTTCGTTTATCGTCTTTTCAGCATTCGAAAGACGAAAGATTAAGAAAATATTTCTTTTGAAAAATGTCTAGTGGGTAGAAAGTTGTGAAATATAATAGTAACACATTACCCAATAAGTCCAGGACGTAACTAATAATAAAAACTTTTAGGCAAAATTAGACTTTATTCATCAACATAGTCTCTTTCTCGGGTGATATATTGATACCATCTTAAACAATTCAATGCTTTTGACCTCAATATATGTCGCATTTTCTGATATCACTTGTTCATTGAAACCAAATTGTTTTCCCTGAAGACTTCTTTTGAGATCAGCCAGTAGTCGATGGGGCCAGATTTGGCGAATCGGGTGGGTGCGGAATAAATTCAAAGTGCAATTACCGTAGTTTTACTATCATTGCGATCGACTTGTAACACGGTGCATTGTGTTGGTTAAAGAGAACTTTTTTTTTATTCTTCATTTGTGTCCGTTGTTTGACGATTTCTTCCTCAATGTAATTTATCTACAATATACCTTGAACATCCCAAAATACGGAGGCCAGAAACTTGACTACTGATGCTGCTTGCGTTTTTTGATCACTTGAGACGGCTTTCAACTCCTGCTTATCACTCAGCTGACTGCCGATTTGACTCGAGGCTCAAGTGATGGATCCATGTTTCATCCATTGTCACATATTGACACAAACACTCATACGTGATGCGTTGAAACTACTACAAAGAACGTTCTGAATCGTTGATGAATTGTTGTTTCTGATCGACTGTAAGCAAACGCGGCACCCACTTTGAACACAGCTTTCTCATTGACAAATTTTCATGCAAAATGGTGACTACACTGACTTATGATATATTTAACTCATATGTTATCTCAACTTTAATTTACGATCGTCCGAAACGAATTTGTGGAATTTTTTATGTCTTCTGAATTAGGGAGAGCTGAGCGTTCAGCATCATTTGGGTCTGTATGACCGCGTTCAAAGTCAGCATATCACCTCCTAACAATTGTTTCCGACAGAGCAGAGTATCAATAACATAAGTGTTATTGATACTCAGCTCTGTCGGAAACAATTGTTAGGAGGTGATAGTCATTGCTTTGCTTGGATAGTATAATCTCCCATCAGCAAGAAATGCTATATGAACACACGCAATTCAGATTTTGCCATGGTTTTGAAAATTTGCGACAGTAGCTTTACTTAAAATACTGTAATTTGTAAACCAATCATCTGAATTGGCTAAAAAATTTGAACGTGCTATTTAAACGTGAGTAGTTTATAAAAAGCGTATAGATTTTCTATTAGGTGCGCTATCTATGTACCAGGTCCGGGACTTATTGAGTGATGTGTAATTTGTTTACAAATTAAGTTACAACCAACTTTCAGCTATTAATTAAAAATAGTTATCTTTTTAAGATTAAAGTGTCAAATTTGAATAAAGTTTTCGATACTTATTCAATCATTTAAAAATAAACATATTCGGGAAATTGGTTTCGTGTAAAAGAATATTACTGTAGTTAATTTTTAATTTTCTTTCGTGTCAATAAGATACACATTCATTTGCGCTCAGCGCATCTCGGTAGCCATCTTTGTCGGTCGGTCCCATTTACGATGCATTTCATATATATTTATATTTTTTAAAAAAACTCATTAAATAATAATTGATAATATTTTAGGAAATGACTGGTGATAGACACACGATCGCTAGACTGACTGTATGAGCGATGGTTTACCATCTATGCTTACATATATATATATATATACATATATATATAGGTAGAAGGATGGAAAGAAATTAGAAAAGCGACGGAGGCAAATCTTTTTTCAATTCAGTTGCTCAATGCAAGGTTTATTCCGCAAAAAAACAATTTATTCAATTAATTTTTTACTTAAGCCAGGTTTTTCAAAGATCTTTGAAAAGCCTGGCTTAAGGAAAAAGTTGTCGTCTGGTACCATTCGGCTCGTCAACACTCGAACGTTTGCGTAGGACAGCCGAACGCTTCCGAGTCGAACTTCACGAAAACTGGGTCAGGATCGATATCAGTACCGATATGTGTGTGGGTGTGCGCACGTACACACGAATACGTGCCGTATAAAATGCAAAGTGTCAGATTAAAGAAAAATAAAGAAAAAAACGAAAAAATAAGAATAAACACACCACCGGAGAAATAATAGCCAACACCAGAAATTTAGTAAAATCGAATATGCATCCGGCATAATCGCGTAGACACGCCGGTTCTCGTTAGCTCACCGAAGTTAAGCGATGTAGTGCTTGGCCAGTACCAGATGGGTGACTATTTTGGAACGCTAGGCGCTGCATTTCATTTCCCCATGATCGGGAAATACATGCGTCTGTTTTCTGCTCAGGGCTTATACCACACCAGATATTACCGATTCGGTTTTTCGGAGTGTTTTTTATATTTATTTACAGAGGGGATAAATATATAGATATGGGAAAAAAAACGTGAAAAGGTGCTCTAATATGAGAAGGCTAATTCATATCGTGCAGAAAACATACAACACATATAAGACTGCGGACTGAGTAAAGAGACGCATAGTTTTTATACAACCTGGTTGGCTGCTGCTGATGGAAACGTGTTAATGAGATCTGATTGGTCGGCGGAATGACGATGTGCGCAGAAAGAAGGAAATTGTGTTGATTTTTGCCACACGGGCCGGGTTGTTAAAGGATCAAACACCCGGTTTTGTTTAGAAGTGTTGAGCCGTTAACGGGAGTGGGAACATGGCAGGATTTATAGCGAAATTTTAATGCGAGATGTTGACAAGATGTCCGATTTTTAAAAGAATAGGGAAAACTAATACCAATACGATAGAATCACATAGGTCAGATGTCGCAACAGGCTGATTCATTGACTGTGTTTATTTTTAAAATGTTTGTAGATGTACTATTAAATAGGTACGCCCAGACCAAGCATATTGAAGGATTGAAGAGTCCATTTCGTAGGAATAAAGAGGGGTGACAATTAGCTTGATTATAAAGACAAACTCTTCTTTTATATTTTAAATCAGTTATATCCATACATCATTTCACCAACAAACAGCAAGGGACCATGAACAGGTTTAATTAAAAAGTTAAGAAGAAATTCCATGGCGCTTGAAGTCGAGCGAACGTTCTTATATCTGCCATAGTCGGGTCTTATATCCAACTATCCCGCGCATGTCAAATGCGCACTAGGCTTCACGTCTTTGGTTCGACTAGGACGCGAGCATCGATCGTCAATTCAGTTTGACTTTTACCATCCGACTAATTAAGAGCGGGAAAATAGTGTACAAACGGTAATTAATTGCCTCTCACCGCAGCAATATATGACACAAGGTCGGAAGGTGGGGGAAGTGCCAAGCCAGCACCCCTAAAGAAGGAGCACTCTGGCCTAGCAAAAAATAGCCTGGACAACCCCGTCGGTATTCCCCGGTAAAGTGCCTCATGCAGTAAGCAATAAACTTACTCCTCCCCAAAGAGGGGAGGCAAGGCCTGGGAGGGTGCATCTCCTAGGAAAACCCAGGACAGTATACCTCAGCCCGGCAGATAAAAGGCCACCGAAATGGTCCAGTTCCTGCCGGACTGATTGTCGAGAACGAATCCTCGACTGGTATTACCCTATCCTGACCTCCTCAATCAACCGAAGTTAATGAGAGACTGATCAGGCTAGGGTTAGTTCAGCGGAAGTACCTTCCACACATACGTATAACTGCTACAATATATTTGCTAGTATTAAATAACTACCTGTCGACTTTTGGCCAACGTTAATTATAAAGGCTGACAATCTGATAGCAAATGATATAAAGCACGCTATACGATAGTGCGTACGTGTTATATAAAGGAAAGAAGAGAAACATTCGGTTGGCAATGGAAAAGTTTATCCTGTCTTTCTTTTTCGTTTTAGTTCGTTTCTTGTATTTATATAAAAACGGATTTTATTTCCTTGATTTTCCAATTCTTTTGTAGTTGCTTTTGATTTGTTTGTTTCTTTCGGGGTTTTTTTAGGGTTCTGTACGTAATGTCGAGTTCAGTTTAAATATTGTCAGTCACATTGACATTGACGTCGAATAAACGTGACAAAGAGATTTTGTAAAGATGGCGCGCTTTTTTTTTTATCTCCCCTTTTTTCATGCATGAGTATAAGAATTGATAATTTATTGTTGTTAGCGTTGTTCACTTTGTTCTTTATTTCCAGGGCTTTTATTCCGGTTTATGACTTTCTCCAGAAACTTATTATTGAAACTTGCGGGGCCCGGGGAAATTCCACAGTTATATCCTTCATCTGGTGTATATTGCTGTTGTGCTTAAAACTATATCCATTCTATGGACATCTTAATGCTATAAGATCAGTCTGTCTGAAGATACCGGAGTCCTGACTTAATATGCACCAAACATTGATGTTATTGTTTTTTTCCTTTCCCTTTGCACAACTCAATCAGGTTCTGCAACGCTAAAAACCAAACCAAACCAAACACCATGAATAAATATTTGAAGATATAAAGAACTTGAAGCATAAAAGTTTTACCAAAATGACCTGATTCGGTATTAAATAACCCGAAAAAGGTTGATATGCCGTAAAACAAAACAAGCAAACCAAACACCATGAATAAATATTTAAAGATATGAAGAACATTTAGCATAAAACTTTTACTAAAATTACCTGATTCGGCATTAAATAACCCGAAAAGGGTCTATATACTGTAAAACAAAACAACCAAACCCATGGACATCTGACAAGAACGAAGACCTTACTATATTATTGTAACACCTTTGTTCAAACTGAAACATACGTATCTAATCACTCTGATTAATGTACTTTAAGAATATCTCTGGTTATGAGGGTTTATCTTACAAAACCTCTGTAGGAGTTTGACATATTTCCATTCTATGAACGTCCGGCGCGACGCAGACCCCACGATATTTTTGTACTTTGTTTCTACAAAACAGATAATACACTTAGATCTTAGCCCGACAGTAAAAAAAAAGTATATTTCAGTTAAAGTTTAACGTTCGATACAACAGTGACTTAAGATTAATTTTTTATTTATTTACTTTTTTATTGCATCTTCGGCGATCGAGCGATTATATCTTTTAAAACAGTGGTAGATGGTGGTAACGTACGTATGAACATAAATTTGCATTAGCGTATTATTATATAAATTAATACAAGATCTCGTGTTTTTGTGTGCGTGTGTTTCTCGCCTATACGTAATTTTGCTAAATACACATTGAATTATTAGTTGTGTTTCTATTAATCGAATATTTGTGGAAATCAAAAATAAAATACGGAAAAACTAAAACGAATTTTAAAAAGTCCTATTTTAAAAAAAAATGTAAATGTTTCTATATTTTTAATTATTTCTCTCCGTGCCATCCAGGGCCACGCAATATTTGAAACTCAGCTAGTTTACAATACATGGGATTCCAAGCGGGACCTGAATCCGGGGTATGCGGTATTTACGGTGTATTTCGAAAGACGCGAAAATACCAGTTTTATCCTGCCAATCAACCTTGTCTTTGGCGTTGCAGGCGGTACGGTTGGTGTCTTTCTAAACTGCGCCGTACAGATAATAGTACATAGAAATTTACAATCAAACGCGTTATGGGATCAGATCTTGGGTCTGATGAAGTCGTGGAAGTTCTTAGATAACAACTTTTGGGTTTAACAAAGAAATGAGTTCTACTGCCACACGTATGGCCTTCTCGGAGCTACCCTCTCCATCCCGTGAACAGTAATTAAATATCGTCATCTGAATTTAGTGAGTCCCATTTCGAAGACGTCGTCCATTATGGTGTGGCTTTCGTCAAATTATCCAAAAACTATTACAGTTTGAGGGAACTTGATCTACATGACGCTCGGGACTTCGTGCGGACTGTAGGTTAGCCATATATTGTTCTGCACGTTGTGCAACTGGTCCTCGAAAGAACCACTGCATCCCCGGCTCGATATGGTGTTTGACCTTATTGAAGAGTTTCTCGGTTTTCCTAAGGCGGTTCTCTTCGGCCTTGACAATGAGTGATTGGTCCGTGCAGCTCTTGTACGAAAAATAGCGACGATCCTCGTGAAGCGCTTTCTTCATAGTTTCCAGTGCGACGTCCATCTCTCTCGCCAGGATCCGCATTGACTTGCCTGGATCTTACCGCATCTTTGTTTGCAGTTTCTCGACGAATTTTAATTGTGCGGACATAGTCAGAACGCCTGCCATGATCTTTCCTGCTATCCACTTCTTCCACATCACCGTCTCAATTCTCCAGTTCACATCTCACGACTTTCAATGTATTTAAGGAGCACGGAGCTGCAGCTAAGATTTCTGAATTTTGTAATACACCACGAACTATCATGATGCGAATCACTCTCTTCCAATATTCTAGTACTTTCCGGTCATTCATGTTCTCCAGCTCTCAAATCCACCAATAGTACACAGAAGGAGAGTAGAAAGTGGACCTTGGGTTTACTTTTGGCAGCCTTGTAACTTTCGCTTCCCTTATTTTGTTCTTTAGTCCTCATAATCCATGTGCGATGTTTCTGACAAAGGGTGGAGAATTGCTGTTTTCTGAGTCGGAATCTATCCATTACACTAGAAAGAACCAATGTTATTTATAAGTTTAAATGCCCTTTAGGAGAATGCAACTCCCATCATAATGATAAAGCTAATAGCTACATTGTGTTTACAAACACTACCCTATCCCGCCGCCTTACCATGCATCTTGTAAAATCTAGCTCAATTTACCAACATCTACAAAAACATAACTGCTCTCTCTCTCTCTCTCTCTCTCTCTCTCTCTCTCTCTCTCTCTCTGATTTAAGACACATTCTAGTTAATAACACTAAAATTATACATTCTGAAACCAATTTTAAAAAAGTAAAAATACTCGAAGCTATCTACATAAAAACACAACAACCTAAAATAAATAACATCGCATATGAAACCAGTGGTAACATTTTAAAGTGCTTAATGTAATGCGATTTTGTTCTGTGATGCATCTAGCGTTGCTGAATTTCAATCGAAAAACGTTGTCTGTGCGTTTCTCCGCCGTCTTTTTAAAAATTCTCTTTTTTTCTCCAGCGCTTTTGACACCTGAGTATGATTCGACGAAGAATCGAAAACGTTCGTGAAACCTATGGAACATTTATTAATTTTTTTGATTTTACAAAAAAGACCATCAGAAAAATTTAACTTATTTGTTCAATTTTTCTGATGGTATAATTAAACAGACGTATTCTGTTATTTTTAACAATGTTTGCATAAATGAGAAAATACTGCCTAAATACACACAATTCAAATATATATATATATATATATATATATATATATATATATATATATATATATGTATATATATGTATATATATATTCATGTATATATATATATGATTTACTCCTAAACTAATGAACTAATGAATTATAGAATATATATATTCAAGGAAACACGGTGAGTAACGTGGATACATTACCCTTAAAAAACATTTAAATTAAAAACGAATGCCATACTTATTGCTTATAACAGTCGTGAGGCGGGTATTACGCAAGTTTTTTTTATATAGAGAGATAGATAATCTTGCTATGTTGCAAATGGATGTATTAAAGCCCCCTAAACATGCACCCCTCCCGAAAGAAAATTTTGAAATAAGTGAGATACAAAATATTTAATAGAGTAAAAATTGTTCTACATCAAATTTTAGCTATATTATGCAATAAAATCTTAACAGGGCCGGTGCGCGTACGCGAGAGCGTCAATAATATGTATGCGCGAAGTATACTCCTAAACTATATTATTTACCTCCTCTTCAGGAGGTTAGGCACAAGGCCAGTTTTATCTTACTCCCACAAGGTAAGATGTGACGGAAGGTCGGGTCGGGAAAGTGGGGTTTGAAAAGCCAGCGCCCGAGAAGTTGAGCACTCTAGCCATTAAAAATTGCCTGGGCAGCCCCGTCGGCATTCCCCGGTAGGGGCGCATCAGGCAGTAAGCAATAAACTCACTCCTCCCAAAGAGGGGAGGCAAAGCCTGTGAGGGTGGACCTCCTAGAACTGCACAGGACAAACCCACAGACCGGCGGAATCAAGCCCCAAAGGACAAGACGACACCGGTCTATAGGGTGCAGTATCCATCGGAACAGATACTACACTTTCTTACTATAAATCATGGAATACGTATTCATGGCAACACGGTTGGTAACGTGGGCACATTATTATTTTTCTTTAACATTACCATTTAGGGTGTGCCTCCGAAACCGCACCTTACCTATAATAAAAGAAATCAAATGAAATTAAAAACTAATGCTATACACATTGCTTATACCCGTCTTTAGACCGGAATTCTGTTAGTTTTATATATATATATATATATATATATATATATATATATATAGAGAGAGAGAGAGAGAGAGAGAGAGAGAGAGAGATTATCGTGTTATATTACAAAGAAATGTATGAGTGCTAAAGAAATTTTTAATCAGCGGAGTCTGAAATATTCGCCATAAGGTTAGTAACTTTCGGTGTTATTTTGTTCATTAGGAACCGTTTGACATTTACGAATTTGTCCATGAACTTTATTTGATTTGATTTGATTTATCAAAGTTTTTTGTGAATCATGATTTTTGGATCCGGTTGTTTTTAAGGCAATTTTGAAGGCGTGATTTGCTCACAACATTCACAGGAAAATTCATTGTTTTCGGTTTCAATTGAGAGTTGACGCATTTATTATTTCATTAGTGAAATATACAACGATATCGCCCAGATGTCATATTTAAATTCGAGTAATATTTCATAAACACCTGAAGATAGGTGACGCTGATGAGGTGGATAACCACGCGAACTGATATCCTGGGTGTACCAAGTTCGAATCAAGTCGGTTCCGTAGCAAGACTTTTATTTAGAAGTATCGGCAACCTTCACGTGGATCCTCCTGTGCGTAAGAAAGATTAGAGTAAACCCATTGACAACCACAGAATCAATCCGGTCAAAAAATGGAAAAACAATAAACATCAATGTTTGGTGCATTTTAAGTCGGAAAGCCGGTATCTTCAGACAACCTGATCTGGTAGAACTAGTTTTGAATTTGAGGCTAATGCTTTACACTGAACAGTATATTAACATTTCGGTCTTTCTCTCTACGCGGTGGCCAAGCTTTTTTTGTACACAGCAGACTCAAAGTTGTGTATACCGTCGCGGCCTATTGTGATCATTTAGTCAGCAATACGATTGGGATCGATGTGAACCCGCAATCCCCCCCCCCCTACTGCACTCAGTGTAAAATATCACCTTGCATTCAGTTTACCGTTTCAACAATCGTAAAATACATCTTGTAGATGTTCCGAGGTCGGTCTTCAGGGATGCACCAGTTTCACTGCGGGTTTTGAGTTTTAAATCATCAGACTCGCTTCACCGGCAACCCAAGAATCGCCCAAATGGTCACCCATTTACGTGCTGACAAGGATCAACGTTCTTTCACTTCAGAGATCCGACGAGAATTGGTCTTTTCAACGTGATATATTCGCAGTAGATATTTATCTACCTCCCACAGCGGTAAGATGTGACACAAGGTCGGGAAAGTGGGGTTTGAAAAGTCAGCGCCCGAGAAGGTGAGCACTCTGGCCTACAAAAAATGCCTGGGCAGCCCCGTCGGCATCGCCTCAGGCAGTAAGCAATAAACTTACTCCTCCGCAAAGAGGGGAGGCAAAGCCTGGGAGGGTGGACCTCCTAGAACTACACAGGACAGTCCCATAGAACGGCGTAAATCAAGCCCCGAAGGCCAAGACAATACCAGTCTATGGGGTGCAGTATCCATCGGAACAGATACTACACTTTGATCTTGGCCAAAAGGCCGAGAAACGTGATATATTCGCAGTAGCAGTAATAGTTGTAGTAGTTCGATTAATCAGTGTTATTTAATGTTTATTATTATCACGTGGTAAAACGCTCGTTGTACGCGTTGAGTAGTAGTAGTAGTAATAGTAGTAGTAGTAGTAGTAGTAGTAGTAGTAGTGGTGGTGGTAGTAGTTTTAATGTGTCATGAAATTGCGTGACTCTATAATAATCAGAAAGGTTTTGTTTCCCTTCTTTGTTAGAAAAGAGCATGCACCTAAAAGCAGTTGGATATCTTTATGCAAACCACAACACTTATATATAAACCACAACACTTATATATAATCGTACTCGTAGAAGAGACCCTTGGAAATTCCATGGTGCTTTCTACATCAATTTGTATAATAAGATTTATTTGAAACAATAAATCTCTATCAGAGGCAATACTATTATGTAAAAATGACTTTCTTCTTTCGTAAAGATAAATTGTCATTATCAGCACAATATTCTTTAAATAAATAATTTATGTATTTATGTATTTATTTAAAATCAATGTAATTCTTTTTAAAACGTTAAATATTCTCTATCTTCTTATCGTAAAAATAATTGTCAGTTCAATGTATTTATTTAAAATTTTATTGAATACTAGCGGAACCCGTCGCCCGGCGTTGCACGGGAGAAATTAGTACCTATTTCATGACGTTGAATAAAAAAAAAACGGCCTTTAGTTCTTTCTCCACCCCCACCCCCTATACCGTGTTGGCGAATGTTTTAAATTTAAAAAAAAAAGAAAAAAGTGACAGAGTTGAACGGGATCGAACGCTTATACCGTCAATCAGTACACCACCCTTCTCACCCAAAGCGCCACGGCCTCGAGTTAAAAATACAGGTGAAAATAGGCTAATAACGCTATGCTTGTTTATTGACATGCGTGTTATGTTAACATTTAGATTCTGCCGACCAAATGGAAAGTTCGACAATGACACGGTGTAGGTCATTTTTTGATGAAGTAAATTCATTTGGGCAATTTTTCTATAATATGCGTGTTTAAGGTGTATGATTTTGAAAATGTAAATGTATCCGGGTCTACCAGTATCTTGGTGCTTATTGAATTAAATAGGAAGTCGATTCGATCAAGAAATTTTAGCCGCCATGTTGAATCATGAATGTTGCATGAATTGTGTTCGTTAATTTCATTCGCTTAATTCCGGAATGAATATAAATGTAGAAGGTAGAATTAGATAGAACGTAATCTGATAATCGCGAATAATCATCGGAGTGTAAGGGAGCGGTTGTTAAGTTTTTGCGTATTGCTTAATATTATGTAGTAAAATAATGCCAGACAAATACGAAATAACAATGGGTGTTTTGTGTAAATTATACTGTGTTTATTAGTTCCCGGTGTCGATGAGTGTAGTCACAGTACAGAATTGTTAGGGAGAAAAGTTTTTACTACCACCTATATGGAGTTGGTATTTCGGAGAGTCGTGGCGGCCGGGCCGAATGTAATATTCAGTGTTAGTTTGGAAAGAAGAATAACAGATATACTAAAACACGCTCGAGTGAATAAGTGCAATGTAATTGTGAGTTCAGTAGCCCGTGATGCATGTGGTTATTTTCCTATTCTCCGAGAAGGTACAGGGGAAAAAACGTCTCTACTTTATATATTAGATTTCAAATAAAATTGTAGTCGACGGCATAATTTGATTTGGGAACAATTCATTTTAAAATGGGTAAATTCAGAATTGTTTATTTTAGCGACATCAGATTAATCACCATCGCAGCTAGTTGGACGATCTCATTTTGTTAATGTGTAAAGGTGATGACGCGCGTATGAAGGTGAAGTTGCTTAGCCCATTATTATATAGATATTAGCGATGGAAGCGATGCTGGTATAGTAAATGGGCGTCACATGTTCCCGTTAAATACGGTCAATGCATCGTTTTCACTAATGGGAAACGTTTGATTTGGTTTGGTTTAGTTATTTTTTTTACGCCATATCAACATATTTGGAGTAATTCGATCCCGGATCGAGTTATTTTGGTAAAAAAGTTTTGTACTTCAAGTTCTTTAATATTTTCAAATATTTAAAAGATTTGTTAGATTTGTATACGAATGGTTTGTAAACCAATTTCTTTTGTATGTGCGTATTTTGTATTTGATGTTTATTCCATCGCTTGCGAAGATGACCATGATCATGTAGTTCTTTTGTGGGTCCGGAGATAGCTCGTCAGTCCGAACCAAGCTGTGAAGTTTCTCCCGCATGTAGAGCACCTGTGAGATGATTCGGTAGCTGACTGCTCTGTCTTTTCGAATAGCACTATCCTCTTGCGTTCCTCGATGCGTGCAAATTCAGAAATCGTGGCCCGTTTGTGGCTTGCAGTACGCCAGGAACATCTCTTCTGAGCTAGGGTTTGCCCACGAATCGGAATACAACCCGAACTGTTTTAGGGACACCTTCAAGCTGTCTCTGAACCGTTTCTGCTGTCATCCTGTGATTCTCTTATCCTTTCGCCAGCTCACCGTAAAGGAGCTGTTTGAGGAGTTTTGAATCTGACATGCGGCATATATAACCCGCCCAACGAACCTGACACTGTTGCAGCATGGTGTATGCTGACGGGAGGCTTGATCGGGCTGAAACCTCTATGCCCGGTATCTTGTTTTGCCACTTGATTTTTATCAATCTACGAAGGCAGGTCATGTAGAAATGGTTCAGTTTCTTGGCGTGTCTGGCATATATTGTCCAAGTCTCGCAGGCGTAAGAATCGCAGTTCTGCATACCTGAAGTTTGATCTGCAGTCAGAATTTCTCTACGCTCCCATACAATGGATCGAAGATGTCCAAAGGCAGTTCTAGCTTTGGTTATCCTGTCATTATTTGTGAATAAGTAGCCTGTAATTGATTAATTATATTTAACCAATAGATGTGACTCTTGACAGGTACTAGCACTCATGGTCAGAGTGGACTTGGGAGCAATGGTAACTAACGGGTGACTCTACAATTTAAAAAGCTCTCAAATTGAGGCTTAATTTCCGGGTGTAGTTTTCTGTCACACCAAAGACGATTGAGAATAAAGAGAGCTTCATTAGTTAATAAGGTTGGGAAATAGGGTAGCTGGAAGAAGGGTAGTCAGGGCTGTGGACAATGGGTGTCGGGGTGGTGGAATATGCTAATGACAAACACCTTTCCCAAAGATATCCGAATGACTTTAGATTCTTGCACATGATAAATTTTATTTGACGCATAGATGGAACTCTGATAGGTACGACCACTTCGCGCCAGAGTGGATATGGTACTAATAATAACTAAGGAGTGACTTCACACTCTCTAAAGCTCCTAAATTGGAGCCTCACCATCGGGTGCACTATAAGTTCATACCCAGGACTATAATGGGTATGAGACAAGAGTGACGCAGAGTAGCAACCCTAGTTAAAATCAGTGTCCTCGGTAATGCCGACCTAAACAGAGCTGATTAGAGAGAAGAGAACTAAATAACAAGTTACTATGTATTGCACGAAAGGAAACTAAAACCTTTGTAAGATTTTTATCATTCCAGTAATTATGAAAGCCATTGAGCTTATAAAAAAGAACTTTAAAAAATATCTGGCGAATATACTCGGTGGACCAAGTGCAAGAGAGATCAAAACAATTTAACTAAAAAGATCTATAACGGATGATTTTTGGCTCCATCCCCAGCAAAAGCAAAGAGAACAGAAAATTGAAAAAAAAGGGAAAGGTATGAATCCATCTCCAAATACGAGAGAAATAGTAGGGTAGGATGAACGTGCAAGCTTTGATAGGATAACTATTGAGAAGAATGAAAATTCCGTAATAATATCTGCAGCCAGACATTACTTACCTGGTGGAGAGAGTTGGTCTTGTTCTCCGCAATTCATGATTCGCTATAATTAAATTCATGTCTAGAGACCGTATGATAATTCAAGATTGTCATCGTTTTTTTTACTCGTGTTCGCACCTAACAAGGTATATTGCCACTGAGATGTAAGGGGATACTGTTAACTAGGAACCAGATTTATAGTATAGAGTTGGGTAGCAAGTTGTTTGTTCACATTACATTTAAATTTCTGTATGTTGGTAAGGAGAACGGAATTGCAAAGGCCAGCTGTCTGAAAAAAAAAGCTATTAGAATGGAAGCTTTTCCGGCATCTAGAACCCTCTACAGAAAAAAAAGTTTGATTTTTCTGCTAGTCGGGTGAGTGTGAGGGGTTCAAATTAAGTAAGTTCAGCAGAGCACATTATGTGAAAGTATTTAAAACAAAAACAATCACAGAGATGCAACACTGTGGCGATGCGACAGGGCCCTGATCTTGGCAGACAGTTATCAATTATTTTTTGCACCCTGCCCAACGGGGAGAGGCTAGTGGTTGGCGCACCAGACCAGATGTGGCAACAACACTCCATGTACGGGCAAATGGTGGTTTTATAGGGATATAGGATACTAGCAGGTGTGAGAAGTTTTCTAACCCAGTACAGGGAGCCTACCTTCTTTGAGTCCGACTCGGCAGAATCTATTTACTTATTCCACTTCATTTTGACTGAAAATGTCAAACCTAGCAGTTTAAACGTTGGACTCTCTTTGTTATCTAGAGAGATGTCATAGGCCAGAAACATGTATTTCAGTCGTTAGGGTTAGGGTTAGGGTTAGATTTAAGGTTAGTGGTAGGACACTCGTTTTGCGTGTTGAATGCTCAGTTTTCAAATCTCCGTTTACCCCTGCAATACTTCTAGTTGTCTTGTATCTCTTTCTGCCACTGGAATTTGGCAATTTCGGGTCAGAATAAATGAGGTTGGAAATTTCGCATTAGTATAATAGGTATCTCTTATTTGTGGTGTCTATTATGGCATAATCACGTTTACAAACCGTTCCTCGTGAAATCACTGAAGTTAAGCGGCGTTGAGTCTGCTCAGTACCAGATGGGTGACAAATTGGAAATGCTAGGAGCTATATGTTGGAAAATGGTGACGAGTCGAAATACGTATATCATGAAAGAAACTGAAACGAAATACTTTATTTTGTTGTAAAGATGAGTAAAGGAAATTAGCTAGGCACCATCAAATATGGATTTGTCATAATCACCATTATCATATTTCGTTTATCGTACGTTTTACATGCTGACATGTGTTGGACGGCTTTAAGAAATTGACATCCAAACTAACATATCTCTGACCAAGTCTTTATTTATCCCTCTTACTCTTAAATCCATTTTTATCATTTGCTCATATGTTTACGTTTTGAACTGGGCCTAAGTGTTATACATCGACTAACCTAAGAACTCTCATTAATTCTTTTAAACGTGGTTATACCATCGAAGTTTTCATTTTCTGCACACATCTCCCGATACTATCCAGATTTTATTTTCCTCGTATTCATCAGAGCTAAACCTGTCATTCAAGAATATTAATGACAAACTTCGAGAAATAGACTGACTTAATTGTTTATACTAGATCAGGGGCGGGCAACCACCGGCCCGCGGGCCACATCCGGCCCGCGGAGGCTTAGCGTCCGGCCCGCCACCCTGCTATGCTTAATTATTACAATCCGGCACGCGGACCTTCCAGTTAAACTCATATCATTTTGTGACATAGACGTAAAAGTAGGTTTCAATTAAGATTTACAGTGGGATAAAAATGTATGAATATCAGCGAGCGATGATGCATGTATATTTCATTTTTCTTTAACTATTAAGAGATAAAAATAGAAAAAGAGAAAGAGAGAGGCAAAGAGGAAACGTGAGACGAGGAAAGTGCATGAAACATAGAACCTATGCGAGGTGTGTCAAAACGAATGCTAGATCAACTTGCTACTTCCCCCGTCATTATTTTTTATATTCCAAAATGGCTCTTCGTCGATGCCTTTTATAATATCGCATACAGAAGTCTCTTGAGAAAAAATATCAGATCTGTAGAGTGTTCAATGCAATTTTTGTACAATTTATTCATGCAAACAAAATATAGTAATTCTGAGATTTCGCTTTTCACTCTGGCCCGCGATCTCCTTCCAAAAGTCTCATCTGGCCCTCACTCTGAAAAGATTGCCCGCCCCTGTACTAGATGCCTGTTTCCGTAATCCTTACATATTTTTCCAGCTCAGAAAAATATATATACAACAATAAATTACAGCCACGTGGCACATGTTAATAAATGTCTTGCCATTCCAATGACTGTGAACAATTAACACCGTGCATGCTATCGCTTCAATAAAAAAAATAATGTTTAAAAATGATAAAAGGCAACATCAAATGAATGACTAAAAGGCATTCGACAAGAATCCAGTTCAATAAGCTGGAAATGTTTCGAGTGGATTAGTCGAGATCCATTTCTAAAGAAGCTATACGATTACCAAGCAACTCGGCGGACGTTTGCGTCACCCGATACATTTTAAATGGCGCCATAATTACGTCATATGATTTAGCGGATCTCCGTGACAAAACGCCAGCCGCAAATTTAATCCCCGAATCCATTTTTTGTATTAAGTTTGTTGGACTGATTTTAACTTAATGGACACTCCGAAGAGAATTGATACTTTTTTTTCTGCCTATTTTTTCCTTTCTTGCTCTCACAGATCTAATTATTTAAAAAACGGACTAAAATAACCTCGATATATCTCATTATCTCTATCCATCTATTGATCTATCTGTCCGTATAACTCTCTCATGCAAACACAGATAATCTCTTTCCGATATGAAAAGTGGATGACAGATATTCGTAATTTATTAACAGTACTTCCCTTTTCTCGCAATTAAAATTCTTTTAAACTGGACTTAAACTAATCTTTCGCTTTTTTCTGTCCATCTTATTCTCTCTCTCATTCATATATATATATATATATATATATATATATATATATATATATATATATATATATATATATATATATATATATATATGTTGGATAATGGCCCTGTGAGGTCGGACGCATGTTGAGTGGACGTATGTGTAGAGGATCGTTTGGTTTGGCTTGCGCGATTTAGTGCGGGTGAACCCGTGCAACCGAGTGCAAAATAGGGCTGTTCTCACAGTCGGAGCTCACAAGCGTTGACAGGGCCACCACGTTGACGAGACCTCAGGTCAAGGGTCAAGGTGCACCTGCGCATAGGGGTTCTGTGACGTCACGGGCTTTTGTGTGGGAAACTGAGTTTTATCAGTCTGGTTTTTGAAAGCAAGCTGAACAGACGTATTTTTCTATGTACTCCGAAATGAAAAGGGGAATTTATTTCCCTAAGAGAATACAGGCATGAGAGTCCTTCTTCTCTCTTCCTCGAATGGCTAAGGATGTAAGCTAGGAATTAACTACGATAAAGTAGTAATTTGATCTCTCCCTCAACGCTAGTGAAATATCTCTAAAAGCGACAGTAAACTGACGCCTGAATAAAACTAATAAAAATTAAAAAGATTGTTGCCTCCTGAATCGTGTTATGAACGTTTTTCTTACAGACACAGCGGAAGGCGATGTTCACGGCAGTACAGAAGCGAAGAAAGAACTCAATCACTAGACGACATCGAGACGACACCCCTCCACAACGAAGAAGAAAAGGTACGAGAAATTAAAGAGTATGCAACATATATATATATATATATAAATATATATATATATATAATTATTTAATAATAAATATTTAAATGTTATCTACATACGTATACGTTTCATACTTATGGAATCATCAGTGTAAAAATAACCATCCACGCCAATCGCACAATTCACAATCCGGAAAAGAGTCTTATTTAACTCCAAATCCGATCGCGCTATCCGATGAGGCTAACGTAAATCTCTAGAGACAAGATGAGAAATAAATCCTATATATGTCAATGTGAAGCGGGCAGCTATAGTCGGCCGTCATAACAATGTTTAGCAGTGAGGAACATGCATAATAGCTTTTGACGGCTTCTTATATTTACTCATTACAGCGGCAAGCTGAGAAGGGGCTACAAATAATTAATTAATAATAAATGTTTAAATATGATCTACATACGTATACGTTTCATCATTCCGGAATCATCATGGAGAAATAATATATATATATATATATATATATATATATATATATATATATATATATATATAAAAAATATGAAACTAAAAGTATACTTTTAGTAGATAGAACCTATAATGAAATGATTTAAGCTGAATATACGAGATAGAGCAATTATAAAGATAGATGAAAGAAGAGTGATAAACATGTACGAATGACAAATTTATTTTAACTTCGATTGTTCAATGCAAGCTGTACTCGGTAAAAAAACATGTGTATTATTCTTTCCTTAAGCCAAGGCTTTTCAAGGATTAAAATCTTATCATCAGAGGGATTAAATAGATAGATAAGTTGGCAGTCGAAGAGCCAAAATTAAAAATTTGAAAAAATATTAAGTAATCGAGAGTGACTTTCCATCTTTTATATATATATATATATATATATATATATATATATATATATATATATATATATATATATATATATATATATATATTATAACCTCGTAATTTAGGTTATAATAAATAATAACTTGTAAATAAAATGGATGAACTATCGAGATAAACGTTTAACAGATTTATTAAAACTGAACACAGAATGAATTAATGAGTTAATTTGCCGCTGAACGCGATTGACATCTTAACAGTCTGGAAGCCGTGATCTGTGTTTACTTTTCCTCCGGGCATCCTCCATTTCCAAGAGCGATAACTCTTAACTTTCGAAATGGTTCAAGGGGCGTAACTCGTTTTCGTTAGTTGTCCTAACAATATATATATATATATATATATATATATATATATATATATATATATATATATATGTATCCTCAGAAAACTTAGCTAACTTAACCGTAACTAAAAATACATTTTAAAGTAACTTTGTAATAAATTTCACACACAAAGTAATTATAAATAAAATTTCCTTTCTCAACATAGAAATAGAAACCGATACAAACAAGTTCACTACTTACCTGTACAAAAGGTCTACAAGCACAGATTCAGGCCTACTTAATTTTAAAAGCCATCTCTTTACAGATACAAATGACCGTAGTAACAAATCGTATTTACCGAGCCGAACGCAACTAATCGACTAACTACATATTCTATATAGCACTTGTCGCCATTAAACAAACCCTAATTAATTATAACTTCCCCAACCACATCGTAGATCAGCAGATCAAACACTCCCTAGCTGTCATAACTAAAAACGCTAACAACAATAATAACAATATATATATATATATATATATATATATATATATATATATATATATATATATATATATATAATGCATTGATAATGGGTTATATTTTCAATTTATAATACTGACCCAGCAATGCTTTAAAACTGAACGACCCATTTATTAAACTACGAGCACGCCAATGCTTTCTTCGTTCGACAACCAGAATTTGAATTCATAACCGCGAACGACATCGGCGTGGATACATCATAACAAGGATATTTCATCAGAAAAACAAAACAAAAAAGTTTGTTTATTTTTTTTTTGTTTTTGTGTTTTTTTATGCAAAAAAAAATGCCACAATACTGGTCAACTCTGATGATAAAATTTTATTCCGAAATTAATAAGATTAAAGTAAAAAAAAAATTAATTAATCTTGCATTGATAATGGCTTATATTTTCAATTTATAATATATATATATATATATATATATATATATATATATATATATATATATATATATATATATATATGAAAATATTTGTTTTGATTTGAATAAAATAATATACGGATCTAACAAATGGTTTCTGAAGGCATTTTGTGTCTGGAAGGGATTGTCTCCTTTCATACTGACGTTTGCCGGTTTGGCATGAAACACATGTGTATATGGGTTTAATTTGAAAATAATATTTATTTGTAAATAATCATTCAAAGCTCTCGCCATATAGAGCAATTTAAGTGAAGTTGTAAACAAGCCGTCATTCTGCGTAATACATAGCTCTAGGCCCGCCTATTTAGAAAGAACAGAATATACTTATTTTTTCTTTCTTTTTCATCGTCCCTCCTGCCACCAGTCGAACGACTTATCCGCATACCTTTTTATAGTTTTAAATAATGTATTTATTTTTTTCAATACCGACAATTCCATTGAAAAGAGTCGGACGAAAGGCGTTTTGGGTTCATTATAATTTTAATCGTATTCTTGTTAAATAGTACATTTTTTCTTCTAAAATCATGATTAAACAAGGTTTGTATGTTGAGCAGCCATAGTGTTTATAGTTTTGTGGGTGTATTTGCTTTCCTTTGTGTGTGTGTGTTTTTGTGTATTTCAGCTTTTATCGAGGTATGTTTATAATATTGTGTGTGTGTGTGTGTGTGTGTGTGTGTGTGTGTGTGTGTGAATCCGTTGTGTTGCCGCTTTTGTACAGTATGTGTGTTAGATATTGAGTGGGTAGATCTCTTAGTTGAGAATAATAGGAAATTGAAACCGCTGAGAGATAAGTCGAAGTCAACTTGATGGTCCTGAATTGAAAATTGCTTAGGCTATTGGGATGTTCTAAAAAGGAATATGACGTCACATTGTTCAAGGGGTGAGGGTTATAGAAAATGAGAGTTCGTTAAGAAGCACGTGAGGCATTCGGGCGTGTAAGGGTAGGCTGACAAGATATAACTAATGTGGTTTCGATATCTTCCTCAGTTTTCCTCCACAAACTGGTCACTCATTTTGAACAAAGACCACACTGAATAAATGATCGCTGTCTTCCACCAGTTCTGTGTCGAGTTAGTCTTTTTGAAAGCATGAATAAGAAGTTTTAATTAGAGAACAGAGAGTCTGAGAAAATCACTTAGAAACACGTAAAAAAAACAGAACGACCGGTAACCGTAGTATGAAGAACTCTTGTGATGCTAACGACAACTTGGTTGATGCGCGTATGACACAAGGCTGAGAATGCAACAGTTTGTTAATTGGCATTTGTTAATTCCAGCATGGAAATATAATTAAAAGGGTTGGCATGCACAACAACAAAAAATAAAAAGAGATATTTCTAGTTAGAGATAATTACAATTGGATATTGAAATAACATAGAAAATTAGTTTAATAAGCGAAAAAGTTAAAAAAAATTCTACATGTTTTTTAAGAGAACATGTGATATTGGGAAGATACAGGGAGCGACGTAGAGATAGAAGAAAGTAAGCACAAAAAATGGAAGACCCGGCAGAGAGAAGAAAAGGACAAAAACTTATATATATATATATATATATATATATATATATATATATATATATATATATATATATATATATATATATTTAAATAAATAAATTGCTCTATTTAATATATTGAGCTTTACACTGTCACGATAGATTATTATTATTAAACGATAATTTAATTATCGTTATAATTCTACACCTATACATTATATATATATATATATATATATATATATATATATATATATATATATATATATATATATATATATATAATAAAATGTATGATGAAATAAAAATTGGAAAAAGAACAATATTTATTGAATCATCAAGTAGTTTAAACAAGGAATATATAAATTAACATTATTTTCCTTCCCTTAACCCATGGATTTTCAAAAATGCAAGCTTTTATCATCAGAAGAGATCATCGGGATAAATCAGTAAAAATTATATTATTGTTAGCACAGATTTGAAAATAGAAAAAATAAATATAAAAACACAAAAACACACACAAATATTTTTGAGCAAAGAAAATCAACTTCGATTGAAAAATGCACTATGTCCAAAACAGGTAAATCCAGTATATCATGATTGTCAAGATAATTATAGCAGAAAGTGGTCAAGAAATTCGAATAATATAAGGGTACATATCCGTAAAAAAATTCTACGTGTTTTTTTTAAGAGAACATGTGATATTAGGAAAGTAAGGAAGCGACGCAGAGATAGAAGAATGTAAACACAAAAAATGAAAGACTACGTCTGTAGATAATTAAATATTTATCATAATTATTTGTAGCCCTCTTTCGGCAGGGCGCTCTAATGAGAAGTAATACAGGGCGTCAAATAATTGCTATAAATGCATGTCACTTCTTGTTGAACACTGTTATAACGGCTGACTAGTGTTGCCCGTTTTTCTCGGCTCAATATGATTTATTTCTCGTCACTTCGTATAGTTATTCAGATTAGCCTTATTGGTTAGGGGGTCGAGATTTCG
The DNA here is from genome assembly GCA_963556195.1 of Sepiola atlantica. Classification (NCBI taxonomy): domain Eukaryota; kingdom Metazoa; phylum Mollusca; class Cephalopoda; order Sepiida; family Sepiolidae; genus Sepiola; species Sepiola atlantica. The sequence continues at coordinate 2,821,596 of OY744536.1, read as the reverse complement.
AATTAAAATTGACTCTTGTTCCGGGGTTCGAATCGTGCGACTGGTTTGAATAGTTATCTCTACACTGATAATTCCGCAAGTATGAAACGTATGCGTCTGTAGATAATTAAATATAATATATATATATATATATATATATATATATATATATATATATATATATATATATATATATATATATATATATATATATATATATATATATATATGAAGAGAAAACGCCAATACACATATCGGATTGACATCCTCTATTTTATCAACAAAACGACCAGGGCACAAAAACAGAAACCAACCCGAATTCACTTAAACAACAAAACCTAAAACCGGGGCCATAAAAATCAGCTCCTAGAGACAGTCTAACAAAAAGGCGCAAAAAAGCCAAAAATGTTGATCACGTGGGGTGATTTGAATTACGTCCGCCAAACCACTGATCAAACAATATAAAAGCAGACCGCGCCACAACATCTCCCTCGTTTCCTCTTTCTCTATCTCTTCTTTTCTCTTTCCTCTTTTTCAGAGAACACAAATTGGCTACCCCTCGCTTTTAGGCGACGGGGTGCCAGCACGTCGGCTGATTACTACACACATACACATACACAAAGACTTACACTCCTATCATTCTTCAACGCATAAAACCACACACTGCTGACAAAGACACACACACACACAAATGCCTAAACGAATTATCAACTCACGCATACATATTCGTACAACCACGAACAAAAGGCGACACGCACATTCACACACTTCGACACTTGGCTACACTACGCACATATATACACATTGATAAATCACAGGCATGAACATTTATCGTTTCTCTAACTGGACACTTGAAATGAACACTTAATGCTCTGTAATTTGTAAATATATAAATATTTTGTGTTACCTTTAAACAACGTTTTATTCTTCCTTCAACCATATGAATGCCTTATCTTTCATACATGTTTTTCCATGTTTTATCTGTTTTTTACCCTTTCAAACATCTCTTTACCAATTAAATGGCCCCTCTTGAAAAGACAGAAAAAAGAAAAAAGAAAGAACACACACACACAAGAACAATTTTTAAAAAGGGAAAAATGGACAGAGAGACGGTAAAACATTGGTTTATAGTTTTTTTTTTCTTTTTTTATTTGGGCTTTTTCTCTTCTTGAATGTTTGTGCGTATATTGTGTCTTACTCGTAGCATGAGAGAGTCAACGGAGAGTTCAAAACTGAGCGACAAATAAAATAATCAAATTCAATTCGAAGTAGACACTATTTGACATATTTGAGAAAATAGGGTACTTAGTGATTGAGTGTGGTTTTGATGTAAGTTTTCTTTTACTAATTTTTTTTAATGAATCAGTCCGTGGTTGTAAGGGTTCGTTTCATTTCTCTTTTTTTTTCTGTATGGCGAATGTGTGAACCGCTATGAAGATTGAGCGATTGGCCTTTGAGTGGATGAGGGTCACGTCGGGCAATTTCTGTGGCGAAACATGTTGAAAGACGTTTCGTGATTGATTAATTCAGGGATGTTATGAGTGCCGACATTGGTCGTAAGAGGATATTACCTTACACTCCAAGGTAACGTCACGTGTGGTCGACGAGGAATTCCGGCCGACGCGGGAATTAATATAATCATAATAAAAAAAAGTGTGATAATAAAAATGTCTGGCTTTACTTCATTCTTAAGGTGAGGAGGGGTAGACCTTGTCTGACCTTGCAGATGAGAACAGAAAATAATTCAGGGATATTTATCGAACGTTTTGGAAGGAATGTTCGATATTGAGCGGATAAATCCAATAGTTTATAATTTAGTTTGTTGAGAATAACATGAAATTGAAACAGCTTCGAGAGATTAGTCAGATCAATTTGATGATGTCGAGTTTTTAAAATTACTTAGGTTAGGGAAATGAACTAAAAACGGATATTAAGTCACATGGTTCAAAGAGAGATGGCGAAAGAAAAAAGAGTCCGTTTAGAAGAACGCGAGGCATTCGGACATGTAAGGGTAGGTTGACTAGATATAACTAATAAGTGATCTCTCTCTCTCTCTATCTCTCTCTCTTTCTCTCTCTCTCTCTCTCTCTCTCTCTCTCTCTCTCTCTCTATCTATCTATCTATCTCTCTTTCTTTGTGTGCCTTCCTCTTGACTGGTCAGTGATTTTGAGCGAAGATCACAATGAATAAATGACCACTCTCTTCCATCAATTTTTTGTTAAATTATTTTTTTTTACAGTTTGAAAAAAAACTTTAATTACAGAACGGCATCCTTACAGTCGGAGAGGTTTACGTAGAAACGCATAAAAGACAAACGACTAGTAACAGGGGTATGAATAACTGTTGTTAAATTTGATGTTTGCAATGATTATAGCAACTTAGTTGCTAAATGTATGACAAAAGGCTTAGAACGCAACATGTTAGATATGCGTTCATGCCTCTTGTAATGCGTGTGTGTGTACCAGAATATAAGTAGGTATGAATATATTTCTCTTCTATATTCGGGTATGTCAGCTTATTATAAGCGAATTATATTGATGTACATTTGTATTTTGCATGTTGTGTGTAGTTCGACCAGGTGTATATTTTTGTTAGTAAGTGTACATTTACTTGTTCCCCATACATCCATATTGCATCATTCTATCAGAATCTGTATGTAACATATGCACATATTGTTGGATAATGGCTTGTGAGAGTTGGACGCATCTATTTGAGACGGGTTTGACTTACGCAAATTGTAGCGGAGTCATCCCGTGCAGTTCGGTTCGATGTGTTCCCACGGATCACGCTGACAAATCATCTAACCTTAAGGTTAAGGGTTCAGATTGCACCTGTGCGATCACGAGGTTTGATGACGTCAGAGTTCTCGCCGTGGGAAAAGTGAAATCGAGATTGAATCAGTTCTGACTTGGAAGCGACGAGACTGGACCGGCAATCATATAGCTGTTACGAGAAAGATTCGGAATGACAAAAATATAAGAGCTAGTAGTGAATCTTTCACCCTCATCCCTCTCTCAAGTGATTACTAAATGACTAGTAAATTTAGTTAGCATAAACTCTCTCTCGATCACAGCGAACTCGTTCAAGTCGGCTAATTAAAATAGTCAAATAAAAGCGGCTCTTTAAAACAGAAAAAGACTTTGCTGTACTTGTTAAGAAGTTTATTTCAGAGCGAAGATAACAGCCCGAAAGGAATGATGACAACGGCGCTTGCGGGGACGGCGAAGACGACGGCCATAGAAGTCCCGACAGCAAATAGTTGCAGAAGAAAAAGGAGTGCAAATAGTCATACGGCAGAGACAGCAGGCGAGGACGGATGGCGGCGAGACGAAGAGACGTACAAACAGTACGAATAGTTCCCGGGCGGTTGAAGTTCGCGGAATCTAGTGAATGACATATCGCTCCATTTGAATCAACAGCGAAGTTCTACGACGACCAAAAGAGTTATTGGGAAGCCAATAACCAGCAATGTAACAATATATCTCCCATATATATTTACAGTTATACATACACATACATAAACATATACATCAATGTAATATATGCACATATATCTCCCATATATATTTAAAGTTATACAAACATATACATAAAAATATACATCTATGTAATATATGCACATATATCTCCCATATATATTTACAGTTACACATACATATACATACATATACATACATATACACTACTACCATTCCCTTGTGAAAATCTGAAATATAAACATAAACAAAGATATATGCACACCCACTGGTAAAACCACACACACACACACACATGCATAAAAGGTAACGTACAAATATAAAATATACCAGGAAAAATCCACACGTATATATCCACGCGCTCATTACAAGAAGTACGAACGCACATCAACAGATCCCGAAGAAGACCAGCAGAACACACAGATTAACACAAAAAGACGCAGCTTAATATAGTGATTGAAAAAAAGCACAAATACACAAACACACACACACACACAAACGGGATCAAATACAAAAGCAAAACAGACACACATACACTGACGGAAAGGACCCTATAAGCAATGAACAGGGCCATGAAAAGTAATTAATGTGTGACTGTTAACCATGCAAACGCTGCTAAATCTGCACTCACCTGAAGAGGGTATTATTCATCTAAAACACGTTTCATATGATATGAAAAATGTAAATAAAAAAAATAGTAACGTTCGCTACCTTATATATATATATTTCTTCAAATGGAATTACATATCTGATGAAAGCGGACCACCGCTTGAAACGCGTTATATAAAATTATAAAATTATAAAACAACAAAATAATAAATAAATGCTGAAAAAAACATTCTACAAATGTTGGTAGCCTTAATCCTTTACATATATACTTTTCTCTCGTTGGAACTGCACTAATACTGCACTACCCTCTTTTCTATATATATATAGATAGATATATATATATATATTGATTGATTGATTGATTGATTGATAGATAGACGGCAATACAATCTATAAATAGATTGAGTAGAAGTCTTAACCTTTAGTAGTAGTAGTAATCCCGAGGAGATGTGGTCATTATTTCCATAATCTTTTCATTAATTTCTCTCGACTGATTAAGGATGTAATCATTGCCGGAGATTTTAATCCGACACATTAAAGGTGTTCGAAATCGATCAAACTCTTTCGTTTCGTGATTGCCGGAAGCCAATAAAATATTCTCCATCATGATTCCGACCACTATCTCTGTCAACGACGAACGAATTCCGAAACCATTCAGTATCCGCCGTTCCTGCGCTTGGAATGATATCGTCATTTCAACACTAACGTTTCATGGCGAACATGCGCCGACAAAGAAACCTAGCATTCAAGTCGAATTTGACTTAATACGTTCGTTGATGATATCATCCCGGTGACTCGTGGCTTAGCGGATAAAGCGGTTGTGTCAGCTGGACAGTGTTAGATCAAGCGAGACATATCTGGTGAACGCGAGTTAATACCCTGATTGTTTTAGATCAGTCCATCAGGAATGAAGATGTTCATAAAATTAATTAATTTATGGCTATGTGCCATAAACACCCTGCTAAATCTGCATTCACTAGCAGAACAAATCACGGCTCAAAGAGGGCATTATTTACCGGGAACACATGTGGCATATGATATGCAAAAAATTGAAACGTTCGTGGCCTTCCATTTTATATATATATATATATATATATATATATATATATATATATATATATCGATCTATGTGTAAGTTAGCCATGCTGATGACGGCTGTGAGCCAGAAACACGTGTCCATGGATTACTTGTATGTACGTATAAAATATATATATATATATATATATATATATATATATATATACATATATATATATGTATATATATATATATATAAGTTAATCCAACAAAAGATATAAGAGACAACTAATATCTTTAATTAGTGAACATCGGGATAAAACTGAAGCTCAATATAGTGGATAGAGCATTAATATCATTATATAAAGTGAAAGAATAAAATAAGGTGCGAATCAAATTTTATTAGAATTCAATGTTCAGGCAAAGTACCTTAAAGTCCTTAACTCATGAGTTTTCAAAAAAAATTCTTCTCCTCAGAGGACCATTACCGCAATGACATTACTGCAGGTAATAAAATTAAACTTTGAAAATATATAAAAATATATATAAAAATACATAAAAGGATATAAAACATCAAATATATCAGCCCAAAACATACTTTTTTGTTAAAGCTATACAGTTCATCCAAGTCATACAATTTAAACATATATAATGATTGATATATATATATATATATATATATATATAACTTCTTTGTAATATAGCAGGAAAAATCCCAGCAGAGTGCTCGATTAATTGAGAATTAGAATTAAAAATTAAGAGCGTGAGAAATTGAAGAGAGCCGAATGACTAAGTCCTTCTGTGCTTGAAACCGACAGTACGAATGTTGTACTAATTTTTCTGTACCAATATATATATATATATATATATATATATATATATATATATAATTTTTAGTTAGATTCTAATGACCAAAAGAAAAATCAATCCATTATCATATTTTTTTTAATTTACTCTAGCGTTGCTGCTTTGTCGGTTGTTATTGTGTTTCCGTTAGTGTCCGACTCGCGACTGTAACGGGATCACATACATAACAATTCATATAGGAATACAGAAATAAATAAGAGAGACAAACTGTTTATGCGTGCGCTCCGATCGCTTCCTTCGTAAGAGGTCGATCGACACGTAAGCATTTATTATATAGCATGAGAAATATACAAGGGAGATAACTACAGAATGACTAATGCAAGGGAGGTAATTAGGATACTATTTGTATCTCGGGTGTAAACGCTGTTGCTGTTTACAAATGCCCGAAAGGGACGACACTACACCCTCCCCACCTCAATTAAAGTGTATACGTGCGTACGTATGCTAAGGGGAGGGAGTACAGTCCATTATTGTTCATCACTTATGTATGGAATATGTCCATGGGGATTCTCTGATTTCAAGGGGAACTCTCAACGTAAATTTCACCGATTAAACAATTGTTGTCTCAGTCAAGAAGGAAATCGAGTTTTTTTCTTTTTCTTTTGTTTCTTTTTTCAAAATACATAATTGAAGACTAACTTACGTCGTCTGCAGGATGGGGGAGGAATCGACTCCACAATTGGGGGCCTGGTTCTTTCGATTCTTCGGAATCAGAATCTGTTTCTGATTCCTATTCTCTCTTCTTCAGGGTAGTTGTCCGAATTTGTCCGCATGAAGAGTTGTTGTGGGTTGAACAGTGAGACCCTCGCCCTTCTTTCCCCGTCTGCATGTGTCTCCGCTGTTCTTTTTATCCCCGCACATCACGGCGTGGATCGTCTCGGTTCTGATACATCTGGTGGCTTTTATTTTTTGAGAAAAGCTAAGGAATCGAAGGTGTTAGATTCCGGTTCTGAACTGTCCGCTTCACCGATAAAACCGGTTGCTTCTCTTTTATCTGCTCTGTAAAGAGTCTTATACCAGTCATGTTGATTCATTCCTTCACTGTTCTTTGGGTTATTTCGTTTCATTCGAAGTGTTGATGGCATCCCCTGCTCATCAACTAGACCAATGCCCTCGCGTTTCTTTACTTTAGTTTCGATAACTTTGCTTTGTCGTCTGCTCGGTGTGCACTGTATAGAGACTATCTGTATTCTTCATGTTGCCTTCGTTCTTGTACTTTCTACCAGGATACGTGGCACCTTTTGGGACTTTGCCAGCTCTCTTCTTATGTCTGGGCTTGAGTATCTGAAGGTTTTTTGCGTAAAACTTTCTTCTGTTCTTTGTCTCTGACACGGACTCTTCGAATGATTTGGGGGTGACATCAGAGTTTGGCCGAAATTGTCTATGTTCTTCTCTTTCGTTTCGGCCCGGGAGTTGCTTTGTCTTGTGTGTATCTGAAGGTGTCCTCGCAAAACTTTCATCGTTTTTTTTTTTCTGGCACGGGCTCTTCGAAAGGTTCTGGAGCAACATCAAAGTTTGGTCGAAACTGTCTTTCCATTTACTCCGTGTGTTCTGGTCTTTCGTTTCTTCGTATAGTTTAGTTTTTGTTTTCGTTTCGTTTTGGGATTTTTTTTTTGTTTGTTTGTTTTTTTGTTTGTTTTTAAAAAACGTGAGTTTTTTCGTTTAAAATTCTCGTCGCCATTGCAGCGTTGCTGCTTTGTCGGTTATTATTGTGTTTCCGTTAGTGTCCGACCTGTGGCTGTAATGGAATCACATATGCATAACAATTCATATAGGAACACAGAAATAAATAAGAGAGACAAACTGTTGATGCGTGCGCTTCGATTGCTTCCTTCGTAAGAGACCGATCGACACGTCAGCATTTATTACATAGCATGAGAAATATACAAGGGAGATAATTACATAATGACTAATGTAAGAGAGGTAATTAAGGTATTATTTGTATCTCGGGTGTAAACACTGTTGCCGTTTACAAATACACGAAAAGCACGACACTACATTTACTTTTCTAAATTTCCATATTTTCCGACTTCGACAAATACCTGTATGTTTTACTTCGTCTTACAAACAAAATTTATATTTATTTTTTTTTTCATTCTTAAGATTTTTTCATATCTTACGCACATTTCACAGCTCAATCAAAAAAAATATATAGTTTTTATTTTAACATTGCTGATCATCAGAGAAATTGTTAATTTAAGAGTAATGAAAAGCATATAAGTCCAGAACAATACATATATATATAGAGAGAGAGAGAGAGAGAGATTTTTTTAATTAATTAATTTATTTATAAACTAATTTATTGTATACAGATTTTTATAATTAATTTACAAATTTATTTTTCCATGCACAAAAGTTAGACATGGACGCGCGTTTATGGCTATAAGGTGTCATCAGCATGTTAATATTCGTAGACTATATAGATAGATAGATAGATAGATAGATAGATAGATAGATAGATAGATGGGAAGACAAATAAATAAGAATATATGTTTAGGGGCGAGGTTGTTTGTTTTTTTACATTGTATACCTTTTTAGCGTCCGAAATTCCATTTTCAAAATGCCGACATTCTATGCGATGTAGTAACAAATATTAATAAAGGTTTAATTTAATATCGATTCTTTTTTAGAGAGAACTTAGTATTTAATATTGGGGAAAACGCTCTTAAAGTCACATGCAGGAAAATAAAATAAAATATCTTTTAAAAATAGAACCGATATCAAATAAAATCTTTATAAATATGTTTACTTTGTTACTACATCTAAAATTGCAATGTAATTTAAAACTACAAATCGAATAATCGTATAGAATGACGGTTTTTAAGATAATTTAAGACGATGAAAACGTAGACACATTTTTTAAAAAAAACAAATAAAAAACAGTGGAATTTTAATTTGCTTATTAGTCGGCAAATTTTAATTTTACAATTGATACTTAATTGAAAGTTTTCTATTTCTAGACTTCATCAGAAAAATATTAGTTTGCGCAATATTTTTGTTGTGCTCGTACTGTCAACAAAGATAATTGCAAAAAAAAACAGCTGCTATTCCAATTACCTCCCTTGAAAATAATTCAAAATATTTTAAGAAACGTTTTGGTAATTTATACTTTTTTATTATTTAATCACTTGCAAAAAAACAGTTGCTATTCCAATTACCTCCCTTGAAAATAATTCAAAATATTTTAAGAAACGTTTTGGTAATTTATTCTTTTTTATTATTTAATCACTTGCAAAAAAACAGTTGCTTTTCCAATTACCTCCCTTGAAAATAATTCAAAATATTTTAAGAAACGTTTTGGAAATTTATACTTTTTTATTATTTAATCACTTGCAAAAAAACAGTTGCTTTTCCAATTACCTCCCTTGAAAATAATTCAAAATATTTTAAGAAACGTTTTGGTAATTTATTCTTTTTTATTATTTAATCACTTGCAAAAAAACAGCTGCTATTCCAATTACCTCCCTTGAAAATAATTCAAAATATTTTAAGAAACGTTTTGGTAATTTATCCTTTTTATTATTTAATCACTTGCAAAAAAACAGCTGCTATTCCAATTACCTCCCTTGAAAATAATTCAAAATATTTTAAGAAACGTTTTGGTAATTTATCCTTTTTATTATTTAATCACTTGCAAAAAAACAGTTGCTTTTCCAATTACCTCCCTTGAAAATAATTCAAAATATTTTAAGAAACGTTTTGGTAATTTATCCTTTTTATTATTTAATCACTTGCAAAAAAACAGTTGCTTTTCCAATTACCTCCCTTGAAAATAATTCAAAATATTTTAAGAAACGTTTTGGTAATTTATCCTTTTTATTATTTAATCACTTGCAAAAAAACAGCTGCTTTTCCAATTACCTCCCTTGAAAATAATTCAAAATATTTTAAGAAACGTTTTGGAAATTTATACTTTTTTATTATTTAATCACTTGCAAAAAAACAGTTGCTTTTCCAATTACCTCCCTTGAAAATAATTCAAAATATTTTAAGAAACGTTTTGGTAATTTATCTTTTTTATTATTTAATCACTTGCAAAAAAACAGTTGCTTTTCCAATTACCTCCCTTGAAAATAATTCCAAATATTTTAAGAAACGTTTTGGTAATTTATCCTTTTTATTATTTAATCACTTGCAAAAAAAACAGTTGCTATTCCAATTACCTCCCTTGAAAATAATTCAAAATATTTTAAGAAACGTTTTGGTAAGTTATCCTTTTTATTATTTAATCACTTGCAAAAAAAACAGTTGCTATTCCAATTACCTCCCTAGAAAATAATTCAAAATATTTTTAGAAACGTTTTGGTAATTTATCCTTTTTATTATTTAATCACTTGCAAAAAAACAGCTGCTTTTCCAATTACCTCCCTTGAAAATAATTCAAAATATTTTAAGAAACGTTTTGGTAATTTATACTTTTTTATTATTTAATCACTTGCAAAAAAACAGCTGCTTTTCCAATTACCTCCCTTGAAAATAATTCAAAATATTTTAAGAAACGTTTTGGAAATTTATACTTTTTTATTATTTAATCACTTGCAAAAAAACAGTTGCTTTTCTAATTACCTCCCTTGAAAATAATTAAAAATATTTTAAGAAACGTTTTGGTAATTTATTCCTTTTTATTATTTAATCACTTGCAAAAAAACAGCTGCTATTCCAATTACCTCCCTTGAAAATAATTCAAAATATTTTAAGAAACGTTTTGGTAATTTATACTTTTTTATTATTTAATCACTTGCAAAAAAACAGTTGCTTTTCCAATTACCTCCCTTGAAAATAATTCAAAATATTTTAAGAAACGTTTTGGAAATTTATACTTTTTTATTATTTAATCACTTGCAAAAAAACAGTTGCTTTTCCAATTACCTCCCTTGAAAATAATTCAAAATATTTTAAGAAACGTTTTGGTAATTTATTCTTTTTTATTATTTAATCACTTGCAAAAAAACAGCTGCTATTCCAATTACCTCCCTTGAAAATAATTCAAAATATTTTAAGAAACGTTTTGGTAATTTATCCTTTTTATTATTTAATCACTTGCAAAAAAACAGCTGCTATTCCAATTACCTCCCTTGAAAATAATTCAAAATATTTTAAGAAACGTTTTGGTAATTTATCCTTTTTATTATTTAATCACTTGCAAAAAAACAGCTGCTATTCCAATTACCTCCCTTGAAAATAATTCAAAATATTTTAAGAAACATTTTGGTAATTTATCCTTTTTATTATTTAATCACTTGCAAAAAAACAGCTGCTTTTCCAATTACCTCCCTTGAAAATAATTCAAAATATTTTAAGAAACGTTTTGGTAATTTATCTTTTTTATTATTTAATCACTTGCAAAAAAACAGTTGCTTTTCCAATTACCTCCCTTGAAAATAATTCCAAATATTTTAAGAAACGTTTTGGTAATTTATCCTTTTTATTATTTAATCACTTGCAAAAAAAACAGTTGCTATTCCAATTACCTCCCTTGAAAATAATTCAAAATATTTTAAGAAACGTTTTGGTAAGTTATCCTTTTTATTATTTAATCACTTGCAAAAAAAACAGTTGCTATTCCAATTACCTCCCTAGAAAATAATTCAAAATATTTTAAGAAACGTTTTGGTAATTTATCCTTTTTATTATTTAATCACTTGCAAAAAAACAGCTGCTTTTCCAATTACCTCCCTTGAAAATAATTCAAAATATTTTAAGAAACGTTTTGGTAATTTATACTTTTTTATTATTTAATCACTTGCAAAAAAACAGTTGCTTTTCCAATTACCTCCCTTGAAAATAATTCAAAATATTTTAAGAAACGTTTTGGAAATTTATACTTTTTTATTATTTACTCACTTGCAAAAAAACAGTTGCTTTTCCAATTACCTCCCTTGAAAATAATTCAAAATATTTTAAGAAACGTTTTGGTAATTTATTCCTTTTTATTATTTAATCACTTGCAAAAAAAACAGTTGCTTTTCCAATTACCTCCCTTGAAAATAATTCAAAATATTTTAAGAAACGTTTTGGTAATTTATCCTTTTTATTATTTAATCACTTGCAAAAAAACAGCTGCTTTTCCAATTACCTCCCTTGAAAATAATTCAAAATATTTTAAGAAACGTTTTGGTAATTTATTCTTTTTTATTATTTAATCACTTGCAAAAAAACAGTTGCTTTTCCAATTACCTCCCTTGAAAATAATTCGAAATATTTTAAGAAACGTTTTGGTAATTTATTCCTTTTTATTATTTAATCACTTGCAAAAAAACAGCTGCTATTCCAATTACCTCCCTTGAAAATAATTCAAAATATTTTAAGAAACGTTTTGGTAATTTATCTTTTTTATTATTTAATCACTTGCAAAAAAACAGTTGCTTTTCCAATTACCTCCCTTGAAAATAAATAAAAATATTTTAAGAAACGTTTTGGTAATTTATTCTTTTTTATTATTTAATCACTTGCAAAAAAACAGTTGCTTTTCCAATTACCTCCCTTGAAAATAATTCAAAATATTTTAAGAAACGTTTTGGTAATTTATCCTTTTTATTATTTAATCACATGCAAAAAAAAGCTGCTATTCCAATTACCTCCCTTGAAAATAATTCAAAATATTTTAAGAAACGTTTTGGTAATTTATCCT
>OY744536.1:2711517-2804017 GCA_963556195.1 Sepiola atlantica | reverse complement strand
AAATCTAGTATAGAGGCCTCAATTTTAGAGCTTTGCGTGTTTTCACACGTTAGTTGCCATATAGCACGGATTTTATCACCTTATCCGCTACGTGTCACTCGAGACTTCGTCTCTGTGACGTAATATAATGTACACGTCAACGCAACCTCTAACTTAACCACAAATGGAAAAATTATATATCTTACTTAATCTAACCTTACTTGGAAAATTCCAGTGTCTCATATTTGGTTTAAATAGAATCTGTTTTGGATATGATATAGGATATCTTTCTTTTAGTGAGAGGGAGCAGGCTGCAGACAATAGTGTCTGTCTATCGTGTGATTATTTGAAAGATTAAAAATGATATTATTATTGCTTTAAATAATTTTAGAATGATAACCGATTTAAAATGATTGTATTTTTATACCATTTTAGCCACCACCACCACCACCACCACCACCACCACCACCACCACCACCATCATCATCATCATCATCATCGTCATCGTCATCGTCATCATCGTCATCATCATCATCATCGTCATCATCATCATCGTCATCATCATCATCATCATCATCATCGTCATCGTCATCATCATTATAATCACTGTCATCTCCTTCTTCTACATCTTCTTCGGTTTAATATCCGTTTTACATGTTGGCATGTGTTGTGCGGCTTTTAGAAGTTTACTTTCAAAAGTAACCTATCTCTAACTAATACTTTATTTACTCCTCCTCTCGAATCAACCCTTTTCACTTCCTTTCATATTTTCCCTGGCCTTCCCCTGCCAACTGACCCTGATACCTCAACTGTTCTAAATCTACTACCCCAATCACTATCATCCATTCTTTCAATGTGACCAAACACACGAAGTCTCCGGTTCTGTACACCTCTCTCTATACTGCCAAAATTTAATCTCCCTCTGAAGAACTCACATCTAAAACTCACATTACACATCCATCGTATTGTTTTTTGTATCATTTCTCCATGCAACACATATCCTCAACCCTCATTGGCCAGGTTTCACACTGAGGACACATGCTTAATAAACTCTTTCTTTTGGGGGTCATGTTTCGAGCTGAGTCCTCAGTGATATGTTGGTTTCGGGTTTTTAACAACAGACAACCCCACTCAGTAACTAGGTCTTGCTTTAATCAGAAACGTCCCCCTACCTTGAAAGCGACACGTTACGAACTAAATAACATCTTAATAAATGACACTTTTTGACTTGTGTGTCTAACATTAAGGGACACGAATCTTGGAAAGAGTTGGCACTGTAGGTGAAGGGATTCTTCCCCTCGCAAATACTCCATTTTGACAGGGTTTATACATGTACATTGCTCCCAATTTCCCGTTTTCTAGAGATTCTATCAGACGTTTGTAAGTAACGCGTTTTAAATATCTTTAAATCGGCCTTGTGTCACACTTTGACTAATTGTGAGAGTAGAATAAAAAGTCCCACTTTTAAGAAGTTCTACAAAATAATAGAATTTTACAATGTTCTCCTTTGGGGGGGGGGGTAGTGTATTGTTTGATGTGTAATTTCCTCCACAGATGCATCAACGTGGGGTCATTTATGGTTGACGTTGCTCTCGCTGTTGTTGATGGTTCCTGTTGTTGCTGTTGTTGTTGTTGTTGTTGAAGTAATGTGTTTTATCGGGCCTTCACGTATCCATTTGCACTCGAACGTCTCCAGAACAGTTTCCTTTGTTATCTTACGCAGATTTTTCTTACATCAACAGGTAAACCAATACAGCAAAACATCTTTACCAAGTTGCTGTCCATAAACTTGTAGACAATATTTGTATTCAGTAACTGGAGTTCGTTTCCTGAAAATAAGCATTATTATTACAAGCAACGGCCGATCGCATATTGTTGTTCGTATGTATGACGACTAATGAACATATATTGCACTGTCCCCACAAAGGAGGAAGTAATGCCTGGGAGGATGATTTCATGACAACAGAATATATACTACACGACTCGCAAAGGATGAGGTAATGCCTGGGAGGATGGTATTATGACCACATAACAGATACTAGACTACTGCCTATACAAATGTAAATATTATTACACATAATATGACAATTAGCAATAGGAGTCGGACCAAAAGAAAGATAAATGACCGTAGACAGCAGGGGAATTCCATCAAACCTGATGTGAATGAGCAACGAATGGATAAGTCCATACCCACTTCACGCAAACGCATTAGAAGGAAAAACAACATCTGGTTTAACCCACCTTTTAATAACAACGTTAAAACCAATATTCCCAAGGAATTCTTTAAAATATTAGAAAACTCCTTTAAATACCCACATAAATATAGTTCCATACTTAATAAAAACTCAATCAAAATCTCCTACTCCACTATGCCTAACATAGCCCAAACAATAATTTCGGCAAATAGCAAAAAAATAAAATCTATCCAATCCAATGCTAGTGGTCCCAACCCCATAAATGCATGCAACTGCAGGCGTACCAGTGAATGCCCATTGGATAATAGATGCACTTACACTAGCATTGTGTACGCTTGTACTGTAACTGAAATAAATAATTCTACAATGAACCCTAGAGATCACATAAATGTACCTGGTACGGCATTCAACCTTGATGGGTTGAACTGGCTTCCTCCAAAGGAGAAAGTTTCATGTGAGTATCAAATTCACAAGCGGCTCCCAGTCGCATGTATATCCAGATTAGGGGAGATGACGACGTTAGGTTTTTGCAGTTATTGCAGGGAGTTATTAACATCCTTCTACATATAGCGCCTGGTATTTCTAAATGGTCACCCATCTGATACTGACCAAACTCAACGTAGCTTAACTTAAGCCCCATCCCCAAAACGTAGAAAGTTATACATGTGAGGGTGGTATCATGACCACGGAACAGATACTACACCCCACCCCAAATAAAAGGAGTAGGTAATGCCTGCGGATGGTATCATTACAACAGAACAGATACTAAACAACCTAACCCCCCCCCCCCAGAAAAGGATGCTGTAATTCCTGGGAGGATGGTATCATGACAACAGAACAGATACTACACTAATTCCATACTTCTAAAAAAAGGATGAAGTAATGCCTGGGAGGATGGTATCATTACAACAGAACATATACTACACTAATTCCATACTTCTAAAAAAAGGATGAAGTAATGCCCGGGAGGATGGTATCATGACAACAGAACATATACTACACTAATTCTATACTTCTAAAAAAAGGATGAAGTAATGCCTGGGAGGATGGTATCATGACAACAGAACAGATACTACACTAATTTGATACTTCTAAAAAAAGGATGAAGTAATGCCTGGGAGGATGGTATCATTACAACAGAACATATACTACACTAATTCCATACTTCTAAAAAAAGGATGAAGTAATGCCTGGGAGGATGGTATCATGACAACAGAACAGATACTACACTAACTCCATACTTCTAAAAAAAGGATGAAGTAATGCCTGGGAGGATGGTATCATGACAACAGAACAGATACTACACTAATTCCATACTTCTAAAAAAAGGATGAAGTAATGCCTGGGAGGATGGTATCATGACAACAGAACAGATACTACACTAACTCCATACTTCTAAAAAAAGGATGAAGTAATGCCTGGGAGGATGGTATCATGACAACAGAACAGATACTACACTAATTCCATACTTCTAAAAAAAGGATGAAGTAATGCCTGGGAGGATGGTATCATGACAACAGAACAGATACTACACTAATTCCATACTTCTAAAAAAAGGATGAAGTAATGCCTGGGAGGATGGTATCATTACAACAGAACATATACTACACTAATTCCATACTTCTAAAAAAAGGATGAAGTAATGCCTGGGAGGATGGTATCATGACAACAGAACAGATACTACACTAATTTGATACTTCTAAAAAAAGGATGAAGTAATGCCTGGGAGGATGGTATCATGACAACAGAACAGATACTACACTAATTTGATACTTCTAAAAAAAGGATGAAGTAATGCCTGGGAGGATGGTATCATGACAACAGAACAGATACTACACTAATTCCATACTTCTAAAAAAAGGATGAAGTAATGCCCGGGAGGATGGTATCATGACAACAGAACAGATACTACACTAATTCCATACTTCTCAAAAAAGGATGAAGTAATGCCTGGGAGGATGGTATCATGACAACAGAACAGATACTACACCACTGAATTAACATTGAAAGATAGTATATTTTCGGCTTCAAAGAGATAGGATACAAAATTTCCATTAGTAATAGATTTACTCACTAGGAGTTTCACACGAATCATTATCAGTGATTGCTCACTGGAAATTACAAGTGGTGTTCCTGGAATCTGAGTGACAACAAGTCTCACCAGATTTCTAGTACTCTCCGCCTCTCTTAATAATCGTTGCAAATCATTTTGCGTAATCGACGCAGACAGTGATGTCTTGCTGACAGCGAATTCTCTAGAATTTGAGTGAGGATAAACTCCAGTTTCCAGTGCTCTCCGTACCCTTCCAGTGCAGGTCTGGCAAATGCCCTCCCTCATCCTCCAGTCTATTCTCATTGACTCTTCATGATTATTTTGTCAGCTACAAACCGAGGCTGGTGGCACCACATATGTGTGTTTTTTTTATTTTTATTTGGTGTTTATGGAGAAAAGATATTGCTGTTTTTCTTGTATTTCGTTTTTTTTTTTAACTTTTTCGTCTCAAGTTACGCGCCATTAAGTACTACTCGGCGTGCAGTGATCTTGAAACGGTTACATTTCAGTGACTTCTTGCGGCGGATTGTATCTGTAAGTTTACCTGCTTTCCTCCAGTTCTACCATTTAAAATGAAATAAAAACCTCTTCTCTGTTGTCGTTTCCCAACCGCAAACATCGCTGTGTTTTCCTCATCATTCCTAATGTTGTTATATTTGGCACGAATATATATATATATATATATAGCACTCTAGATAAAGTGAAAGAATAAAATAAGGTGCTACTCAAATTTTATTAGAATTCAATGTTCAAGCAAAGCCCTTTAAAGTCCTTAACTCATGAGTTTTCAAAGAAAATCTTCTCCTCAGAGGACCATTACCGCAATGACATTACTGCAGGTAATAAAATTAAACTTTGAAAATATATTTTTAAAAATTACATCAAAATACATAAAATTATATAAAACATCAAATATATCGGCCTAAACATACTTTTTTGCTAAACTTATACAGTTCATCCAAGTCATAAAGTTTAAAACAGCTTCAAGAAAGATATGAAAGAGGTTGATTAAAAACAATCCAGGTGGTGAATGGTATTCCAAAAACGAAAAAGTTATCCAGGCGGGAAATTTGTTTGCTATCGATGCAGTATATGACAGTGAAAAGTGTATCCAAGGTGTATGCAAATTAATAAAAATAGAAAAAAACAAATCATGTGAAAAGTTCAGAAAAAAACTCACTTGGTGTTGAATATTATAATGTCCATATTCAGGGTCCTTATATATATATATATATATATATATATATATATATATATATATATATATATATATATATATATATATATATTATCATTATTATTATTATTAAGCTCCGAAAAATTGAGCCCTTTGAGAGAAATTAAAATTGAAATTTTAAAGTTAGACCCGTTGCTAGGTTCTCTCCCTTTATAAGATTGCAACATTGTTAGAATCTCATTACTTGTGTTTACATTTAAAATACAAGACGTATTTCTCCTGCACTTCAAAGCGTGATTGTCACGACAGTCTAATGTTAAGAAGCCGGGTTTCATAATACTTGGTTTGAATCGTCCGACGGGCGGTACAGTTACGTCATCCATACTGACGAACGTTATTGTAATCCAGGTAAAGTTTTTATCCACAGAGTAAATAATCCATAACATCTTTACAGTGTTTATATAATAGTGCTCAATGAAAAATTATGTTGTTTACTAGCAATAAAGATTTTATAGATATAAACATGATTTAGCTACACATTTGCAAAACACGTTTCAGTCACAGCTATAAAAAGCTAGACTTTTAAAAGTCAGGACTTTCATGAAAGTGTTAAGAGCGTTCTGGCTTCAAAAAAGTCTAGTTTTTATTGCATAAATAAAAATCTTTATTACCAGTATATATATATATATATATATATATATATATATATATATATATATATATATATATATAGCGTGATGATTTCCTCAAAGAATTAAATGTTTCTGTGTAGCTTAGTTGCAATAAGTATATGTTCATACCAGGGCCGGCGGGACAGTTATAAAAGTGTGGGGGAGCTCTCCTAAAAAGTGTGGGGGAGGCGGCCCACATTGCGCGCAGAATGCCAAATATGGGAATAAATTCAATATCTTGACTAAAAATGATCGTCGGATAGTGGGTGAGAGCTCGTTAGAAGCGGAATGGAATTCTCTTAGTGATAGAAAAAGAAAAATTCAAAATATTTCAATTTTTTCGCGTTTGGGCAAATTGGGGAAAAATCACTGTTTGGAGCATATTTTGGTTTTAAATGATCGTCTGGTAGTGGTTGATGGCTCGTTAGAAGCGGAATGGAATACTCTTAGTGATAAGATGAAGAAACATTAAAACTATTCAATTTTTTGGCGTCTGGGCCCAAACTACAATATTAGGGCATTTTGGACCAAAAATACCTTTTTTGACATAATTTAGACATGAAATGATCTTCTGATAGTGGTTGAGGTCTTGTTGGAAGCATATTAGCAAATCGCTTCTGGTGAATAAAGAACAAACAGAAATTTCAATTTTGGGGGACCTGGTCCCAAATTACCATATTTGGGCCAAATACACCTTTTTGGACTTAATCTAGACATAAAATGATTTTCTGATACTGCTTGATGGCTCATTTCAAACATATCAGCAAGTCGCTTCTAGTAAAAATGACAAAATTCAAGAATCAATTGGTTTATCAAATATAGAGAATACATAGAGTTAAAAGTATTAACTGACAAGGTGCATATAAAAGTACAAAAGTAAAAAGTATAAAAGTTTAAATGTATTAAGTATAAAAGTATAAATGCATGTATTGGAATTAGAATAGCTCGTTGGAAGCGTATTAACAAGGCAGACTTGCATTGTTTCTCTGTTCTTCACTTCAAATTGCGTTCATTGGACTTTGCTCAAAAGATACTGTATCGGTTGTTCTGTGGACAGAAGGACTGGGGGGAGGATGGAATGAATAACTTTGGATATTATGCGGATCCTCAACAATGCGAAAAAAGAATGTATCGATGCAATCCGAAAAATCACCGGTATGTTAATGGATGCACCATGTGCGAGTGGAGGAAATACAAATAATGGTCCGCTTTGCAACAGATTTCTCAGCCCTCAAAATCGCTTTTATGTATGTTCTCTCATCCGTAACAGCGTTGATCGCGAAAATTTTGAAACGTTCATGAGTAACACCAACATCATCCTGTCTATCACCCAGTCTGTCACAAACAAATGTGTGCATGTGAAAGCATTGAAAACCTTGGGCATCGAGATAATGCTTCACCTCAGAATTGCCTTCGTCGATGAGAAGGCTAAACCATGGATTATGATAATCCCGAGCTACCATCAAATGTGTGCCCATAGTTCAAGTGGAATAACGGTAACTCGATAGCAAAATGGAGTGAGAGTCCAGTAGAGTCTTGGAACAAGCACGTTCGGTCTTTCCTAAGTGGTCCAGCTGCATTGTCTCGGCAACTGTCCATCAAGGACAATATTCATAATATATTCATGATATACTTCGACGAATGTTAATAATGTCTCACCCTGAAATCGCTTCACAATGCCCCCGACCTTACTGTAATATTTGTGATGAAACTGGACACACGACAAGGTCAATCAGACATACCAAGTCGACTGGTTCAACTATGAAACAAGCGCAAATAGATGCATTGTACTATTGACAAGTTTACTTTTGTTTGTTCGTTCATTGAACATTTTCTGCAAAATTTTACTTCAATACGGGAAAATATAAATTTTCCTTGAATAATAAAGAATTTTCGAGAAAATACTGTGTTTGACTCCTTAATACCTTTTGATTGGTCTCTTTTTAATGATAATGTGTATAAAATCTATTTTGTAGTACACCAGGTCCCCACAGTGAGAAATTATAGAAAACGTTTTCAAAAATTATGATTTTTCTGAAAAATTTGGGGAAAATTGACGGGAATTATGTGTTCTGAATAATTCACCCCTACCCGACTTCAAGTTATGTTTTTTTAAATTGAATGCAATCAAAGGCTTTTTCTTTCTACATATTCAGAAAAGGGATACAAAAATGCTTTCAGATAGATGGAAACAGAAATGTTCATTTATATTCTAAAAGCTAATTTGTTTTCTTACAAAATATTTTCAAAAACATTTTCAAAACAGATACATTTCAGTGCAAATTATTTTACGAATAGTTTCGCTTAAAGTAAACCAAACAACATTATTATATCATTAGTTTGTCTATTATATCATGACATACTACGTTGTATATTGTTTTTCAAATTAAGAAATTGTATGTACTTTTCTGACGAGCTTCAGGTGAAAAGATTTAATATTGACAAAATAATGTTGTTTAGTTTACTTTAAGCGAAACGATTCGTAAAAGAATTTGCACTGAAATGTATTTGGTTTGAAAATGTTTTTGAAAATGTTTTGTGTGAAAAATTTTAAAATCTTTGATTTTGGAATATAAATAAACTTTGCTTACTGTATATATATATATATATATATATATATATATATATATATATATATATATATATATATATATATATATATATACTGGAAGAATACCAGACCAAGACGGATAACATTAATTCCCCGAACAGAAGAGTTTTGCAAGACTTTTATGTCCATTTACGTTGATTAAAACTAACATATAATGATATTAAATTTTAGGTCTAGAATCCTTATTCGAATTTTGATCAAAATCCATTCCATGATTTTGTTCTAGAAAATGTTTAAAATGTTACCTTAACATAAAGGGGTCTTGAGAAAATATTGAAATTGAGTGAAGTTCGCTTAATTGGTGTTTCATGACTATGGAAAAAATTCAACGGAAATCTAAAATATTTGAATTTTGAAATAAGAGGTTTCGCTCATATTATGTCCCCTTGAATACCTTTAAAATACTTCAAAGAAACTGAAATTTAGCTCATATTTAATAATTGATGTATCTATTGTTAAAATTTCACAAAAATCAGATGGATCTGAATTTTCACGAAGGGCGTTTACCCCATTGTTTGCCCTTATGCATAACTAAATAAAACTAAATATAGCCTACATTTGGACCCCTTACGCTTAGCAGCTGTGTTCCAAAATGTATAATTATCGGTTAATTAGTTTAGGAGTGAATCCTGTATATGCAAATATATAAACATATACACATATATAATATATAAACCAATAAACATACCTAGTGCAAGATAGATAGATAGATAGATAGATAGATAGATAGATAGATAGATAGATAGATAGATAGATGGATAGATAGATAGATAGATAGATAGATAGATAAGGGAAATCGATAAGGGCACTCAAAGTCAACGGCCTTGTGCTTTTAAAACATTATAACAAACATACAAGGCCAGTAGTATTGACTTACTCCTCTCCAGGAGTTAGGCACAAGGCCAGTTTTTATCTTACTCCCACAAGTAAGATGTGACCCAAGGTCGGATCAGGAAAGTGGGGTTTAAAAATTGCCTGGGCAGCCCCGTCGGCATTCCCGGTAGAGGCGCCTCAGGCAGTAAGCAATAAACTTACTCCTCCCCAAAGAGGGGAGGCGAAGCCTGGGAGGGTGGACCTCCTAGAACTGCACAGGACAGACCCATAGACCGGCGTAAATCAAGCCCCGAAGGCCAAGACAATACCAGTCTATGGGGTGCAGTATCCATCGGAACAGATACTATACTTTGATCTTAGCCAAAAGGCCAAGAAGGGCGAACACACTTTCTCGGCCTTTTGGTCGGGATCAAAGTGTAGTATCTGTTCCGATGGATACTGCACCCCATAGACTGGTATTGTCTTGGCCTTCGGGGCTTGATTTACGCCTGTCTGTCCGGTGCAGTTCTAGGAGGTCCACCCTCCCAGGCTTTGCCTCCCCTCTTTGGGGAGGAGTAAGTTTATTGCTTACTACCTGAGGCGCCCCTACCGGGGAATGCCGACGTGGCTGCCCAGGCAATTTTTAATGGCCAGAGTGCTCACCTTCTCGGGCGCTGGCTTTTCAAATCCCACTTTCCGACCTTGTGTCACATACTCCTATTGTGGGTAGGTGTTGAATAAACACTTTAAGGCCAAATGGTCACATACATGCGCATGCATGGAAAACAGAATAGAAAAAAGTATTATCATCCTATTTCCTATTCGACACCAGACAGATTTGTCATCGAAATCATCCACTTATTCGTTTTGTCTTAGCTCTGTCACATATAAACGAAAATACACTTAACGACGAAATCAATAAAAATATATTTATACATTGTTAAGAATAACAGAATTCGTCTGTTTAATTATACCTTTTTTATTGTTTCAATTTTTCTGATGGTCTTATTTGTATTGAAATCAAAGAAAATAATAGATGTTCCATAGGTTTTACAGTTTTCACGAACGTTTTCGATTCTTCGTCGAATCATTCTCAGGTGTCATTCTGTGATGCCATCCAACATTGCTGAATTTTAATTGTCAACGACTTCCTGGAACAATGCGAAAAACGGTCTATGCGCATTTCTCCGCCGTCTTTTTAAATTCCTCTTCTTTCTCCAGCTTTTTTGTTCATTTGCTTTTGACACTTGAGGATGAATCGAAAACGTTCGTAAAACCTGTTAAACCTATGGAACATTAATTAATATTTTGATTTCAATACAAAAAAGACGATCAGAAAAAATGAAAAATAACAAAGGTATAATTAAACAGACGAATTCTGTTATTTTTAACAATGTTTGCATAAATAAGAAAATGCTGCCTAAATACACACACAATATATATATATATATATATATATATATATATATATATATATATATATATATTAATTAATTAAATTCAAATATTAACAAAATGAAAAAAACAATACTTTTTAAAAGTGCTCAATACATATTAGCCGAAGAGGTTCTGAAACTATTGTCGGATACTCAAACTATGTTTATTTTAATATATATATATATATATATATATATATATATATATATATATATATATATATATATATGATTATTTTTATTTACACAGACATGTACAAAATCTGTGTCTGTGTAAATAAAAATGTCTGTGTAAATAAAAATAATCATATATAAATGCTCTATTTGATATTGAGCACTTTTTATAAACCCGGTTGAAACTCTTTGGATTACTACCCTGTGGATGTTTTACCTGGAGTATTACCATTATTATATATATATATATATATATATATATATATATATATATATATATATATATATATATATTCACACGTTTAGTTAAGTAATACTGGGTTCGAGTGATTTCACTTTGCACAGAGAGCCCGTGTACAACAAATACACTGATGTTGGCTTAGTAAAACCCATCGTTTACACCTACATAGATATAGACTCTGATAAAGCAACATGACTAACAAAGAGACATCGGAAGAAAGCATCAGCTCTCCTAGTAGACATCAATTGTGTGTATGCCAGTCTGGTAAGTCATCCTTATTATATTTTTATCGTAAAGGACATAATATTTACTTATTGTTAGTTCTTTATGTTCTAGTGTAATAAATGTTACATTTAAATAAATCTATTTTTCAGTTATTTTTTCCATTTAGAACGAAGATAAATACAATATTGGTGACCCCGATGTGATCATGTCGGATCACGAATTCTATTCCTTTGTTATATAGAAATACTCTAAGCGTGAATGACCAGGTGGGGACGCAAAAAACTTATACGTTCTTGAGGGAGGAAACTGGTCCTCTTTTACCAGATGTCTCACGTGGTTTTCTAAGAAGTCTTGCATCACATAACTTATCCCTATGTAGGAGAAGTACCCCCACGACGTAAATTCACTAGACACGCCCGACAATCTGTCAAATCTCATCCATTCACTGTGAAGGTCCCCAGATGCCGAAGAGCTTTCTACTCCAAAAGCTTATTTCCTCGTGCTGCTGGACTCTGGAACTCCCTCCCTGCTCCCTGTTTTCCTGACAGTACTGACATACAGAAATTTAAAACTAATGTAAACAAACATTTCGTTGCGCAGCTCCCAATTTAGGTTGAAAAAAAAAACTTTCAGCCTTTTTCTCAGTAGCCCCTTACGTCTACAGTGGCGGCCTGCCTTGTTTTGGGTGAACTATGTTAAAAAAAACAGTGGATGAATTTTATTAACCTAAAACTGAAATGTGAAAAATAAAATAAACAATGCTAGTATCGGTGATAGACGTTTAATGACGATACAAATCTTTTTATTAGTTTGAACAGCTCAAGCAAATATATATAAAGCCTTACTAACATCTTATATAGAGCATTGCACTATGACGTCGGCTCCAATGTCTAGACATGTAAATTGGAATGTAATATTTAGATTGGCACGAATAGAAAGAGAAGTTCCAAAGATAATAAAAAGAGTAAAAGATTACGTGAAAATTGGTAAAATTGGATTAATTACTACGACGCATCTCTATAAGGTCATAATGGCTGCCAGGCTTAGAGAAAAGAATGAAATGTGATTTAATTTAAACTTTCAAAATAATTAATGAAATTTCTAAATATGGTTGATATATGTTTAAAGAGGTATCCTCGATGCATCCTCGATCCGGAAGGTTATTGTTAAGTCAGATTTCAACAACTCGATCTATTAAACAATTTAATCATTTTGCTAATAGTGTAATATATATTTAGCGGTAAGTTTCCAGATCAGATTAAGAA
Source organism: Sepiola atlantica (assembly GCA_963556195.1). NCBI lineage: Eukaryota > Metazoa > Mollusca > Cephalopoda > Sepiida > Sepiolidae > Sepiola > Sepiola atlantica. The sequence goes on along the minus strand of OY744536.1, from coordinate 2,791,177 downwards.
TATAAATAGCGTAAGACATTTTTAGATCGTTTGTATTATATGGATTATTTTAACTACTAGAGTTAATGCGCCCTACGGACCCAAATTCTAGGGCATGCTATCATCCGGGAGCAAATGATCACTTTAAATATTAAATTGTGTTTAACGCCAATACGTACTTAAAGCAAAATAAATTATTTTGGACTATTAGAATTTCTAACGCTATTTATAATGTCTACCTATTCCTTTATTTATTTTTATTATCGCTTGTGTTTGAATTCATGTTTTGAAACATGATGTAAATCATTGATCTATGACCATACGCCAAAGCTATAATTATTTTGTGAAGGTAATTTTTAAGCTTTATTCATAAGGAAGTCCAAATAGGTCAGTTGGTAGAACATCAGACTGAAAATCGCAAAGTTTCGGTTTCGATTTCCGGTCTTGGTAGCAGCTTTATTTGTTGGGGACTTATTATTTACTATAAATGCAATGTTCTCCATTTCTAAACGTAGTTAGGATCTTTGATATTTCGAAATGGGACAAATTTCGCAACTTAATTATTACGTTAAAAAAAATTGTGACTGACGGACAGACAGACAAAATCTCTATTTATATAATATTGTTCTCATCTTGGGTGGTATTCTCACAACGTTTCGGCCGATGTAACTTCCGACGTTCTTCATATGTGTCATGTCAAACTCGGGAATCTGTACGGAATTTCGAACTGAACCCTTTATTAAATACTCCCGTGGATCAAATACATGATTCACCTCGAAATTCCGATCGGATTCACGAGTTCGACATAAAGATTCCCGAGTTCGACAAGACACATCTGAAGAACGTCGGAGGTTACATCGGCCGGAACGTTGTGAGAATATAATCCAAGATGAGAACAGTAGTCGGAAGAATCCAATTAATACAAATTGTCAATCCTTATCTCGGAAATTCCGAAACATTTTTAAATGGAATTGGTAAAATTCAGAAATAGTGGTAAACAAGAAAATTCAGAGGGCATTTTTGGGGACTATCGGATGAAATGTTTAACAGAATTCGAGCTGTGTAGTGATATTGCATTAATAGTGTATACAGCATAATCACGTTGACACACAGGTTCTCGTTAGATCACCGAAGTTAAGCGACATTGAGTCTGGTCAGTACTAATTTGGGTGACTATTTGGGAATGCTAGGCGCTGTATGTGGGAGGATGGCTAAACCTCACTGCAAAAATGTGAATATCGCTGACCAATCTGACTAGCAGCAAAATCCCACCCCTTCACTACAATCCCCAGACTACTCTAATAGCGTCTCTCCTCAAACCACTTGCCTTTGGAATTCCCACCCTACTTCCTGTTTCCCTGACTGTTCCAAAATGCAGCAATTTAAATGTAATGTGAACAAACATCTTGCTGCAAAACTCCCCACTTAGAATGCCCACTATAAATATGGCCCCTAATCATAGTAGCCCCTTTATGTCGCAGTGGAAATATGCCCCCTTGTTTGGGGTGAATAAATGTTATTTGAATAAATAGTGAAGAAATTTAACTTGCAAAGAATGTATCCTGAATATTAAACCATCACTACGGCATAATCATGTTAAGCAATGTTGAGCCTGGCCAGTACCAGATGGGTGACCATTTGGGAATACCAGGTGCTGTATGTGCTCTCTTCTCATCTCGGCATTGTTTCCAGTTATCTTGTATTTCTCCTTGCCACTGGATTCAAGCAGTGCCGATTCAGGAGAGGTGTGGTTGGAGTTTGCGATACCCTTGCCTATCAATTACATGCGCAGCCACCCTTACAGGGGGTGTCCATTGTCTCTCAATACTGAAAGGAGGCCATGAGTGTAAATGTTCTCTGCAATGTTGTAAAGGTTTTGATTGTGAAGATAGTAAAAAAGAGAGATGGGCAAAGAGACATGATACAAGACAAATAATAATAATAATAATAATAATAATAATAATAATAATAATAATAATAATAATAATAATAATAATAATAAAAATAATAATAATAATAACAGCAGCAGCAGCAGCATCAAGTTGTGTCCATATTGAATGTTATACCAAATTTTAATTGTCTCTCGTTCTGCGATTACTTTCTGTTTATATTATAATATCTGTTCTCGCAGATGTTAATGTTATCAATGCGCCGTTATCTGCCGTCTGTTCGCGATCCTCTGTTGTTGTAACGCGACAGGTAATTATCGCTGCGTCCATGCGTGTTATTGTGCGGATAACGCTTTTAATCGACCATTTCCAAAAGGAAGATGAGCATCACAAATCTGAGCTGCCTGTAAACGGTGGCACTGTTGCTGAAACAGTGCGTCAAATCAACGATCAGGGAATGAAAGAAAGAGATTCCGGTCAGCTTCTTTATTTATTTATTCATTATTTATTGTAGAATAAAATCAGGTGAAAATACACGAGCTGGTATTTTTTTTTAATTCATAGTTGAAGTAGTTTTTTTTTTTAATTCATAGTTGAAGTAGTATTTTTTTTTAATTCATAGTTGAAGTAGTATTTTTTTTTAATTCATAGTTGAAGTAGTATTTTTTTTTAATTCATAGTTGAAGTTGTATTTTTTCTTAATTCATAGTTGAAGTAGTATTTTTTTAATTCATAGTTGAAGTAGTATTTTTTTTAATTCATAGTTGAAGTAGTATTTTTTAAATTCATAGTTGAAGTAGTATTTTTTTAATTCATAGTTGAAGTAGTATTTTTTATTTTAATTCATAGTTGCAGTAGTATTTTTTTTAATTCATAGTTGAAGTAGTATTTTTTTTTAAATTCACAGTTGAAGTAGTATTTTTTCTTAATTCATAGTTGAAGTAGTATTTTTTTTAATTCATAGTTGAAGTAGTATTTTTTAATTCATAGTTGAAGTAGTATTTTTTTAATTTATAGTTGAAGTAGTATTTTTTTAATTCATAGTTGAAGTAGTATTTTTTTAATTCATAGTTGAAGTAGTATTTTTTATTTTAATTCATAGTTGCAGTAGTATTTTTTTTAATTCATAGTTGAAGTAGTATTTTTTTTAAATTCACAGTTGAAGTAGTATTTTTTCTTAATTCATAGTTGAAGTAGTATTTTTTTTAATTCATAGTTGAAGTAGTATTTTTTAATTCATAGTTGAAGTAGTATTTTTTTAATTTATAGTTGCAGTAGTATTTTTTTAAATTCATAGTTGAAGTAGTATTTTTTTAATTCATAGTTGAAGTAGTATTTTTTCTTAATTCATAGTTGAAGTAGTATTTTTTTATTTTAATTCATAGTTGCAGTAGTATTTTTTTTAATTCATAGTTGAAGTAGTATTTTTTAAATTCACAGTTGAAGTAGTATTTTTTCTTAATTCATAGTTGAAGTAGTATTTTTTTAATTCATAGTTGAAGTAGTATTTTTTAAAAATCATAGTTTAAGTAGTATTTTCTCTTTTAATGAATTCTTACTTTTGTTTGAAGTGTACTTGAGTATCACAATATTTCAGAAACAATCATAATGATTCTTGCTTTTATATGACTATTCACTTTACGGTTGCTTCGTTATCGAAAACGTAAGTTTGTGATGTAAACATAACGTAATCTTTGTTTCAGACTTTCTTTTTATATGAGGATTGCTAATTTGTATTATTATTTGTATTATTTGTATTATTTGTATTATTTGTATTATTTAGATTATTTGTATTATTTGTATTATTTAGATTATTTGGATTATTTGGATTATTTGTAGTATTAGTATTATTTGTATTATTTGTATTATTTGTATTATTTAGATTATTTGGATTATTTGTATTATTTAGATTATTTAGATTATTTGTATTATTTGTATTATTTGTATTATTTGGATTATTTGGACGACTGTTCTCATCTTGGATGGTATTCTAATAATGTTTTGGTCGATGTAACCTCCGACCATCTTCGGGTGCGTCTTGCCAAACTCGGGAATCTTTATGTCGAACGCGGGGATCTGGACGGAATTTCGAACGGAACCCTTTATTTAATCCACTGAGTAACTTCCCTCATCCATGATCAGGTAGAAGTCTAAAGTAATTCGTAATTGTATTCTTAGTATCGCCTGTATTGAGTATTGAACCTTCAATCTCCAGAAGACTGTCACTTTGAGCTGACTATAACCTAGCACTTATATCCGTTGCGCTACGGGTCACGGCTGACAAAACGTGAGCAAACCATGGATTAAATAAGTGGTTGTGTTCAAAATTCCGTACAGATTCCAGAGTTCGATATAAAAATGTCTGAGTTCGACGAGATGCACCTGAAGACGATCGGAGGTTACATCGGCCGAAACAGTAGTTCGAATTATCCAAATAATATAAATGTAATCTTCATTGTATGACCTACTGCTTGAAAATATGCAAAGCGTTAAACCCTGGCGCGTCCTATTACAAAGATTTGGCTGGCTCAGCGGCAGTGGCGTGCGAATGGGGGCGAGGGTGGGGTGGGGCATCCAACCATATTAAAACTATCTCCCTTTCTCATTATATTCTTCAGTACTTGAGATTAAACTTAAGTCTCTGTAGCATACAATCAAGGGGTTAGCCTCGGGCATCACCAGCGCATCAACAGACCTGTGCACGCCACCGCTCATATATGGTTAGGTTCGGTCCTAGGATGCCACCCTCCCAGGCATAAATTCCTCCTTCGGGGGAGCATTAGATTATCGCCAGTCACCTTAGGCTCCCTTAGCAGGGAATGCCGACAGGCCAGATCACAGCTATTTATATAACCTTCCAGGGTGTTCCCTGTAGGGAGAACTAGATATTCGCCACGTTGAACTGACTTTGTAGAGGAAAAGGGGCAATAAAAGAAAGAATGACAAAGTCGATCCATACAAAAATAAATTGAATTTATTAACGACAGACGACAAATTTGTAGAAACAGTCGAATATACAATCGTTGGTAAGAAGTCTCGCGCTGACTGTGAAAAGAAGAAGCGTTATTGTATGATGGGTGCCTCGTTGGGCAGGGGGGGGGGGGCGAGAGTAGCAGTAACTTGACAGTCTGAATTTCTTGCCGGTAGTATTGATTTATCTACCTCCCACAAGGTAAGATGTGACACAAGGTCGGGAAAGTGGGATTAGATAAGCCAGCGCTCGAGAGGTGAGCACTCTGGCCATTTAAAAATTGGCTGGGCAGCCCCGTCGGCATTCCCCGGTAGGGGTGCCTCAGGCGATTAGCAATAAACTAACCCCTTCTCAAAGGGTGGGAAGGAAAAGCCTGGGAGGGTTGACCTCCTAGAACAGCACAGGACACCGTGCAGTATCCATTGGAACAGATACTACACTTTGATCTTGGCCAAAAGGCCAACAACTTGCCGATAGTAAGTCAAAAGAGATTCGCGCAATGAGTCAAACGAGCTGGAACAAAGGAAGCAGGGAATAAATCAGACAATTCTGAAGAATACATGCCATAATAGTACTTATAGAAGAGACTGAGACTAGCAATATCACGTCTGTGAGTAGGAGGGTACCGAGACAAAGAAAGGGCGGGGCCAACCAAATTACAGATACGCTTCAAGTATCTTCAAATGGCACAGAGATTTACCAGCCCAAATATGACAACAGTACCCGATACAAGTTCCGATAGTAAATGTGAAGAGATAGAAGATAGCCTCAGGTGTGAAAAAGTGTTTGGAGTGATAGACAGAACGAACTTTAAGAGAAGCAGACAGAGCAATAGATCTAATGTATGAACTCCAAGAACGATTTTATGAGAAAGAAAGGCCAAGAAGTTTCAGAGTCGATTTCTCCCAGAAAGATTCAATATGGCCTCGAGGCGAGGTATTAATTATGAGCCCGAAACCCCTGAAAAACGGAACAAGAAACGTAGGCGCATCCGTGCAGGACAGTTACCCCCCTAAAAAGGCACTTTATATTGGGACAAAAATAAAAATTGTCTCAGTCTAGATTAAAGACTAGAATCTAGGAGGATCCGTCATCATCTGAACGGACCCAGAATAGATATTAAACTCCAATACCAGACTGAAGACCGAATAAAAATGTATTTTTGGAACGTTTAAAATCATGAAATAATCTTAGAGAAAAATCGAAGTCCATTTTTCATATATAGGGATGGTGTCGACTTTAATATTCGTTATTTTGTTATTTTCTATTCTTGCGGTATTTTTTCTCTTCATATTTCTATTTATCAAAATCATTGCTCGAAAATTTCAGTTCGTCGATTATTTTCTTCTTTCAATTGTTTTTCTAATCTTTATTTCAGTTTCATCATTTAGCCACACGCAGTTGTCTCCCCTGTTTAATATTTTCAAATATTTTCTTTAATTACATTTTCATTTTTTTAGTTTTGCTCACACCTTTTGCTCATATATTTTGTTGTTAATTTTTTAACCTGTTCTCTCTCTCTCTCAATCTTTGCTTCCACCTGTTTTTCTGTCCTATTCCTCGCCGTATATCACTTGTTTTGTTTTTTTTAATCTAACTCGTTACTTATACATCTCTTCTCCACAATATATATTTAACTTCCTCCACTTAATATCAGTAGCGAAGGTGTAGTCGATACAAATAGGTGTTAAATCAATGGACAAACACAGTTCTAAATATCAAGTAAATGTATTCGCATAACAACGAACATCTTGTGGGAGGTGTCTAACTGAAATAGAAATTGTGACTATATACGACAGATAATGGAATGAATGTGAATCAATCACTCTGTGTGTATGTTTTTATGACTAATGTGTGTGGATGCCAATGCTGTTCGTTTCTGCTTGTGCCAGAAAAATAGACTGTCATCGATAGTATTTTTCTCTCACACATAGTGTGTGCGTGTGTTTATTGTGCGCAGCCTAATGTGTCTGTGAGTCAATTCCAATTATAATCAGTAACTTGGTTCATATAAGATTCGGATCGGTTCATGGCGGCTTTTAACCTTTTCTCAAACGTACTTTTTTTTCGACATGTAGCATGTAGCAGTCACCAATAGGGACTACTTTTGAATGCGTAATCACTGTCCCTGTGAGCTGGCTTGTCCAATCAAATCACAGGGCGAAGTAATATCGTTAGGGTTCGAGGAAAAAGATCTGGCACCAGCTTGGACACATCGCAGAGAGCACCAGCGAAGAACGAGGAAACGCTCTCTCTCTCCTGCCACTTGACGACTATTACCATCTTCACCTGAAGAAAATCACGGGCAGCCCTAAGAACTCTTATATTCTTCCTCTTCCTCGGGCGGACACCGTCCCACTCTCTTCTACCTATACCAAACGGTATAGGTAACCTTGAGTTAATAAAACCCCTTTTTGTTATAGTTACAGAAATACGTTTCGTTGTTCCGTTTCTTTACGAGAAGAAAAAAGGATAACCTCTTATCATCCCATTATATAACCGGGGCAAACTAAGTATATGCATTTGTGTTCTATAAAAAGTTAATATTTTTTAATATTTGTTTGTATTTGGGGATCGGGGATTTTCATTATTATCGAAAAAAATTTAAGATTTAAAAAAAATTATTATTGTTATCTGAATGGTTATTTTTCTTTGTGTTCAATGGAATAAAACCCGGATAAGAGCCAGACACGTCTAAGATGGCGTACTGTTGCCACATCTCGGGAGGTGCCCTCAGAGCAGTCTCTCCTGCACTGACAGAATGCAAAATCGACTTCAAAATCTAGTTGGAGATGCCATCTTCTCTTCCCTACAGCCACGTTCTCACGGAAAAGACGTTACTACTCTTTCTCTACTCTACCGTTATTTATATAGCAGGTTCTCGACTGAGCTCCAATCTCTGGTTCTCCCCTGTAAAACATTCACAGCAAGAGCTCGTCTAGCCACAACCACTGTAAATCATTTTTCTTCATTCCTATGTGTACATGGAGCTAAACGGAACTTCCATGAGCAGAGTTCATTTCTAAGAACTACCCGTCTGCGGAACACAATACTACGAGACTGCTTCCCAGGTGACTACAATATCAATATCCTCGAGTGGCCTTTGGGCCTTGATAAGCAGTGACCCATTTAGCCAAAAGAACATTTTAATAAAATATATAAATCTCGAGAATATTTTTGCCCGAAAAATTATCACTGGATTCAGTGGCTACAAATGGTTGACTTTGGGGTCTGTCTATGCAGAATGCGAATGAGTAGCAGTGGCACAGTGGATAAAAGTGCTAAGTAATAATCAGTTCTAAGTGATAGTCTTTTAGAGGTTGAAGTTTCAAATCTTCAGTATGGGCAATACTAAGAATGCAATTACGAATTACTGAAGACTTCTACCCGGTCATGGCTGACGGAACGAGAGCAAGTTACCCCTGTGGATTAAATAAAGGGTTCTGTTCTAAATTCCGAAGAGATTCCCGAGCCCGATAGAGAGTTGCCCGAGTTCGATAAGAAGTACCTGAAGAATGTCGGAAGTTACATCGACCGAAACGTTGTGAGAATAATGTCCAAGATCCAAATAATACAAGAGATCATTGTTTTTGTTTTTTTTGCTGATCATTTTTGTTAACCGAAATATTTTTTCTTGTTTGTTTTTTGTTTTGTTTTTTCATGTTTCATTCCCGGCAAGATTTCGCCATTGTTTTCTTTCAATTGAGTCTTCTTTTTCTCAATCAGAATTCATAAAACTGCTTTAATGGCGGCAAACGCCATATGAACGCATATCTTTTCGCTTTGGTTTTGTTTTTTTAGTTATTGTTGTCTTTTATTGTATTTGTATTTTCTTTTTGTTTCTTCCTTTAAGGAAACTAGACGGAATTACAAACTGATAAAAAAAAAATTTCAGAATACTTTAACACTATCACTTCTACTCTCAGCACAGCTATTATCATCATCACGACAACAGCAATCATGGTCGTCTTCAAAATAACTATAATCATCATCATCATCATCATCATCATCATCATCATCGAGATTTAAATCATCGTCATCATCGCAATCACCGAGAACATAATTCATCGCCGTTGTCATTATAATAATCATCATAATCGCCACACGACTATCATTTTCGTCATCACAAGGACCACCGCGATCATCATCATCATCATCATCATCATCATCATCATCATCATCATCATCATCATCATCTGTTGCATTTCAAAAACACTGACTGACCTTACTTTTCCTGTTATTCTCAACTAACCATTTTATATACTAGTGAGTCTACTCGCCCAATATCTAACAAATAATAATAATAATAATAATAATAATAATAATAATAATAATAATAATAATAATAATAATAATAATAACAATAACAATAACAATAACAATACTAATAATAATAATAATAATAATAATAATAATAATAATAACAATAACAATAACAATAACAATACTAATAATAATAATAATAATAATAATAATAATAACAATAACAATAACAATAACAATACTAATAATAATAACAATAACAATAACAATAACAATAACAATAACAATAACAATAATAATAATAATAATAATAATAATAATAATAATAACAATAACAATAACAATAATAATAATAATAATAATAATAATAATGATGATGATGATGATGATGATGATGATGATGATGATGATGATGATGATGATGATGATGATGAATATTATCAATGCCTTGTCTGGAGCGGTTTTCATAATAAGATATATATATATATTAAAGTTAGAAACGTACTTATCCTTTTGTATGCACGACATATTCCAGCTTCCCGATCGAAAAATAATAATAAAAAACAAACAACAACAACAACAACAACCACCACCACCACCACCAAAAGATGAAGCACAACAAAAACAAACGTTGTTGTTATTGTTGTTGTTTGTTTTTTATTATTATTTTTCGATCGGGAAGCTGGAATATGTCGTGCATCAAAAGGATAAGTACGTTTCTAACTTTAATATATATATATCTTATGAAAACCGCTCCAGACAAGGCATGAAGCCACTTGGTGCAAGGGGCTAAGAACATGCTACTTCACGGTCAAAAACTAGCCAACACTAAGTGTTAGATGGATAGATTGCGACCCAGAAAATAACAATTCTTGCCCCTTTGTCAGAAACATCGCTCATAGAATGTGAGGAGTAAAGGACAAAATAAGGGAAGCAAGAGTTACGAGGCTGCCGAAAGTAAACCCAATTTAATATTATAGTTCGAATCCATTCTTTAACTAACAGTTGCTATTATCTAAATAATCCCCATAGATATATGAGAGCCACTTATCTAAGAGCAAAACTTATGACGTGCTTCCTCGTTCAAATTCGCGCAGTAAGCACAAACAGCAGCACCACCCCTGCCTAAAGTCTAATCCTTCCTCATGGTAGTGTCAGAGCTATGCCGGACGAACTCCGGTTCCTTATAGAGCCAGCCATGTCTGGCAGGTTTGGTAGCGGTGTTAGGGCTGCAACCCGGCTAACAGAGTGCATCGTTTTATCGTCGTCTCTGCCTCTGCGTGTGGCAAGCAAAATCTTGTCAGACGCGCAACCGTAAATCAATGGAATGAAAGTGGCAACCTTACTTCTGCGCTATTCCTTTGTTTTTTCTTAGCCTAAACCTTCCCCGACTTCGTATGCAACCGATGAGCCTTTCTGCTCTCGGTGTCAGGTATAAAAACGTGAAATCCTGCAGGTTTAGGAATAGCTGGGATTAACGATGAGGAGTACATGCAGACCGATGTTCGGGAGATGTATGCAGAAGTCCAACTCACATACCAAACAAATATTTTTAAAAACAGCACCACTGTTGTAGTGAGAAGGAATTTTAATTACAAAAGAAAACTACAACAAATAATACACAGTGAACAGACATTTAAATAGTCGTGGGCTTAATCTGACGAACGAGTTCATACAGTGAAAGGAGAGGTCAAAATATAAATTACAACAACGATGACCATCATGAAATTTGACACCATCATTATAATCAGCAGCATACATATGGCCGCCATTATTATCCACATCATCAACGATTATCATTTACATTTTTTCCCGTTTAGTGTTGTCTTCATTCATTTCGAATATTTTTTTCAATGAATAAAATATAATGCATAATTATATCGTCTTTATTTTCTACTTTAACAAGCGTCTGGCTGTTAGATCTTTGCGTCCTTTTTTGTGCTTAATTCATTGATATATTTAATATGTGAATTTGTATCAACCCTTTTTAATAAAATACATTTTTGCTGATAATTTAAATCAAATATTCATTATCATTTAATGAAAATGTATGTTTTCCTCAAAACGTTAAGAAATTATTCAATTCTTTATCGATAAGGTTTTCTATCAATTCTCAGAACATAATTGTTTTTTATACAACAACTGTATGTTATCTCTCCTATATTATTCATTGGTTTCTCGCAGTTATAGAAATCGTAACTACGTCAGTTTAATTTCTAGATTATTAATTATTTCTATATCAGGTCACCATTTATTAATGCCAAAAGCTATTCGAGAATAAGATTACTGAGATGGAAAGATTGTTAGCCAAAAGATGAAGCACAACAAATTGTATGAACTAAGTTTTATTACATTCGGCGGTTTATGATAAGTATTTGTTGGCATTGTATTTGAAGACGACTATGTTGTAATCTGCAGGGAATCAGTCCTGTGGTATTGTGTTCCACAGACGGGAAGCCGTTGCAAAGCAGTTATGTCCATAAAAATTCCACTTGACGCTATGCAAGAAAGGAAAGTCGTTTTTCGCTGTGATAGTGTAAGACAATGTGCCATTTCATTCGAGGATCGTCGACCCCAACGCTTGTGTGCCGTGGTTTTCTTCTCGTTCGTCTTCTGTCGAGGCCGTGTTATCCCGGCGATCGCCGAGGGCACACGCGCTGGTTTACAAGTATAGTAAAAAAACAAAAACATTAAAAATCACAAGAGAGAACACAAAGTTGTGTATGATTCCGTCGCAGAAAAAGAACCCCCACATCTTAGTTAAGTTCCAGTATAGCAGCTAAGACCCAACTGAGATAATTTCTCTGGCGAGGCATCATTGTCGTTCAGGTAAAGTCAGCTTATCTCGGGTCTGCACTAATCTGAAATCTCTCTCGCCTCACTCGGGAACCTCAACGAGCCTCAAAATTGCCTTGAACAACCCTGACTCCTAAATATATTAACATTTGACCGGAAATCCTATACTTGGCTTTTTTTTAGTCACCCACCTCTCCTAATCAATAAAAAACTGACTGCTTAGCTCTGGAGGGGGCAGTCCATAGTATCACAGTAGTAAGACGAGTCCTTGCTGTTAATTCTTACAAAAATGAATCAGAGATTAGGGCTCAGTCGAGCACCTTCCATGGTAAATAACAATAGAGTAGAGAGAGACTAGCAACGTTTCGTATGTGAGAAGGGGATGTAGGGAAGAGAAGAGATAATCACCTACTAGATTTTGAAGTCGATTTTGTACTCTGTAATCTTGACAAGCCAGGAAATAGAGCTCGGAGCGGCACTTCCCAGATGTGACAGCAGTACTCCATCTTATGACGTATCAGACTCTTATATATTACAGACTAGCTAGAATACACGTTCTCGGTAGGGGTTCATAATACTAAGACATTAATAAATGCAAGATAGCGTAGGCCAAAATATTTCAAAGTTATCAAAAGATATGTTTAAAAGTATGTGATAATATAGTTTTGTAAGCATAAATATTAATCACTGCAGCACCTTTACGTCCCATCTTGCATATAAAGTTCGCACGCTGAAACAGGCTGCAAGTCACCAAAATGGCTGCCGTTTGTTTACTATTGCGCAGATAAGCTTATAATTTTAGATCTGCGCATGTGTTAGTGGTGCCATATAATGTGCCAAGTTTCACTAATTTTAGAACAAAAAAATCGATTTGCATACAATTCTGGCACGCAGTGTATATATGAATGAAACTATAAAACTAAATATTATATCTTTAACTTAGATCCTATCGTAATAAGTAAATGCTCGATATACTAGACAGAACAATAATATAAGAAAATTAATAATGAAAATAAAAATTGGATAAATCACAATATTTATTAATTCATCAAGTATTCAAACAAGAGATAGATAAAAAAAGTATTTTTCTTAATCGATAGAGTTTCTAAATATAAGTTCTCTTCATCAGAGGGGAAGATAAGTAAGAAATGTATTACTGGTTAGCATAAATTTGAAAATATAAAAGTTGTGAGCAAAAGAACATCTTCAATTAAATTTCGGTAGAAAAATTCCATGTGTCCATGTAAATATCCAAAGAATCAAAATAGAAAGAAGAGATTAGGTAAGCATCGAGTTTCACTCCATAGAGTCTAGATGGCAAAATCCAAGATCTGAGGTATGAAAGAATCACGATGATGTCCAAAATTTTCCAAAGAGTTCGTAGGAAATCAAAATATAAATAAAGTCATTGCCATTTGTATCGCTTCCCTGGCAAGCAAGAAGATTTGAAAAAAAAGTTGTCCAACGGAAAAATTAAAATAAAATAATTTAAAATCTAAACTCTAATTTAAATAAAATTGAAAAAAATAGAAAAAAAGATAGTAAAAAAGTAAATTTAGAAAGAAATTTACCTTTTCTCTTGCACGCGCTCTTTCTCTCTCTTTCTCTCTCTCTCTCTCTCTCTCTCTCTCTCTCTCTCTCTCTCTCTCTCTCTATCTCTCTCTCATCTATGTGTGTGGGGGTGAAAGGTAAATTTCAAATATATTTTTAGAAATTGTTCTGAAAATGTCTTTCGGGGAATTTTCTTAAAAATTAAAATAAGATGGATAGTTGCTGAAAATGTCATTATACATTTCTCCTTTCAATTCCTTTTAAGTGCGTTTGGATTTACTTATAATTCTGAACACTTTTCTCCACACTACTCCTACGCAAATATTTTTTCGCGTTCTACAATTCATCGGACTTCCTCTCAACGGAAATTTACCACCCGGACAAACCGCATATCGTTTTTAATAATAATAATATTTTTCATATTTTTCAAATATTTGAACTTTGGTTTTTTCGAAAGCCAACTTGTCCATCTGTATTTCTCCTCTGATGATGGGATCTCGATCTTTGAAAAGCCTTGGCTTAAGGAAAGAATAATAAACACTAGTTTATTACTGAATACACCTTGCATTGAACAATTGAAATTTGAAATAAATTTGGACTATCGTCGCATATTTATCACTCTTTTTTCTTCTCTCTCTCTCTCTCTCTCTCTCTCTCTCTCTCTCTCTCTATATATATATATATATATATATATATATATATATATATATATATATATATATATATATATATATATATATATATATTCCATGATAAATGCCAGTATACTGAAATCATATGCCCTTAATAGGGTTAAGATAAAAAAAATTCATATACACTAAATGTACAAAAGCAAGGAAATTCCCAAATGTTTACACTTTTATTGTCATTAAGGGCATGCGAGCACAACAGTGCTATGTATTTTACTGATAGGAATTGTTCTTCAACACACCTCACACACTTCATCCACTCATGCATAGAGATTTATACTGTAGTGATGTGATAATGAAATGGCTTGGTTGATAAGTAGTCATACCCTTAATGACAATAAAAGTGTAAAAATTTGGGAATTTCCTTGCTTTTGTACATTTAGTGTATATGAATTTTTATCTTAACCCTATTAAGGGTACATGATTTCAGTATACTGGCATTTATCATGGAATGTCACTACTTTTGTAAAGGCTATGCCTCAAGACAATGGTAATTTTTAAGTTTTTTTTTAATTTTCTGGAAAACTAAGGTATATGGTAAACTGAAATTAAAATGCCATCAACTAGACCCTAGAACCGCTATCTCTGCCAAAAATCAGCTGAATCCATCAAATAGTTTATGAGATACAGGGTGGCACACACGTACGTACGTACGTACGTACGTACACACGGATAACACAAAATCACTCCTGACCTTTCTGGATCTCTGGGTTGCCTTGACTAATGATGCTGAAATTCTACACACTTATAGAACCTATCAAATGAAAATTGTGTGCAAAGTTTTAAATAATTTGGTTTATTGGTTTTTGAGTTATGACTGATCAAAGAAATGAGATTTCTAGCATAAGTCGTTTTAGAAGTCTATTAAGGGATAGAGCGCTATCGCGCCTCCCTTAATATATATATATATATATATATATATATATATATATATATATAGAGAGAGAGAGAGAGAGAGAGAGAGAGAGAGAGAGAGAGAGAGAGAGGGGGGAGATGTGTGTGTATTCACTCTACGTACTCGACGTTGTCTGGTATGCAATGAAGTCATTTTATTTTTATTTTTTTATTTATTTGCAAATGTTTTAATTTAATGTAGTCAACTATTATATTATTTAATTTATTTTTGTGTTTATCGTGTATGGAGTTTATATATGATTTAATTTGTTGGTCGACTATTTTATTGGGGAAGTTGGTGTTTATTAATGTTTGTTTAATATTAGTTAATTCTTTATAAAATATTTGTTTGGATGAGGATATAGTGTGTGCGCGATGAACAAGATTTTTAATAAGTGCTATTTTATATTTGTGAGGGCATTCACTATGATAGTTGAGGAGGCTCGGATTATTATTTGTGGGTTTTTTATATGTTGATGTCGTGTATTCCGTAAGATTGGTAGAGTCGATTAATACGTCGAGAAAGGGGATTTTATTGTTGATGTTGAATTCGGTTGTGAATGTAAGTACCGAGTGTGTTTCGAGTGTTTGCTTGAGTTTTTTTAATATTTTGGGGGGGATTCTGTGGCGATGAAGATATCATCTACGTAGCGAGTGTATATATTAGGTTTAGTATTCCATAATTAAATGAAAATAAAGTAATAAAATAAATAAATAAATAAAATAAAATAAAAAATAAATTATTATTATTATTATTATTATTATTATTATTATTATTATTATTATTATTATTATTATTATTATTATTATTATTATTATTATTATTATTATTATTATTATTATTATTATTATTATTATTATTATTATTATTATTATTATTATTATTATTATTATTATTATTATTATTATTATTATTATTATTATTATTATTATTATTATTATTATTATTATTATTATTATTATTATTATTATTATTATTATTATTATTATTATTATTATTATTATTATTATTATTATTATTATTATTATTATTATTATTATTATTATTATTATTATTATTATTATTATTATTATTATTATTATTATTATTATTATTATTATTATTATTATTATTATTATTATTATTATTATTATTATTATTATTATTATTATTATTATTATTATTATTATTATTATTATTATTATTATTATTATTATTATTATTATTATTATTATTATTATTATTATTATTATTATTATTATTATTATTATTATTATTATTATTATTATTATTATTATTATTATTATTATTATTATTATTATTATTATTATTATTATTATTATTATTATTATTATTATTATTATTATTATTATTATTATTATTATTATTATTATTATTATTATTATTATTATTATTATTATTATTATTATTATTATTATTATTATTATTATTATTATTATTATTATTATTATTATTATTATTATTATTATTATTATTATTATTATTATTATTATTATTATTATTATTATTATTATTATTATTATTATTATTATTATTATTATTATTATTATTATTATTATTATTATTATTATTATTATTATTATTATTATTATTATTATTATTATTATTATTATTATTATTATTATTATTATTATTATTATTATTATTATTATTATTATTATTATTATTATTATTATTATTATTATTATTATTATTATTATTATTATTATTATTATTATTATTATTATTATTATTATTATTATTATTATTATTATTATTATTATTATTATTATTATTATTATTATTATTATTATTATTATTATTATTATTATTATTATTATTATTATTATTATTATTATTATTATTATTATTATTATTATTATTATTATTATTATTATTATTATTATTATTATTATTATTATTATTATTATTATTATTATTATTATTATTATTATTATTATTATTATTATTATTATTATTATTATTATTATTATTATTATTATTATTATTATTATTATTATTATTATTATTATTATTATTATTATTATTATTATTATTATTATTATTATTATTATTATTATTATTATTATTATTATTATTATTATTATTATTATTATTATTATTATTATTATTATTATTATTATTATTATTATTATTATTATTATTATTATTATTATTATTATTATTATTATTATTATTATTATTATTATTATTATTATTATTATTATTATTATTATTATTATTATTATTATTATTATTATTATTATTATTATTATTATTATTATTATTATTATTATTATTATTATTATTATTATTATTATTATTATTATTATTATTATTATTATTATTATTATTATTATTATTATTATTATTATTATTATTATTATTATTATTATTATTATTATTATTATTATTATTATTATTATTATTATTATTATTATTATTATTATTATTATTATTATTATTATTATTATTATTATTATTATTATTATTATTATTATTATTATTATTATTATTATTATTATTATTATTATTATTATTATTATTATTATTATTATTATTATTATTATTATTATTATTATTATTATTATTATTATTATTATTATTATTATTATTATTATTATTATTATTATTATTATTATTATTATTATTATTATTATTATTATTATTATTATTATTATTATTATTATTATTATTATTATTATTATTATTATTATTATTATTATTATTATTATTATTATTATTATTATTATTATTATTATTATTATTATTATTATTATTATTATTATTATTATTATTATTATTATTATTATTATTATTATTATTATTATTATTATTATTATTATTATTATTATTATTATTATTATTATTATTATTATTATTATTATTATTATTATTATTATTATTATTATTATTATTATTATTATTATTATTATTATTATTATTATTATTATTATTATTATTATTATTATTATTATTATTATTATTATTATTATTATTATTATTATTATTATTATTATTATTATTATTATTATTATTATTATTATTATTATTATTATTATTATTATTATTATTATTATTATTATTATTATTATTATTATTATTATTATTATTATTATTATTATTATTATTATTATTATTATTATTATTATTATTATTATTATTATTATTATTATTATTATTATTATTATTATTATTATTATTATTATTATTATTATTATTATTATTATTATTATTATTATTATTATTATTATTATTATTATTATTATTATTATTATTATTATTATTATTATTATTATTATTATTATTATTATTATTATTATTATTATTATTATTATTATTATTATTATTATTATTATTATTATTATTATTATTATTATTATTATTATTATTATTATTATTATTATTATTATTATTATTATTATTATTATTATTATTATTATTATTATTATTATTATTATTATTATTATTATTATTATTATTATTATTATTATTATTATTATTATTATTATTATTATTATTATTATTATTATTATTATTATTATTATTATTATTATTATTATTATTATTATTATTATTATTATTATTATTATTATTATTATTATTATTATTATTATTATTATTATTATTATTATTATTATTATTATTATTATTATTATTATTATTATTATTATTATTATTATTATTATTATTATTATTATTATTATTATTATTATTATTATTATTATTATTATTATTATTATTATTATTATTATTATTATTATTATTATTATTATTATTATTATTATTATTATTATTATTATTATTATTATTATTATTATTATTATTATTATTATTATTATTATTATTATTATTATTATTATTATTATTATTATTATTATTATTATTATTATTATTATTATTATTATTATTATTATTATTATTATTATTATTATTATTATTATTATTATTATTATTATTATTATTATTATTATTATTATTATTATTATTATTATTATTATTATTATTATTATTATTATTATTATTATTATTATTATTATTATTATTATTATTATTATTATTATTATTATTATTATTATTATTATTATTATTATTATTATTATTATTATTATTATTATTATTATTATTATTATTATTATTATTATTATTATTATTATTATTATTATTATTATTATTATTATTATTATTATTATTATTATTATTATTATTATTATTATTATTATTATTATTATTATTATTATTATTATTATTATTATTATTATTATTATTATTATTATTATTATTATTATTATTATTATTATTATTATTATTATTATTATTATTATTATTATTATTATTATTATTATTATTATTATTATTATTATTATTATTATTATTATTATTATTATTATTATTATTATTATTATTATTATTATTATTATTATTATTATTATTATTATTATTATTATTATTATTATTATTATTATTATTATTATTATTATTATTATTATTATTATTATTATTATTATTATTATTATTATTATTATTATTATTATTATTATTATTATTATTATTATTATTATTATTATTATTATTATTATTATTATTATTATTATTATTATTATTATTATTATTATTATTATTATTATTATTATTATTATTATTATTATTATTATTATTATTATTATTATTATTATTATTATTATTATTATTATTATTATTATTATTATTATTATTATTATTATTATTATTATTATTATTATTATTATTATTATTATTATTATTATTATTATTATTATTATTATTATTATTATTATTATTATTATTATTATTATTATTATTATTATTATTATTATTATTATTATTATTATTATTATTATTATTATTATTATTATTATTATTATTATTATTATTATTATTATTATTATTATTATTATTATTATTATTATTATTATTATTATTATTATTATTATTATTATTATTATTATTATTATTATTATTATTATTATTATTATTATTATTATTATTATTATTATTATTATTATTATTATTATTATTATTATTATTATTATTATTATTATTATTATTATTATTATTATTATTATTATTATTATTATTATTATTATTATTATTATTATTATTATTATTATTATTATTATTATTATTATTATTATTATTATTATTATTATTATTATTATTATTATTATTATTATTATTATTATTATTATTATTATTATTATTATTATTATTATTATTATTATTATTATTATTATTATTATTATTATTATTATTATTATTATTATTATTATTATTATTATTATTATTATTATTATTATTATTATTATTATTATTATTATTATTATTATTATTATTATTATTATTATTATTATTATTATTATTATTATTATTATTATTATTATTATTATTATTATTATTATTATTATTATTATTATTATTATTATTATTATTATTATTATTATTATTATTATTATTATTATTATTATTATTATTATTATTATTATTATTATTATTATTATTATTATTATTATTATTATTATTATTATTATTATTATTATTATTATTATTATTATTATTATTATTATTATTATTATTATTATTATTATTATTATTATTATTATTATTATTATTATTATTATTATTATTATTATTATTATTATTATTATTATTATTATTATTATTATTATTATTATTATTATTATTATTATTATTATTATTATTATTATTATTATTATTATTATTATTATTATTATTATTATTATTATTATTATTATTATTATTATTATTATTATTATTATTATTATTATTATTATTATTATTATTATTATTATTATTATTATTATTATTATTATTATTATTATTATTATTATTATTATTATTATTATTATTATTATTATTATTATTATTATTATTATTATTATTATTATTATTATTATTATTATTATTATTATTATTATTATTATTATTATTATTATTATTATTATTATTATTATTATTATTATTATTATTATTATTATTATTATTATTATTATTATTATTATTATTATTATTATTATTATTATTATTATTATTATTATTATTATTATTATTATTATTATTATTATTATTATTATTATTATTATTATTATTATTATTATTATTATTATTATTATTATTATTATTATTATTATTATTATTATTATTATTATTATTATTATTATTATTATTATTATTATTATTATTATTATTATTATTATTATTATTATTATTATTATTATTATTATTATTATTATTATTATTATTATTATTATTATTATTATTATTATTATTATTATTATTATTATTATTATTATTATTATTATTATTATTATTATTATTATTATTATTATTATTATTATTATTATTATTATTATTATTATTATTATTATTATTATTATTATTATTATTATTATTATTATTATTATTATTATTATTATTATTATTATTATTATTATTATTATTATTATTATTATTATTATTATTATTATTATTATTATTATTATTATTATTATTATTATTATTATTATTATTATTATTATTATTATTATTATTATTATTATTATTATTATTATTATTATTATTATTATTATTATTATTATTATTATTATTATTATTATTATTATTATTATTATTATTATTATTATTATTATTATTATTATTATTATTATTATTATTATTATTATTATTATTATTATTATTATTATTATTATTATTATTATTATTATTATTATTATTATTATTATTATTATTATTATTATTATTATTATTATTATTATTATTATTATTATTATTATTATTATTATTATTATTATTATTATTATTATTATTATTATTATTATTATTATTATTATTATTATTATTATTATTATTATTATTATTATTATTATTATTATTATTATTATTATTATTATTATTATTATTAAAAAAAAAAACCAAACACACAAACGATAGAATAAAATCAACTCAACCACACACTCTCTCTTTTCTTTCATTCGCCCTTAACGATACATATAAAACATTGACTCCAGTCTTCTTATTTTAAACAACCTAATCCTGAAGACGACTAAGAAAGTCGAAAGCGCTCGAGAAAAAAATGGCCGAATCAAGAACAATCGGGGAAATACTCTACGGATTGCCACCTGAAACCAGAAGGATAGCTCGACGGCTTAAGAACCTCACGAAGAAGATTTACAAACGAGAAAGTTCCGTGACGTTCAACAACGCTTGCTTGGATAATGACTTGCTGCCTAAGTATATATATATATATATATATATATATATATATATATATATATATATATATATATATATATTATGAAAATCGCATGTCTGTCTGTTCGTTGATATAAATGATCCTTCACCTATTCAGATCGTTCTAAGGGATCACATTTATCTTTTTTTATTCTAAAGAATTTCTCGGTGGAAACTGGGCGTTAAACATATTTTACTACTGATTACAATAATGTTAAAGCCATAATTATATTATTAAAGTCGCCTTCTCGGTTCGAAACCTTTCCGCCTGTAAGCTTTGAAATTCTAACTTTTTGTCTGTAACATTTCTGTCCGTACCTTTTCTATCTATCACTAATGGTTTAAATCTCATCAAAGCCATAAATTAAAAATATAGTGGTATTCAATTATCCTTTTAAAAGAGGGTGACTATTTGGCGGAACCGGTGCTGTAAGTAAATGGGTACCGATCTTGCTGAGAATGGTAACCGGCAAAAGACTAGCGCCCTGTCATGCTTTAAGAGCGAGAATAAACACCAGTCCCATGGAACTTTCCTCTCTAATAGAGGCTAAACTTCACAGCATTAACAGTATTCTACGCCCATAACATTAGCTAACTCTAACCCTAGCTATAACTATAACATTAGCTATGTAAGCTCTATTTTTACAGTTTCCACCATAACAGTCGATGTTTTGTATTACATTAAGTATGTGTGGGACTAGTATCTTTGTCTTTTAAAAGGCTCATTGAAGGAGTAACCATCACACTATTTTTAGCTTTGATGAGATTTAAACCCCGAAAAGTTAAAATCTTAAAGCTTACGGGTGGAAAGGTTACGAACAGAATGATAACAGACAAAATAGTTACGGGCAGAAACATTACAGACAGAAAAGCTACAAACAAAAAAGTTACGGGTAGAAAAGTTACAGACAGAAAAGTTACGGACAGAAAGGTTACAGACAGAAATGTTACAGACAGAAAAGTTACGAACATAAAAGTTACAGACAGAAAAATTACGTGTAGAAAAGTTACAGTTAAAAGAGTTACAGGTAAAAAAGTTACGGACAGAAAATTACAGACAGAAAAGTTACATGTAGAAAAGTTACAGACAGAAATGTTACAGACATAAAAGTTACGGACATAAAAGTTACAGACAGAAAAATTACAAGCAGAAAAATTACGTGTAGAAAAGTTACAGTTAAAAGAGTTACGGATAGAAAAGTTACTGAGAAAAAAATTACTGACAAAAAAATTACAGACAGAAAAGTTACGTGTAGAAAGGTTACAGACAGAAATGTTACAGACATAAAAGTTACGGACATAACAGTTACAGACAGAAAAATTACGTGTAGAAAAGTTACAGTTAAAAGAGTTACATGTAGAAAAATTACAGACAGAAAAATTACAGACAGAAAAGTTACGTGTAGAAAAGTTACGTGTAGAAAAGTTACAGAAGATTATGGAAACATGGTTACCGACTTAAAAGGTGCGGATAGAATAGTAAAAAGAAATAAAACTATATCCAAATATTTGATATTCTTAAGTTAAGGTTTCAGCTCGAAATTCTGTACCGGTTCAAAAGTTCGACAAGACGGTACTCAAGTTCGAAGAGATGCACCTGAAGAAGGTCGAAGGTCACATGAGTCGAAGTATAAATATAACAACCAAGATAAGAATTCTAGTTCGAATAATTATAATAATGCATGAACATAATATAACAAACTATCAGCGTTATGCAAAAGCTATTAACGTTATATATTTTTAAAAAAAAACAGTTACGTTATATAAAATTGGCTCTTCTGTATCCCAACCTATTTTGGGAGGCGCCAGATAATATGAACACAGATACTGTACTTTGATCTGTTTGTATATTTGTTTGTCTTATAAATTAAGGGCGTTCAGCTTAATTAAATCGTGTTGGGCTGATTTGCGCTGAGACACTTCAGATCTGAATCGTGTTTAACGATGATTGCCATTTAAGATGTTTCTTTCATGTTGGATAATGACGTTTCTGCATTGCAACCTCAGTTGGATTCTCAAAGATCAAAGCGACTGTTGGGAGATGGTGATAAAAGACCCTGGCAAAGGATTATCGGCTTGCCAATCAATAAAGGTATAAAATAAGCGATGAGGAGAGCGGGGAAAAAAGAGAAGGGAAGAAGAAAATAGTGAATTTTTTACGTTGACTTTTACAGACGAGTTGATTATTTATTAGGTTTAACCCTTTACGCGTTGGATTTTCATGTCGTAGCTGGACATTTACGCTTTATTAAGTACTAGCTGACCCGATACAGCGTTTCCCGGGATTATCGTATTGCAGTCATCCGTTGTTCGGGTAAAATAAAGAACCAAAAAACTCCTGCTCCCACATCTGAACCCAATATAAGTACCTCTACGTAGTGTGCTCTGAACAACATACTACACTTTTACCCCTTCAACGAAAATATCCCACCTACCCGACTAGCAGCAAAATCGCACCTCTTCATTGTAGAGGTCCCTAGATGCTGGATGATTTTCTAGTCTTATAGCTTTTTTCCTTGGACCACTTTCCTTTGGAATTTCCTTCCTGCTCCCTGTTTTCTAAACCGTACCAACATGCAGAAATTTAAATGTAATGGGAATAAACATCTTGCTGCTTAACCCCCCACTCAGGTTGCCCCCTATAAAGCTGGTCCCTATCAAAAGAGACCTTTGCGATTCAGTGGCAATGTGCCGAGTTTGGGGAAATAAATGTTTTTGTTTTTTTTTTAATTCTACTCGAAATGTCTATACGTATCGCTTATAATCTGCGTTCACTGATAAGTTTATAAATAACGAAAAGAATACTTAATTAATTCCCTTAACATAACAGTTTTGCACCACTTTTATGTCCCCTGACGAAGATGAAAATCAAAATATAATGATACTAAACCTTATCTCTAGAATCTTATTCCAATTCTGTCAAAAATCCATTACATCCATTACATGATTTTGATTATAGAAAATGCCTCAAATTTCAGGCTTAAGCTTAAATGGTCTTAAAAATAAATTAAAATTCAGGGAATCTTGTATAATTTGGTTTATTCGGACTACTGTTCTCATCTTGAGTGTTATTCTTAAAACGTTTCGGCCGCTGTAACCTCCGGCCTTCTTCGAACTCGGGAATATTTCTGTCGAACTTTGGAATCTGGGCGGAATTTCGAACGGAGCCCTTTTATTTAATCCACAGGAGTAGCACGCTCTTGTTCCGTCAGCCATGACTGGGAGAAGTCTGCAGTAATTCGCAATTCTTCGTATCGCCTGCACCGAGGATTTAACCTTCAACCTTCAAGTGACTATCATTTAGAACTGAATTTTACTTAGTACTATATCCACTGAGCCACGAGTTCAAAAAGATACACCTGAAGAAGGCTGGAGGTTACAGCGGCCGGAACGTTGCGAAGATAACACTCAAGATGAGAACAGTAGTTCGAATAATCCAAATTATACAAATTATCAATCCTCATCTCAAAAATTCAGAAACAATCGGTGAATCTTGCTTAATTGTTGTCGAATAAATTAAGATCAAATTTAATGCCAAACTGAGATATTTAAATTTTCAAATGTGAGGTCCTTCCCATATCACACCCACTAAAACCCCTTTAAAATACTCAAGGGCACCTGAAATATGGGGAATATTTATTAATTGATGTCTCTTGACTATTGTTAAATTTTCATAACAATCGGAGGCACCTGAATTTTAACGAAGAGCTACCATCATCTCTTTGACTCCTTTTGACTAAAACTAAACTAAATATAGCAGAATTTCTTCAGCTTTTCGCCTAGCAGCTATGTTTCAAATTGTATAATGATCGGTTAATTAGTTTAGTAGTGAATCCTATACGTACAAGTAAATACACATGTACACTGTCCTAACTTTATATAAATAGAGATAATGAACATTTAACTATTCGTATTATTTCATAACAAAGAAAGATCATCCTGGCAGCAACGTACTTACATAGAGGCGATGATTTTTTGGTGTTTTTGAATTCTTTTTGGGGGTGGAAGAAAGGAAATTGTGAATAATAGTGCCTATACACAAACATTTGAAAGGAAGATACTATTTTATAGGAATCAAAGTATTCGTAAATACAGTAAATTTTATAGGTATTATTTTAAAGATATTTGTCCTATATATTGGCGCAGAATTGGTTTGTTTTTGTTGAGTCCGGTTATTCTGTTTTGTATACCTGCGATTACGTTGTGGTAAACATTGTTTTCAAAAGTCCTATGATTTTGTACGCTTCAGATTTTTATATGTATCTTCTCAGTCTTCCGTTCTTTGCTAGTAACTTTTGCATTAGTTCTTCGTGTTTCTTGATTAGTTTTTTCTTCTTTGTCAGTCATATTTTCCTCTTCAATCGTTCTCTTTATGCTTATTCAGAGCTTTAGCTTCATTTTGTGGTTAGTTGATTTGATTTTCCAATCTGGTTTAATTCCGAGATTTTGGGGTCCATTCATTTGCTGTGCTTTTGTTGCCATGTTTAGTCTCGTAATATTCGATTTGGCCCCTATGTGAATTAAGTTGTTTACGTTTGTAATATTATCTGTACAGATGTATGGGAGGAGTAGGTTCGCCTTTTCTGTTTCAGATTTTATTTTTTTCCATTCTTAGTTAATTATGGATGGAAGTTTTGTTTTGTCCTCGTCCATAATTTATTCTATGCAACTTCTTCCTCATTCAGTTATGTGATCTCATAATCATTGATTTCTACAGTTTTGGATCTCTATATTGTACCCAACTTCTCCCAATGGGTTTTCACTGGGGGAGGGATTTATTGATGTTCTCTCATATCACTTACCTTACCTTTTATTTTTATTACTTCCAGCTGTCGACAACCATCCTCTCTGAAGGATGTGGCTTGCCTGATCTTCAATCCTCTATTTCGTTGCATTGTCGTCCGTAGATATTTTCCAAAGATTCTTCATGTGATTCCAGTATCTTCTTGTATTTTCCGTAATATTCGTGTACCAAAAGTCGCAGGATTTCGACCAGGTTCTCTTATGTCAATGTATGGGAATTGTATCCGTTTCAATTCCCTTGTGCTCGTGTGATGTTCTTTGGCATATTGTTTTAGTTCATTTCTATTTCAAGTTATCGTTGGTTGGTAAGCGTTCGTTGGTTATGGATTGGTTTCCTTAAAATTTTGACTGCTGTCATCATTGCTGTGCGTTGTATGGTTTCAATCTTGCCTTTGATTCCAATTTCTCCTAGTCTTTTTTTCAAGTTTTTGGGCATTGGTTCTAGTGATCTTACGTTTATTTGTATTATAATAAGTTTCTTCATGTTCAATATTAATTTCTGTTAAGTCTAATATATCTTCATCGTTAATCTGCCTCTTATATCTGCTAAGACTGCGAAATCTACGATATGACAGGATTTTCCCTTCTTGTTAACTATTATCACGTCCGGTTTCTTTGCTTGGATAAGATTGTCTGTGTGTATCCCCATGTCACAGAGGATGTTGCACTTTTAAGTGTCCAATACTTCTTCGGCTAGTGTGTATACTATTTGTTGGTATTTACAAACTGCAGATGTTCATATAGTTCCCAGTGGACTGCCTTTCTCAAGCAGCTATGTCTGTTTAATATTTGTTTGGGGTTAGTTCACTGCATTCACTTATTATGTAATTTACCGGTTTGTCTTTTTGTTCACTGAGTGTACTTTTTCCTGGGTTCTGTCTATTTTAACTTTAATGTGGTTCGTCCTGACCACATTGTTCTGTGCAGTTGTTAATAGAAATACAGTTTCTATGTTTAGGTGTCATTTACGTAGCCATGTGTATGTGTTTTCACGTGTCTTTTCTCTGGTCAGTATTGTAAATGGTCCATTAGTGACTTCTCTTCCGATTTTTTTCTCGCTTTCTTATTCCAGTTCTGCTGTTCCCTGCATTGTTATATTTTGTGGTGCCTCTTGCTGCTATGATCAGACTTTTGTGTTTAGAGGTATGTATTTCACTACTTTATTTTTATGTCATCCACACAGTCTTCTACACTTGCCAGTCCTCTTCCCCCTTCTCCCCTTTTTACGTATAGTCGGTTCATATCATTTTTCAGGTAAATGCAGTTTGTATGGTTATTCATTTTCTTCGTTTCCTGGTCCAGGTGACTGAGTTATTTTTTTCAACCCTATGAATGGTCCAGAATATCTTATTAGAGATACTGCCCAGGTATTTATTTCATTTATCAGGTTTTTACTATATTATTTGGTTTATAAGAGTTTTCTTGTCCGTCTCGGCTAGTCTATTCCAATCGTGTCTTACATCTGACTGCTTCTGCTTCCAGAGATCTCCAGTATCATGTTCGCAAAGTGCCATCATCTCCTCTCGGTTAGATAGTACAATGCACTTCCCTGTCTTGAGTTTTCCCCTTTTTATCTCTATGTGTGCAGACTTTCATTCCGAATTCCATTCGAATGTTCTTGCTGAAGATTCTGTTCGTGTATTCAGACTATTATCTAATCGAAGATTAGATCTTAAAGGCAGATACGAAGGAAATAATCTATTACTGTTCCATTTGTCTTTGATCTATTAGTGGATAAATCAGTTTAATTCAGAAAATTTCAATTAGCAACTTTACTTTTCCTGTTATATAGGAATTACCTATCGCTTTCTATTATGAGCTAGGAGAGAACATAACTTTAAATGTCATTCCCCATTCATACCATTAGGGAATCAAACCTTTTCATTATATTTCTGATTATTTGTTTTTTTGTCAATAAAGTGCGCTTATTCATTAATTATATTTCTTTTTTGTGACTGAATCAGTGATAGTGTAATGTTATTAGTGGCGAGACGCGGATTAGAATCCCATACGACGGCAGACGGATTTAAGCTCAAAATAAAAAGATAAGAGAAAAGGAATTATTTGGGAGCGAAATGGAAAAGCAAGAATGTGTCTTTGTCGATGACGTCAGTAGGTCGTAAAAACAATAAGCAAAAGAATGTTATTGTCCATAAAGTTGTGGTTGGAAATCAGGCCGCAAACACTGACGACAAAACTGACGTCAAATAACGTAAACAAATCTTATGTAACAGGTTGACTATGAGTCAGGAAATGGAACAGAGTCTGGGAGGCAGTGTGAATAGGCCTGCAAAGATCCGAGATTTGTGTCTTCATTTGTGGAGGGATTTAACGAAAAAATAAAATTATTATTTTTGGTTAAAGGAACGCTGTCTTGTTCTCTATACCAGGTGAAGCAACACTTGCAACGACGAGAAACTCAAATGTTAACTGAATTATATTCGTTGCAGCCAAAACTTTCGATTAATGAGAAAAAAGAGTAAAAAGTAATCCAATGTTCACGTTACAATAATTCCTCTGGACACTGAATAGACTAGAGAACATTACCATAAGACGAAAAAAAAAACAGACCACAGAATAATTTAGAGAAAAACAATTCGAACTTCAAGTGGATGCCGCACAGTTTTAAATTCTTTTGTTGAAAAAATATGTGATGCTACCTTAAAGTGCTCCTGATTTCGGAGCTCTATGAGTGTAGAGCCACCCATTTAGTTACTATTACTCTCAGGTCCACTCAAACCCGGAGATGTAGTATCTGTCAGGGTCCCGTCCATGGGTTAAATATAATTTGTCCCAGGAACGACACTAAACTCCCTCGAGCACCATTGGACAAAATTTCTGCGTCTACTTACCCCAACTAAATCCATGTTGTCTAGACCTTACTACTTTATTTTCTACCTACTCTATTTCCAAACACTCTTCTTGGCCTTTTGGCCAAGATCAAAGTGTAGTATCTGTTCCGATGGATACTACACCCCATAAACAGGTATTGTCTTGGCCTTCGGGGCTTGATTTGCGCCGGTCTATGGGTCGGTCCTGTGCAGTTCTAGGAGGTCCACCCTCCTAAGCTTTGCCTCCCCTCTTTGGGGAGGAGTAAGTTTATTGCTTACTATCTGAGGCGCCCCTACTGGGGAATGCCGACGGGGCTGCCCAGGCAATTTTTAAATGGCCAGAGTGGTCACCTCTCGGGCGCTGACTTTTCAAACCCTACTTTCCCGACCCAACCTTAGGTCACATCTTAATTGTGGGAGTAGGATAAAAACTGGCCTTGTGCTTAACTCCTGGAGAGGAGTAAATCAATTTTCTTGGCCTTTTGGCCAAGATCAAAGTGTAGCATCTGTTCCGATGGATACTACACCCCATAAACTGGTATTGTCTTGGCCTTCGGGGCTTGATTTGCGCCGGTCTATGGGTCGGTCCTGTGCAGTTCTAGGAGGTCCACCCTCCCAGGCTTTGCCTCCCCTCTTTGGGGAGGAGTAAGTTTATTGCTTACTGCCTGAGGCGCCCTTACCGGGGAATGCCGACGGGGCTGCCCAGGCAATTTTTAATGGCCAGAGTGCTCAATTTCTAGGGCGCTGACTTTTCAAACCCTACTTTTCCGACCTTGGGGTCACATCTTACTTGTGGAAGTAAGATAAAACTGGCCTTGTGCCTAACCTCCTGGAGAGGAGGTAAAGAAATACTCTATTTCCAAACACTATTAACTACCCAGTACACCTGCAAAAGTCATGGGTATGACACAGAACAGCATCCAGTGACAAGGTCCCAATTTAGGCGTTTTGGAGAATGTAGAGTCACTACTTAGTTGCTGTTACTACTCGGCACACTCTGATATGGAGTGGTGGTAGCTGCCAGGGCCCATGTATAGGTTAAATATAAACTATCGTTTACGGTCGATTTGTTTTAAAAAATATACGCCTACAAAGCAATCGTTTACAAAACTTATGTACAGTTTCGGTATAAAATGACCCAACGACGTTTTTTTTATAATTGAACGTAATTTCTTCGTCGTTTCCCTCTCTTTCATTGTCGCTGCATTAATTCTTACGTTTAGTGGCCGCTGCATTTTTTCATTGTTTTCTTCATTACCATGGCCGTGATCGTCATCAGGTGAGCTAGACAAATAGAACTGTTTATCTCGTACATGAAAGAAATCCCAAAGACGGCGGATCTGGGAGTTTTTAAGTTTTATTTTGAAAAGAGATATTCACGTTGACAGATTAACCAATACTTCGAGAAATACAGAGATAGATAGAGAGAGAGAGAGAGACTAATTTTCTTATTCCTTATTACTTAATAGCTAACTAGTCAAATGGATATATAAATGGACATAACAAACAGACAGACAATCTAGGGGCCACATTTCCGCTTTTGATGATCATCAAAGTTTTTCTGTTAAGTATTATATCTTATTAAACGTCGGTCTAGCTTGGGCTTCCACGCGGAATTCTTTCTAAAACCTTCGTTCTCTGTCAATTCGACATCCGTGACATCATCACTTCATGTTTCTCTAATATCTCGTTGTGCCTAACCTACTTTGACCTCTAATTTGAATTTGAGCCATATAGGTAATCTCTGCCTGCTATTTTTCCTGGGAACTGGTTAGTTTTTTCAAGCTTTCGTGTCATTTCGACCACACTTCTTTGCCTATTTTAAAAATCAACACGAGCTGATGTAACCACTCTCCGACTTGCGTCCATCCACAATATAATAACATACAACTCAACCCACGAATCAACACGCAACAAGTGCTCCATAAGAACATATCAAACATTGTCTGTTTCACGCAGTCATAAATGAAACTCTATAAAAATAACTTTGATCTCCAGACATGTAACTTAGTTTATTCACGGATGCAAATCAGTCCCAACTATAAAAATCTACCATTGTGTACAGAAGCCTTTCTATTTTCCTCTGGTTGATGGGCACGCACGACATTCAAAACATCTCATTCTCTGTTCAACTAGTAAGTTTTCGTTTCTATTGACATAGTTAGCAACATTTAATCTTCCTTTATATTTTGAACAACATAATCTATTATAGCGTTAAGTAAATTATGATGCTTTTTTTCCTTTAATTAATGTTATGTGAAGGAAACTAAGCTTAGAAGATACTTTACTAAAAATAATTCGTCCCCCCCCCAAAAAAAAAAGAAGCTCTGGTCGCCTTAAAAAAGTAACGGGACATAGGGCAAGATTAATGGCGAGAAAGGTTGGCAACGGGCTCAGAGTTACGCTTAAAGAACTGTAATCCGAAGATTAATTATACGGTCACTTCTCTTGCACAACGTACAATCTCAATCTCAATATTTTCTCTCAGCTGTCAAATGTTGTATTGAATTGTCTTCCTCTATTCGTTAAAAATCTAATTACGAACACAAGTTTTTTTTCCACCGAAAATCGAGTGTCCACCATGGGAAACGGTCCACACACTTCAAAACTAGTAAGCCTTCATTTTCTTTCCATTTTTACTGTTTCCCATTTAATTCTTCTTTGTAATTTTAAACCACAAGAACTTCAGAAAAAAACTAGAAATTAGTGGAGTAAAAGTTACAATTAGTCGTTCACTTTGTCGAGATGATATATTTTCGAGAACTCAAAAAAAAAATCCTTCCCCCCCCCCCAATAGACCGGCGTAAATCTAGACTTAAAGGCCCGGACAATACCGGTTTATTAGGCGCGGTAAAAAAACCTGTATCATTTTAGCATATTTACTATAGTAAATCTATTTCCGTTTTTATTTCAAGCATGCGTATACACTAGCATCCACACGCGATCAATTAACCAACTCCTCTACACAACGTCGGGTGTTTTGTTAGGTAGGCCAGGAGCATTACAAGAACGCCCAGGACCAGTATCTAGTAACCAGAAAAATTGCCGGTAGAAGCGCCTCGGGCGATCGACAATTAACCAACACATCCTTTTAGTGGAGAAACGATTGTAACTTCTTTGCCGCCCGAAAGGATAGAGTAATGCGTGGGAGCAATGGCTCTCGAGCACCGAGCAAGAAAACAGTATACTTACCACCCTATAATCCTAGTCTTAACAAGAAGAGCCAGAAAGAGAAGGGCGCTCAGGATAAACAACTTAAAAATGATCTCAAAGTATCTCTCTGCACACATCACTGTTGCTATGACAACAACATCACTATAAATAAAAAGTTCTCAAGTGTTATCTGGTTTAGTTGTGCAAAATTTTTAAACAAATCAGGCGATTTTTCAATTGCCATGAAAAAACTAACAATAATAATATTTCGTTTGAAATAATTTGTTTTAAGTAATTTTTGTCAAGTCAGCAAAAAAAATCTGCTCCACGGTTAATCATCTCTTAATCGATTAATATTTAGTTTTTCAGAAAACAAAACATTACTTACATTCTAGTATATGAAAGGTAGCGATGACCAGTCTCATCGATTGATCTTTCCTTTCACAAACACACACATTATATATATATATATATATATATATATATATATATATATATATATATATATATATATACAGGGTGGGCAAAAATAAGGGTCTTATTTTTACAAATTCATAACTTTTTTATTTATTGATTTTTTTATTTATTTTTTTAGAATAAGTAAAGGACCCCTTCCGAAGCAAGCATGAGCCGTATTAGCCCTAAGGAACGTACCCTCATTTAGAAAACATTATTTTTGCTTAAAAAACTCAAAACAGTGTAAAAAACAATACTTTAGTTTTTGTAAGTTTTAAGAAGTGTTTTTCGGCTAAAATTTGTTTTGTTTATTTCAAAAAATCTCGGAAGAGTCAGTCTACACACACATAAAGTTTGGTGAGTTTAACTTTTATTTTGTGGAAGTTATTCAAATTCAAGTTATTCAAATTTAAAGATAGGACCCTTATTTTGGCCCACCCTGTATATATATATATATATATATATATATATATATATATATATATATATATATATATATATATATATATTATACGTACATAAAAGTAATCCATAGACACGTGTTTCTGGCTCACAACCGTCATCAGCATGGCTAACTTACACAGAGATCGAACCTTCGATATTGATGTGTATAGTCCAGCGTTCTACCACTGGACCAAGACGCTCTGTATAGAAATATGTACGATTTTTATCACCTAAATATTTAATGTAGTTTTATGCAATTATTTTTATTGGTGATAGCAGCATATGTTGTTATTTTGCTTAAGTTAGCCATGCTGATGACGGCTGTGAGCCAGAAACACGTGTCCATGGATTACTTTTATGTACGTATAAAATAAATAAAAATATATATATTAACGAAAAATACGTCCTATGAAGTTAAGGGCGACTAATAATGCAATTTTCTGCATCTTAATCACTTAGGAAAGTGAGACAATCGAAATAATAGTAAGCAAAATAACAACGAACGCTGCTATCACCAATAAAAATAATTACATAAAAATATATATATATATTATGATGGTATATTAGCGGATCTAATCTTTGCTCACCAGTATATTCTTGAGGAGGGGTCGAAGAGGTTCTGAAACAATTGTCAGATGCTCAAACTATGTTTATTTTAATATAAAAAGCTCTAATATATATTGAGCACTTTTGAAAAGTATTGGTTTTGTTCATTTTGTTCATATTTGAACTTAATTAATTATATATATATATATATATATATATATATATATATTTGAAGCTTTGAAGTCTGCCTCTTACGCTTCGACAAACAAATGTTTTTTACTGTCCACCTACTTTTGGCTCACCCTGTTTATATATATATATATATATATATATATATATATATATATATATATATATATATATATATATATATATATATATATATATATAGTCTAAAGAAGATTTTAGTCAATTTAAACAAATAAAGAAAATGCAGTTTTAATTCCCAGGGATACTAACTAAATCCAAAATATTGCAAACTTAGAACTTGCTTAAGCCGACTTACCGCTGGAAAAATGTACAAATACAGAAAGAGATTCAAGTATATAACAGTGAAACAAAAACAAGGGACCTTAACTTGAATTGTGAAATATTAAACGAGGATCATCGGCTATGGAAATAATATTCCGACGTTAATGAAAAAAGGAAAAACTAAAATTATTTTTATATTTATCAACGTTTCGTCTTTATTTCAATATATTTTGAAGATGACTGATTAGAAAAAATAACATAGCAGTACAAAATTTGAAAATATTGTGGTTCGTCTGTCACAAACGCACCACATATTTTCAAATATTGTAATTCTGTGTTATTTCTGCAAATCAGTTATCTTGAGAAAGTCTTGAAATAAAGACAAAACGTTGATAAATATATAAATAATTTTGGTTTTTCCTTTTTCATTATATATATATATATATATATATATATATATATATACCACAATTTATCAGCCGTTCAGATATTGGCCACGAGGTTTAAGACGTTGGGTTGGAGTTGAAAAATACTTATAATCCAGGGTTTCGAATCGTGTGACCAGTAGTGAATAGTCAAACTTCTACGCTGAAGAGTCTTGATTGAAAAAAGATGAAACGTATACGTCCGTAGATAATAAACAACAACAAATATTTTCATATATATATATATATATATATATATATATGCGTGTGTTGCATTGTCCCGCGACTTTTCTCGTTTTGTATACTCGTCCCGGAACGGGCCATGGCAGTCCTCGTTTAAACACTCGTCATTTTTTAACACCAAAAGTCATATAGTTTGCATACCTTTAAATTTATCGTACCCTCTCTTCTTTCCTCGTCGCGTGGAGGGGCGTGTCGTCTAGTGGCTGTCTTCTTTCTTCTCTTCTGTACTGCCGTGAACATCGCCGCTACAACAAAACTTCATGACCGACTCCGAAGACAAACAATTCTTTTTAACTTTCAATTCTTTTTATTACAGGCGTTAGTTATCTATCGGCTTGGAGACATTCACTAACACTGAGAGAGAGAGCAAATTACTGTTTCGTAATTACTTATCAATTAAGTCTTAACCATTCGTGGAGGGGGGAAAGAGATCTTTCGCCTGTATTTTCTTAGGGAAATATTTCCCTTAACTATGTTGCCGACTAAGTGGTAAAAATCACGTCTGATAGGTTCGCCTCCAAAACCCAGACTGCTAAAACTCGCTTCTCACGAAGAACGAGTGACGTCACAGATCCCTATGCTACCCACGCAAAGGCCCGTGACGGCACAGAGCCTCTCGCAGGTGCACATTGACCCCTGATCCGAGGTCTCGTCACGCGGTGACCTTGTCACGTTTGTGAGCTCCGACTGTGAGAACAGGTCCTATTCTGCACTCGACTGCACGGGTCCACCCGCGCTAATTTGCGCAAGTCAAACCAACTATTTCCAACAGATTCGTCCATTCCCATAGGGCCATTATCCAACATATATATAGTAATTTTAAGTGGTCAGAGAGACGTGTTATTGAATATATTCTTGATGATTATGTCTATTATTTCATTTACAGGTGCATTGGTGAATAGGCTTTCTGCGTCTCGGAAGGCAATGATTTTATTATCCGGTTGTTTGCTCTGTAAAATTTGTAATAGTTCTTTTGTGGACTTAACAGTATATTTGTTAGGTATATACAGGCTGATAAGTTCATTTAAGGTATTTGTTAAGGAATATATAGGAGTAGTAATTTGGGATATGATAGGTCGGAGAAGGGAATTAGGTTTATGTACCTTAAGTGTCCCGTATAAATATCCAGGTTTGTAATCGCCAATTATTTTGTGGAATTTGATAATTATCAATCCGTGCATTGTTGGCTGTAATAAGTCTGTTAACTTGTGTCTTTAACATGTTTGTAGGATTGTTGTTAATTTTTTTTAATTTAGTGAGGTCATCAAGAATTGTTTGAAGTTTAGTGTAATAGTCTAATTTATTAAGTACTATAAATATGTTTTGTCGGCTTTTTTATAATGATATTTGGATGATTTCGGAGTTGATTAGCGGCTTTTTTAGATTGGGATTTAATAATGAATTGGATTATTTTTTATCATGTCGATTTTTTATAGCTTCCGCTTTTAGGAGATCACGTAAGCCGGGATGTGATGTAATTTTATTTTCTGTTTCTAGTTTAGTTATATTTTCATATAGTAATTCTATTTCTGCTTTTTTTTTATTTTGATTGTTTAATCGATTAAAAAGATGGCAGTTAAGTCCGAGATTTAGTCATTCCTTTTGGGGTTCTATAAGTTCGTGGTCAGATAAATTAATGTAGTGTTGCGTGTGGTTGGGTAGTCAAACAGATCCATTGTATAGCGAGTTGAATTTTTTTTACTACCATTTTGGTATTGCATTCGTTTAAAATATACGAATCTCAACCGTTTTGTTTTGTCTTGCGTAGATTTTTAGTCTTGTCCCGGTAAGGTTCAAAATGAATTTTATCCTGACGGATGGCCGTATGCTTCTTTACAAACAATAATTACATTGTTTTTTCACTACATTAGTATAAGCGGCATGCGTTATCATCGATCTCATTCGCCACATGGCCTCTCCTTCATGGTAAGCTCATTTATTCCAAAACTTGTGTTTAGTGTTTCTTTAATTAAAACACAAATAAACATACAACCTAGACATACTTATTTAGAAAAACAAAAACCTTTTCTTAACAACAATAAAAGAGATTCCGTAACATTAGAACACGCTACGTAAGTAGCAGTCTGGACATTACCGTCATGCCGTTGGTCGGTTGCTCATTCAATTGTAAAGGCATCAGGGAAGCTAAAACAAATGTTCTTAATAGATTTCTTTCCTTTCACAAGACAGAAAGAATTAACCAATATCAAAGCCCGCTTTGTATGGAACAGAAATCAATGTGTTGATATGTAAGATACACTGTGTTACTAGGATAAAGAGAAACCAGAGTAATACTTGTGTCTTCCTATATATTAGCTCATATTTTGCCACGCCTGATTATTATAGATTCAACTCTGGTTCTGCTTAACAAAAGAAAATGTTTCCTCTTTATCACGTCACTTCCTATCTTCTGTCTTAACTTCCGTTCTCACGTTTCTCTGGTCACCCATAAATACTTGAACTCACTAATAATCAAAACTAGCTAATCTATCCACCTGAATCTGTTATATTAGTGCGTAAATGACCACTACATATCCGATATGATTTATACAATATAACATTTATTGTAGACTCCCAACAACGTTCCCGACAAATTACAGGGTAACGTTGCAAGTACGTCAGCTTGTAACTTTATATTAAAATATTTTAGACTAGCAGATTTGGCAGTATCCTCAGTGTACTTATTCGACTTTATGTTGTCTTGGGATATCGGACTCTCATAAAGGGTGCAATCGGCCATCTTGGTAGCATTAAATGTGACCGACCATTTTTGGCTCCAAATAATCCCAACAGGGTCGATTCACCTTAAAACAGACAAACCAATCCTATCTCCACTATAAAAACTTCAATTTTTTCGTATATTTATCGATCCATGTAATATCCGTGATCACCGTTGGCCAGATGATTTGTTTTGGTTAATATCATTGCTGTTTCATTCCAAAGCGTCAAAGTCATTTGCCTTTAATTACAATTTCAATTAATCTCAACATCAACAGAGTAAACCAATTCAGCGCCTACTTTTCGCGGCAGAATCCAATTTAGAGAAAAACAACAAGTTCAGTAATGACACATTAGGAGAGAATTAAAAACGAGCCAATAAAAACAAGATATGGGAATCTAAAAAAGAAAAAAAAACGAAAAAAAAAGAAAGATGGCGTCCGTTGCGTTTAAACAAAATTAAGAAAGAGAGTCTTTTTTTTAGCTTCGTCCTCACATCCCGATGGTAGGCTTCGTCCGTTGGTTTATCTGTCAACCTTTAATTTGAAATGGCATTCTCATCGCTAAACGCATAGATTGAATAGACGAATATTGCAGAAGTAGTGAATGTTCTTTCTAAGTATTGGAAGGAGAAGCAGCACCCTTCAAAAGTTTAATCCTCCCTTGCCGTGGTAATAAGGGGTGGCAACGTGATCGTGTCAGATCTACCCGGCTAACAGGGTTCTGATGAAAATCCAGGAGATGTCGGTATCAGGATCCGTCATCCTCTGGTCGTTTTTGCCTCTACATGTGGTAAGACCTGCCAGGCGCAGAACTGCAAATCAATGCAGTGAGAGTGACAATGTTGTTTCTGCGACATTCCTTTGTGTGTTCTGAACAAAACCTTCCCCGACTTCGCATGCATCCGCTGAGCCTTGCTGCTCTCGGAGTCGGGATTGAAACCGTCAATCTTGAAAGTTGTTGTTGTTGTTGTAGCTACTATTACTTATACAATACCCTAAAACGTAGGAAAAGTTTGTTTTTATTAGTAAAAAAATAAAAAATGTTATATAGCATAACGTTGAATTATTGTAATCTTAAACCAATAGGTTTTAGATACTCCTAGGTATTACTCCAGTGGTATTAGAGTTGCAACCTAGCTAACTAGACTCTGATAAAAAAAAAAAAAACCTAAAAGTCAACATGAGAATCCATCGTTTTTTTATCGTCTGTGTGTGTGGTAAGCGAGGACGTTTCCGGTCCGAAACCACAAATCCATGAAATAAAGATAACGATGTTGCTTCTGCACATATTCAGCCACTGGGTCTTGCTGTTCTGTTTGTTGGGGGGGGGGGCTGCAATCATACAAGCCTAATAAATTGCCAACAAGGAGGACTTCATGCAGACCAGCCATTTAGAGAAGAGGGCGTGATATATGCAGACCATACAATCCTGAGGTATGGTCTTCGTGAACTCTATGCAGGAGTCCAACTCGCTTAACAGCAACAACAAAAGCAGCAGCAGCAGTGAATGTTCTTATTTGATTGTACAAAAGTTCAAATACGCAGTTTCGTTTAACAAACCACAAGCGTTAAAATATTCACTTCTAAATCTGCGCGTAATATAAAAAAACCCAAAACACAGATTTCTTTCTAGTAAAATAGACCAACAAGAAACTGTTCGAATTTTAAACGTGTCTACTAGACAAAATAACGAAACAAAAACGACCTATAAAACTCGTCAACGAGTACGTCGAGTACAACTGAACATTTCTGTCAACTGTCGAAAACATCCAATTTTCAAATATTGTCTACGCGACAAACTACAAAAGATCATTTTAGAATTTCGATTACCGTTAACGAAACTTTATAAAATTCATATTCTGTTTGCTAGTAAAACACACATTTAAAACAAACAGTCAACCGGCGTATATTTTTATCTAAAAGTTAAAGAAATGATATATAGATTGTTTTTTTTCTTTTTTAGCAATTCAAACAAACTATTTTATATTTTAAAAAAAGTTATTAAAAAGAAAGGGGGTTGATACATAGACTTTTCTTTTTTTATTCATTCAACCATTTCGATTTTTATGCGAATATCGATCCCGAAGTGGAACTGTTATAGAAAGCAGCAACAACACCGAATGTTGTTTTAAGTATCGATTTCAGATTGGACAGAAACTAAAATCAGCAGTTTATTTTAACTTCTGAACCTCGCGCGTAATATAAAAACTGAAACACAAATTTATTTATCTTTTTTCCGGTATTTTCTTTTTAGACTCAACAGACGTGTGTACGTCTCAAAACCAGCTTAGGCCTTTGGCCTTAAGATCTCGGTAAACGCAACTAGAACTACTGAACACAGCGACCGCATGTACAGATAGATGTCTTATCGAACTCACATACACACAAGTTCACATACACACACTCTCTTACTGACAAAACAAAGTCAAGCAAATATACGCGCACATCTACAATGCCTATCCCATTTATACACACAATCACACGCAGAATCACGTGGTGCCAGTCTAAATGAACATGTCTACTCAAATTATTATTACAAAGGAAACAACTCTTTCTTCACCTAGAACGTTATTGGGACACTCTGGACTCTCCTTCATTACGAAGTCTTTATTTGTCGCAGTCTCAACATATTGTCAATAAACATGAATTATATCTGTATGGATCGACTTTGTCATTCTATATTTTAATATTAGTTTCCCCTCTACAAAATGCTTTCAACCATCTCTATGAGATGCTCTGCTCGTCAATCTGGATGTACTGTTACCGCAGTTAAGTTTACGATAGTATTTTCGTCGTTCTGCCATTCTTAAGTTTGACATAGCTTTTCGTTGGTTTGTCACGCTAAAGTTTAAAATAGAATGTTCGTCTATTCGTCATGAATCTAGTATAGTATTTAAGAATGGTTGCCAATCATTAAGTTTGAAATGGTATTTTGTTGGGTCTGGAATTCTTAAGTTTCAAATAGTATTGTTGATCGTTTGTCATTCTTAAATTTGAAATAGTATTTTCGTCGGTTTGTCACGCTAAAGTTTGAAATGAAATTTTCTTCATTCTGCTATTCTGAAGTTTAAAATAGCATGTTCGTCGGTTTGTCACGCTAAAGTTTGAAATAAAATTTTCGTCGATCTGCTATTCTTAACTTTGAAATAGCATTTTCGTCGGTTTGTCACGCTAAAGTTTGAAATAAAATTTTCTTCATTCTGCTATTCTGAAGTTTAAAA
The DNA here is from genome assembly GCA_963556195.1 of Sepiola atlantica. Lineage (NCBI taxonomy): Eukaryota > Metazoa > Mollusca > Cephalopoda > Sepiida > Sepiolidae > Sepiola > Sepiola atlantica. Next base: position 2,749,586 of record OY744536.1, on the reverse strand, counting down.
TAGCATTGTCGTCGGTTTGTCACGCTAAAGTTTGAAATAAAATGTTCGTCAATCTGCCATTCTTAAGTTTAAAATAGAATTTTCGTCGGTTTGTCACGCTAAAGTTTGAAATAAAATTTTCGTCAATCTGCCATTCTGAAGTTTAAAATAGTATTTTCGTCGGTTTGTCACGCTAAAGTTTGAAATAAAATTTTCGTCCATCTGCCATTCTGAAGTTTAAAATAGCATATTCGTCGGTTTGTCACGCTAAATTTTGAAATAAAATTTCCGTCGATCTGCCATTCTTAAGTTTAAAATAGAATTTTCGTCGGTTTGTCACGCTAAAGTTTGAAATAAAATTTTAGTCAATCTGCCATTCTGAAGTTTTAAATAGCATATTCGTTGGTTTGTCACGCTACAGTTTGAAATAAAATTTTAGTCTATCTGCCATTCTTAACTTTGAAATAGCATTTTCGTCGGTTTGTCACGCTAAAGTTTGAAATAAAATTTTAGTCAATCTTCCATTCTTAAGTTTAAAATAGCATTTTCGTCAGTTTGTCACGCTAAATTTTGAAATAAAATTTCCGTCGATCTGCCATTTTTAAGTTTGAAATCGCATTCTCGTCGGTTTGTTACGCTAAAGTTTAAAATAAAATGTTCGTCTATTCGTCGTGAATCTGAAATAGTATTTTTGAATGCCATTCTTAAAATTGAAATGGCATTTTTGTCTATCATTCTTTTTCACCAGTAAACACACATTACATGGACGCATCTCTATGAGAGTTACGTTGAAGTCTAAAATAGCTTTGTTCTTTGACTGACAGGCTTAAATTTTACATAATTGTTTTCGTTTGTATATTACGATGAATTAAAATACAATTTTCATTGATTATCACACTTCAATTTAAAAAAAAAAATAATCCATCGGGAAATGCGTAGATTGAATGGACGCATCTTAAATAAGTATATCAATAAGAGACTTTGTCCATCTGTTGGTCCGTCACGCTTCAGATTGAAATATCATTCTCGTTGTTCTGTCACGATTCGTCGATAAACGCGCACATTAAATGGACGCATCTTAAGATTATCAAATTGTATGGGGGGGGGGGGTATTTTCAGTTTTTTTTTTCTTTTCTGCAACATTGAATCGAGTTTGATTAAAAATTGAAGCCACGAGCAGAAAGACATAATTAAGTCATAAGGATCCGCTTTTTTTGTGTGAGGAAAATGCTGCATGATACTCGGGCTACAAGTAAAATTTAAAAAGTAAAAACACTTTCTCTCTCATTCTTGTTTGCCATCTTTCTGATTTCTACATTTTGGAGAAAAGAAATCATAAAACGATCTTTTGGGGAAAAGAAATCCACAAAACGAGAGAAGGTCGCTACGCTATTCTCCTATGAAGCGAATGTGCGCAGAAATGTGCGCAGAAACATTTTTTTTTTTAATTGCACCCGTGTTGCACAGATGCAACACTATGAAAGGGGGTGGCGTTTAAATCTAAATTAATAAAGTTAAAAGTTGGGCCCATTTCTCGCACAAACGGTAACGTCGAAACGCCCTATTTCAACTTAATTCAACTTAGAACAATAGACGCGCCATCTTTTTTTATATACTACTTATGCATATGCGATATCAATCGCAAAGTTAACTAATTAGCATATTGAGTTTGAAAAGGGGCATCATATTAACTGACTATTATTTGTTTTTGTTTTTGTAATGAATAATTGTTTTGTAGACAGCAGAATAAAAGAGGGAGAGAGAAGGGAACCCAGAAAACAGAGCGATTTAAATTCATAGCAAGGTAAAACTCGGTAACGTTTGGTGTAAACTAAATATTTTTTTAAGAAAGCAAGCAACTGTTATATATATATATATATATATATATATATATATATATATATATATATATATATATATATATATATATATGCTACTGATAAGGATTTTACAATTGGTAAGTTATAGTAAAATACGTTGAGAAAATGAAACAAAATAGAAAAAGACCGCCGTTATGTCGGGTTACTATTTGTCTATAAAAACACATTTGTAACACTATGAGGTCGGAGAACCTTTAGATTACTCATAAAGAGAAGACAATTGTCGGAATTTTTATGACGTCAGTCAACGGACAAGGATCAAAATATTTGATTAGGACTTGATAAACAAATAAAATTCCGAAGTGTAACAAATACACCCTAATTACTATCAGAATTATCTTTAGGGTTGGAAACAAAGGAAATTTACTTAATTTTTATTTCTATTATTTTTTTAACTTACTATTCTCCCTTCATTCGATATAAACGCCAAATCTAGATCAGTCGATTACACCTCGCTGTTGCGTCTGACTAACAGAATTAATGTAAAGTAAATTGCTTAATAGAATTTCCACTTCAACAAAAGTGAGATAGAGGAAGGTGGAGTAGTTAACGTGTCGATAAAGTGACGTGGCGAACAGGAAGTCGGGAGATAGTGGGCATTTACCTCCCTCTCACCCAGGGAAGATGGTACATAGGATCGGACGGTGGGGATATAAAGGCTTGCGCACAAGAGGCAGTGCAATCTGACCCTACAAAAATGATTAAGCGACCCCGTCGGCATTCCCCGAGAGGTGCACCTCGGGTGATTAGCAATAAACTATTCTCTTCTCAAAGCGAGAAGGCAAAGCCTGGTAGGGTGGCTCTCTTGTGACTGCACAGAACAATACCTCAGTCGTACACATTCAGTCGAACTGATTTTGAGGACGTATCCTCGACTTGTATAGAGCGCCAAACAGATTTTAGTAAGTGGAGAGAGTGATAGGTGGCATATAGAAGGCTATAAACGTTCTCTTCGTTTTTGGACGTGTTTTCGGGGGGGGGGGGGTTCTTTCCTCCCCCTACTGTACAATAAAAAGAAAATACTCAAATTATTTAACCCTAGAATATGAGATGTTGTTATTATATATTAGCTGTTAACCCGTATGCGAAGGGATGACGAACAACATGATACTACTGCTTCTATTACAAGGTAAGTGACAGACAAACTCTGTAGTTACTTCTACTACTAATACTGCTAATACTATTACAGTGAAGCGACATGGCAGATGCAGAGACAACCGGCTACACTAGCACGGACCACCTGTTTATGTGGCAAAGATTCGTCACTGATGTGCTGCATACACATTGGGTTGAATTTTGCTACGCAAACAATGGCAACATTTTGAAATTTTGAATTTTTTTTCAATCTTAAAAGTATTTAAACGACGAAAAGTTGTGGTTGGAGGGAAATAGAGGAGGATAGTGGTAGTAGTAGTAGTAGTAGTAGTAGTAGTAGTAGTAGTAGTAGTAGAATGGGGGTAAGGATGACGTAAATAAATGACATAAATGAAGAAAAAAATTGAAAATGAGTTAGATATATTGTTAATTTTTCATGTAATATATACACTGAACAAATGCGCAACGTTGACGCAATGGGTTTCGAGTCGTCTATTAATATTAAAGAAAAGCAGGCTAAATCTTAATGATAATCCAAATCGTCTCCCAATTCTTCCCTTCTTTTCTAGGGGCCATATTTCTTTTTGAATAAAAACTGACTACTACATCTCATTTCATGTTTGTCTTGCTGACTCGTGTTTCAAAATGAAAGATGAGGAAATGCTCATGATTTATTTACATTTTTTCGGACTATTGTCTTCATCAACGTTACTATTAATGGACAATAGACCCGAAGAATGGCGAAGAGCACATCGACCGAAATGTAGTATGAATATCAACGTCATTAAAGACAATAGTCCGAAGATAAAACAGTATAAATGACTGATAATTCCCGTTTATTTTTATAACTGAAAGCAAACGATAAAAGCAATGGATGAATTCTTAGAAAAGTTACATTCAATGCTACCAAGACAAGGCTTTTTTTCCTTTAACAACTATCAGAAACATTTCCAACCACAAATGGCCACGACTAAGAGCACCCTTCCCGAGAGTCCAACGTTCCAACCCTTTTCGCCTAAGCCAATTTATCTTCCTCCAACAAGGTAAGATGTGACACAAGGTAGGGAAAGTGGGAAAGAACCAGCGCTCGAGAATTTGAGCACTCTGGTGTTTTTTAATTGCCTGGGCAGCCCCGTCAGCATTCCCCGGTAGGGGCGCCTCAGGCAGTAAGCAATAAACTTACTCCTCCCCAAAGAAGAGAGGCAAAGCCTGGGAGGGTGCACCTCCTAGAACTGCACAGGGCGGACAACCGATAGACCGGCGTAAATCCAGACTCGAAGGCCCGGACAATACCGGTTTATTAGGCGGGGTAAAAAAAAAACCCTATTCCCAAGCAACATGAATTGGAATAAATAGATAGAATATACTGCAAAGAAGGCAGGCTCCCTCTACTGGGCTAGAAAACATCTCACACATATCAGTATCCTATATCTCTATAAACTCATCATTTGCCCATGCACTGAGTATGGCTGCCACATCTGGGCTGGTGTATCAACCACTAGTCTCTCCCTCTTGGACAAGGTGCAAAACAATAGTCTATAATCTAACAGGTTCCACATTGTCTATCAAGCTCCAGCTTCTCTCCCAACGCCATAATGTTGCATCTCTATGCCTGTTTTACAAGTACTTCCACGGAATGTGCTACGACGAACTTACAGCACTTGTACTTCCCATCAATTTAAACACCCCGACAAAATCGACTAGCCGAAAAATCTCACCTCTTCACTGTAAAGGTCTCCAGATGTCGGAAATCTTTCTACTCTAATAGATTATTTCCTGTGGCCGCCTGCCTTTGGAATTTCGTCCCTGCTCCCTGTTTCACAAACACGCTGAAATTTAAATGTAATCTGAATAAACATATGACTGCACAACTCCCCACTTAGGATGCCCTCTATAAATTTTGCCCCTTGCCGCAGTATCCCCTTTGCGTCTCAGTGGCAATATGCTTTGTTTGGGGTGAATAAAAGAAAAATAAAGTTACTAGATTGTATAAGCTACTCACTTTCTTTCTCCGTTCGTTCGGCTCTGTCTTTCTTCTTCTCTCCTTTTCATTTCTTCTTTCTTAACAAAAAGGTCATCTCTGTTTAAAATTTTGGAGATAAGGAATATACTCATATTTCTATCTTTTGTTCTTCGGACTATTGTACTAATGAATATTGATATTTTTTTATTTATACTACATTTAAGCCGATGTGATCTCTGGCCTTCTTCGGGTGTATGGTTCATTTATGTACGGTGATGTTGTTCACGTATTTGAATATATGATGTATGTTGATTTTTTTTGTCCACATTGGTGTTTCTTATGTTCTTAAATACGATGACTGGTGATACCAGATCAGGCTGCCCTGTGGCTCCCTGAGACGAAATTCACCTACATTGACGTTTTTTTTTTTTTTTTTTTTTTTTGTAAAACTTAATTATGTTCTACAAAACCAAAAACAAAAACAACAGCCCCTCTCCCTTTCTCCCTCCCCTTTTTTATTTTTATTTTTCCTACCCTACTCCCGGTCCTGGATATGACCTTAAACTACATCCGATGGTGAGATCCGGCTTACGGACTTTGGGGAATGTGGAGCCTCCTCTTAATTACCATTGCTCCCAGGTCCACCCTGACCCGGAGTGGTAGTATCTGTTAGGGTCCCAACTATGGGTTAAATAGAAACAGATATTAAAAGGGGAAAGAAACAAGAAAGAGAAGAAAACAAGACCAGATTCGGCATTAAATAACCCAAAAAGGGTTGATATGCCGTAAAACAAAACTACCAAACCTAAATACGATGAATTAATGATTTGGACTTTTAATTTTGAATTACTGAACACTCATGCGTTTAAAAATAAACGTGCAAATGTAAGTACTTCACAAACACCAGCGATTACATAAAAAACAACGTGGACAATATTTAACTATATGGTGCGCATCACCGTATATAAATGAACAACACACGCCATACATCATTATGTGGAGGATATCAGCGTACATAAATGAACTATACACCTGAAGAGGTTCGGATGATAATAGCCCAAAGAAAATATAAATAATAATAATTCTGACACATATTGTTTATGACTTGTAGCGAGCTATTATTGTATTTCTTTGTTTCTGTCTGCCGCCCCGTCACGGGGGTGGTGTGACATAAGGTCGGTTTAACATGGGGATCTCTTGCGACTAAAAAATGACCACTCTGCGTTGAAAAAGTGGCGAAATATCTTCACTGTCTGTGACAGACTATTTCTATGACAGACTATTTCTGTAGAGACAGCAAATAGAATAAGGTTTCTGCATGGCGATTTTTGATTGGTTGGCTCTGTTGTAGTTGTGAACATTCTTTCTCATTTTTATGTAATTGTGTCGGTTAAAACTCAACTTTCAATAGTTTTCTTTAAACTACACCGTTTCAGTATCGAATTTAAAAAGTTGACCTTCATATTAAAACAGCCGCAATTTATTGTGCCGGGCTAGTCGTAATATCAACTGTTGGCGAAGTAATACATAAATGACGCAAATTAAGAAGAAAACTACATTTTTTACCTCTTTTATACTTCTATATTATAGATAATGGTCTTATTATTATTATTATTATTAGTAGTATTAGTATTAGTAGTAGTAGTAGTAGTAGTAGTAGTAGTAGTAGTAGTAGTAGTAGTAGTCTTTTAATCTCCAGTATTGGTCATACGTGATCAATTCTTTATCTTTTACTTTCCTTGTTCTTTTCCTTTTGTTCTTTTTCTTTTTCCTTTTACCTTTTACCTTTTTTCCTTTTCCTTTTTTTTCTTTTTCTTTTTTTCTTTTTCCTTTTTTCTTTTTTCTTTTTCATTTTTTCTTTTTCTTTTTTTCTTTTACTTCTTTTACTTCTTTTTCCCTTGCTTCTTTTTATTTGTCTTCTTAATGAAACCATCGAGTATTAATCTTACGTAATCCATTCTTCGTTTGATTCTAATTTGTTTCTTCTTTTTTGTTCTTCTACTTCATAACTCCCCTGATTTTTATGCGCACTCTCATTTCCCTTTCATTAACATCATTTTATTTTATTTTTATCCGTTTTGCCTAGCTGTCCTTACTTTGTCCAGCACCGACATCATAATATGACATTTCTCATTGTGACATTTGCCATTCCCTATTCATCATCATAGTCGAGTCGTGGAAGTGTCACGGATTTTCCTGATTCGCTGACGCCATCTTGCGCTATCCTCCATCACACTTTTTTGTCTCATTTTACTTCAGTCAAAGTTCTCAAAAATCAAGGGCCCCCTACCTGGGGCTAACACTTGATCTCGATATGCGATACATAGATATTCGAATATTCTATTAAAGTTCTCTTTTTATCTCTCAAACGTTGAGTTAGTAAAGAATTTAAGAACATCAATGTTCTTCTCCCCAATTGACCAGTTGATTATGTTATAGTATCCCTTTCTTGTAGTCTCTTAGTCTTACTGGATTCCGTGACAAGAATTCACTTAGTCTGGTGGAGTATCCAGCTTAATGTTGTTACTAAAGACAACACCACTTGGAAGAAGGTGTCCCATTCCTCATATGAGCCAGTGTATAGCCGTGTCGAGGGGGTTTTCTTTAAGCTTCGAATACCATGTTATTTTAAATATTGGGTCAGGGTTTACTTGTAGGGTGAAGTATCCTCATGTCAGGTGGCCCTGACAAACCCCTGTGCAGAGAGACCGAAGACACTCGAGGATGGTGTCTAGTAGGTAATTCAAACTCTATCACACATTGTAGCTCTCCAGCAATGAGTAGCGACTCTGGTTCTTCTCTCTCTGATCAGGTTTGAGATCAGGGGAAGATTTCCGTAGAGTTGCTCTATTATGCCTCCATGAGATGATGAGAACAGCTCTTAGCATTCTGGTACACACGCCGTCAATTTTCTTCTCCAATCATTTGCTAAAAGTCCAGGTGCCACTTCTATATACAATGCTATATGCTATTTTCCTTATTGTAGCATGTATTTATCAAAATTAGAATCTGTTAAGTTTCGAAAGGTCCTAATAACTTATAACCATGTACGTTTCTCCAGTTCTCATGAATGCTAACCTAGTCTAAACTAACTGACTCCTGGTACATTCTGTATTTATTTAAGTCAAATACGTCCTAGGATGGAGTCCTGCTGCCACATCTGGGGAGGTGCCGCTCGGAGCACCCTTTTCTTGTCTTACAAAATCGACATCGTAATCTAGTGGGAGATTATCTCTTTTTTTCTCTAAAGCCCCTTTTCTCACAGAAGAGTTGTTGCTAGTCTTTCCCTGCACTATCGTTATTTCAATGAGAGATGCTCGATTGGTTCCTCCTTGTAATACATTCACAGCAATAACACGTCTCTCTACCACAACTGAAAAAATGTCCCTGTCTTTTTTTTCGTGTGCTTAACATGAAACGGAATTTCTATGAATAGAGTTTCTTTCTAAGAACTTCCCGCCAAACGTCAAGGTCATGTAGTTTATTATTTTATTATTTATTTATTTACTCTGATGCGTTTGCGGCTGACACTGATATTTATCCAAACCTTAAAAGCTCCCAAACGCACTAGAATCAATAAATAAATGTCCGTGGCGTGTTTGCGAGCGCACGCGCACAAAACAGACTAAAATAAGTAACAACAAAAATAAATAGTCACGTCACGTTCACAAACACACACGCTAGACAAATAAACTCTCTAAAATGAATATACCAATTAAACACATGTAAACAAGCCGCGCGTGCATATGTGACTCGATGTGGCGAGTGTAAAATGCAATAAATCTGGGCAATTTGGGACATTTTTGACCCCCCTTTGACCCCCTGGGGCGCGAACCAGAATTTTTCTCAGGTCAAGGATGCTCATTTTATATCCAGAACAATTGTCTCTACATTTTGGCCAAGTTTCAGAGAAATTGAATTGATGGATGAAAAGTTATGGGGCAAAAAATGTCATTTTCTACCATTTCGAGGCCTTTTGACCCCCTGGGGGCTAACCAGATTCTTTTTCAAAAATCGGAGAATGTTACTTTCTAACCTGACCAAAGTTACAACTTCATGCAAAATTTGGGGATCAACAATACTACCCACTCAATGAATACATACGCCATAACGCCACGGGTTCAGATTAAACTTAGAACTATCTCGTGCCAAAGTGGTTTAATTTTCACTTTTGTCACTAAGGTTGCAGTAAAAGCAATCACATCATTCCTGAGAAATAATGCATGGCGTTCGAAATATTGAATACAATTTTTTTTAATATTAATGAATAAATGTGTTTATTTTTTTTACAATTCATGTTTCTATCGTCATCCATCAGGACGGATAAAATGAATTCCCCAAACAGCAAAATTTTGCACCACTTTTATGTCCCCTTGCGAAGATTAGGATCAAGATATAATGCTACTAAAGCTTATGTCTAGAATTCAATTTTGATTAAAATCCTTTACGTGATTTTGATTCTAGAAAATGTCTAAAATTTACCGCTTAAGCTTAAGGGATCTTAAGGAGAAACTGAAATTCAAAGCATCTTGTATAATTGGTGTATCATGAGCATGGATCAAATTTAGTGCAAATCTTAAATATTTTAATTTTCAAAACTGAGGACGTACTCATATTATGCCCACTGAAAACTTTTTAAAATACTGAAAAGAAACTGAAATTTAGGGAATATTAATTAATTGATGTCTAATACCTATTGTTAAAGTTTTACAAAATCGGAGGTACCTGAATTTTCCCGAGGGGTTTCCACCCCCGTTTTACCCATTTACATAAAACTAAATAAAAATAAATATAGCCCACATTACCCATCCTTGCGCCTAGCAACTGTCTTCCAAGATTGATAATGATCGAGTAATTAGTTTAGGAGTGAATCCTGTACATGAACATATATAAACATTACACATATCTAACTTTATACAAACTAGAATTATGGAGTCTACGGAACCAAATTCTAGTATATATTAAATATTTAATTCTTTAACGCCAATACGTAGTTAAAGAAAAATAAATTGTTTGGGACTATTAAATTAGTTTCCAACGCTATTGATAATGTTTACCCATTCATTTATTCATTTTTTTATTATTGCTTTGGTTTGAATTCATCTTTTGAAACACGACGTAAAATATAAATCTATGACGTCACGCCAAAGCTATAATTATTTTGATAAGGTAATGTTTTAAGCTCTATTTATAAGAAAGTCTAATTAGCTCAGACTGGAGATCTCAAGGTTTCGGTTTCGTGGCATCCGCTTTATTTGTTGGGAATTTATTATTTATTATTTACTATTAATGCAATATTTTCCATTTCTAAAAGTATTTAAGCTCTCTGATATTTCGAAATAATACATTGTGGAATTTGTCTCATTTAAGATCTCTGATATTTCGAAATATCAGAGATCTTAAATGAGACAAATTCCATAATTTATTACGTTTAAAAGATTTTTCGGAAAAATTTCGACAGACGGACGAAATCTCTATTCATATAAGATAGTGATAAAACATGAAAAATCAACTTTTCCAAATCGGAACAGAGCCGTATCAAACCTGCAGACCTTGCACAAGCGAAGCGCTCATTGTCCATTAAGATAGAGCTTTATAACAATAATAAATAGATTAAACGGACTCATATTAACACATTGTAGTTTCACGGTATAACTAATTGCATTATTATCCCACAGTACATATACAGTTCAAACTGAGATGGGAAGCGAATTGGAACGGTATTTTTTTCAGATGTCTTTCACGTGATGTCATTTTTTCGTTAGTACGACGTGAGAATGTTTGTAAAAATGGGATTTGTTTTTTTTCTCTGAAGTATTAGTAATATTCCATGAAAAATGCCAGTATACTGAAATCATATGCCCTTAATAGGGTTAAGATGACATTGTCATTAAGGGTATGCGAGCACAACAGGGCTATGTATTTTACTGGTAGGAATTTTTCTTCAGCGCACCTCACACACTTCATCCACTCATGCATAGAGATGTATACTGTAGTGATGTGATAATGAAATGGTTTGGTTGATATGTAGTCATACCCTTAATGACAATAAAAGTGTAAAAATTTGTGAATTTCCTTACTTTTGTACATTTAGTGTATATGAATTTTCATCTTAACCCTATTAAGGGCATATGATTTCAGTATACTGGCATTTTTCATGGAATGTCACTACTTTTGTAAAGCCTATGCCTCAATACAATGCCTTCTCATAAGGTTTTTTGGAATTTTCTAGAAAACTAAGGTATATGGTAAACTGAAATTAAAATGCCATCAACTAGACCCTAGAACCTTTATCTCTGCCAAAAATCAGCTGAATCCATCAAATAGTTGATGAGATATAGGGTGGCACATACGTACTACGTACGTACGTACGTACGTACGTACACACAGATAACATGATTTCATGATTGAACTTTCTGGATCTCTGGGTTGCCTTGACTAATGATGCTGAAATTCTACACACTTATAGAACCTATCAAAAAAGATTTTGTGCAAAGTTTTAACTAATTTGGTTTATTGGTTTTTGAGTTATGATTGATCAAAGAAATGAGATTTCCAGCATAGGCCATTGGTAAAGTCTATTAAGGGATAGAGCGCTCTCGCGCCTCCCTTGATTACTAGCGAGACCTGTGGAAATTCCACAGTTCTATCCTTCATCTATTGTATATTGTGACTGTGCTTAAAAATGTATCCATTCTAGAGACATCTGGCGCGATTAAAGACACCCACTATATTATTGTACGATCTTTGTACAAACTGAAACATACTTATCTAAGTACTGTGGTTAGTGTAGTTTCAGAATAGATCTGGTTATGAAGGTCTACCTCCACGACATTTGTGAGACAGCTCAATGCAATGCAGAGCAAGAATAAAGTGAAAAGACAAAAAACTCAAAATAATTTCCCACCCCAATATTCCCAATAAGGTGTAAATATCTGATTCTCTCGGTATACGAGTTGAAAGTCAGCTAAAAGCACTTGACGATCGCCCCTTCCCGGACGAAATAAATAATATTGCCAATGGTTTTTAAATTTTGGTTTGATGATTTTCTTTTTAACTTTACATATATATATATATATAATATATATATATATATATATATATATAAGGAGAGGTAGTTTGCTAGAAGCATTGTGTGTAATACGTATATAGAGGAGTATTTGAAGGCTATCACAATGCAAGAAATGGAAATATGTCGGCGTTGAGAAGTAAGACAAAAAAAGTGATTTTTTTTTTAATATATTTTTTCAAAACATTTTGTAATTTTTTTCTATATAGCAAATCTTACTTGATTAAGACAGACTTCAACACTGTGATGTAATGTGTGTAACCGTGTTCCATAATATATTTCGAGGAAGACCTCTTTGTCAAATGTTAGATGTTTCAGATCTCAAAAACACGTGTGGGATGGCAATATTGCTTATAACGCAGTAAATATTAATATCCACAGCAAATGTAATAAAACTAAAACTATAACTGATTTTTTTTCGTTTTTTTTATTTATATTACTTATTTATTTATTTTTTTATATCTGAATATTTTATATTTTACTCCACTGATGAAGTGTTATATATTTATATATATATATATATATATATATATATATATATATATATATATATATATAACACTTCATCAGTGGAGTTTTATATTTTACTTCACTGATGAAGTGTTATGTATTTATATATATATATATAAAAATTGTGGAGGGGAGAGGTAGGGGTAACAGCCAAGTGTTCAATTAAAAAGGTTTTTCTAATATTATTTATCGAATTTTTTTATATATATATACTATTGCTGTCTATTTTATTCTAACAATATTTACTTCTTTGCTTTTATGAATTTTTTATTTTTTTATTTTTTCAAATTTATTTTTATGATTAACGGCTAAATATGTTTTGAAAAAAACAAGAATTAAGGAATGTGTTTCGTTTACTACATTTACTGCGTGCTACACACAATCTGGCCAGGGTATAAATCAAAACATATTTAGCCGTTAATCATAAAATACATTTGAAAAATAATAAAAAGCAAAGAAGTAAATATTGTAAGAATAAAATAAGATAACAATAGTATATATATATATATATATATATATATATATATATATATATATAAAATAAATAATATTAGAAAAAAATTAATTGAACACCGCTCTTGGCTGTTACTCCTACCCCCTACCGGTGTTCAATTAATTTTTGTTCTAATATTATATATATATATATATATATATATATATATATATATATATATATATATATATATATATATATATATATATATATATATATATATAACACTTCATCAGTGGAGTAAAATATAAAATATTCAGATATAAAAAAATAAATAAATAAGTAATTAAAATTTTTTAAAAACGAAAAAAAATCAGTTATAGTTTTAGTTTTATTACATTTGCTGTGGATATTAATATTTACTGCGTTATAAGCAATATTGCCATTCCACACGTGTTTTTGAGATCTGAAACACCCAACATTTGACAAAGAGGTCTTCCTCGAAATATATTATGGAACACGGTCACACACATTACATCACAGTGTTGAAGTCTTGCCTAATCAAGTAAGATTTGCTATATAGGAAAAAATTATAAAATATTGAAAAAATACATTAAAAAAAAAATCATGCTGATCTCTGTCTCTCTCTCTATCTCTCTCTCTCTCTCTCTCTCTCTCTCTCTCTCTATATATATATATATATATATATATATATATATATATATATATATATATATATATATATATATATATATATATGAGAATAAAATACATGGTACATCACAAAATGAAACGTCGTGGAGACAGAATGTGTGAAAGACAAAATGGAAAAAATTAAACACAGGAAAAATAAGAAAAACGGGAGATTCTAGAATATGTCACAAAGGCTTAAGCTTAAGGAGTTTTAAGAATAATTTTAATAATTTAATTTTAATTCAGGGAATCTTGCTTAATTAGTGTCTAATGACTAGGGATCAAATTTAATGCAAATGGGAAGGTGTGCCCATATTATGCCCCCTAAAAATCCTTTACTCCAAAGAAACTAAAATTTGGGGAATATTTTTAATTGATGTTCTAGTACCTTTTGTTAAAATTTCACAAATATGGGAGGTATCTGATTTTTTTAGAAAAGACTTCTATCCACTCTTTGAACTCTTTCCATAAACTAACTGAAACTAAATATTGCAGACATTACGCACCCTTGCGCCTAGCAGCTGTGTTTAAGACATTCATAATGATTGATTAATTTATTCATGAGTGGATGTTATACATAACAATATATAAACACGTACACACACACCTAACATTATGTATAGAAAGATGTAGGAGTAGATGTAGAATTAGATGCTATTCTTTCTCTTGTTTTTAAATTCTATCCGTATTCAATGTTTTTCTTTCTTTTCATCCCCCTTCTCTATTCGTTCAATTTGTATCGCTTTGTTTCCTTTTTTCTTCGCTAACTTTTCACCTTTCATTAAAAAAAAGGGGGGGAGTAAAACGTCATTGTGATGTTGATGCAAAGATCCGCTCGAAAATCGGACGCCGTGTTATTAGATTCCACAAGCGTGAACATACGAGATTTGGATACGAGATTTCTCAGGTAACAAGAACAAAGCTTCCGCTACCAAGGGAGCGGATTACGTATCGAGGAAACAGAAACGGGTGAAGCGTTTCAACCGCTTGTCAATCGGCTCCACTAATTGGGACGTGCCATAGTAACGGGTAACTTCATGCCCACTCCACGTTTGGATCAGCGGGCGGAATCCAACGAACGGGGTGTCACGTGAGCGAGTGACGTCAGTCCCTTGTGAAACTGACATGAATCTATCTATAATAAGCGACCAGATCCTCATTAACGGTAAACAAAGAATGGAGGCAATCTTGATATGAAAACTCTTTGATCAATAAAGGCAAATCATCATGTTCAGATAGAAACGTCTGCCGGCTCTGATTGGCTGGATTAGATCACATATCAGAGGAAAGGGGATACTTGAAGTAGTTAGACTCAAGTAGCAATTATTGTCAATCAATGGTGGTGCACAGAAGCCCTATTGTAATTTCGTGTTCATGACGAACCTAGTAAACGTTTCCCGTTATTTTTGCTAGGATCAATCTGCAGTATCTGTTCTGTCCCGGGCGGCCTTCCTTCCGGGAATTAACTACTCGAAAATAGGGGTGGGCGTAATTTTGTTACATATTGAACGATTAGATCAGCTAGTGTGTATTTCTATTTAGTACGTCGAGAGTGACGGGAAATGTAATAAAATAAGGGTCAGCAATGGTCAACGCGCTGAACTCGAGATTAACATTGAAGCGGTGTGGGAACAGGTGATCCAGTGGCGTCACATACGACGTCACTTGGGGTGTCAGAGAAAGAGGGAGAGAGAGAGAGAGAGAGATTTTATTTCGGCTGGTGTGGCAGCTCGAGGAAATCAAACACAATAAGAAATGGCTTGAAGGGTATCCGATCAACAAAGGGCGGGAAAGGTCCCCGAAAATATGCAGTTCCGAATATTGGCCAGAGGCGAAACAACATTATAAAATAAAGATGGACTCCGTGTCATTACGTTGGTTACTGTGCCGAGTTTTTATTTCAGAGACGATCAAAAATGAAGTATCCTCAGGCATCGAAGGACCTGCTTATAATCATGGACGCCCAAGCGTGAAGAAAACAGAAACTATGGCCTGATCAAATTGTTTGTGAAAAATAAACAGTCGTACGCTCCCTCGGGAGGGGGTAACAATGGGTTTTTAGTCTTTCGTCTGATGCGCTCTTACTTGCGAAAGGAAACTGCAGACTATTCTAGTACCTGGTGCTGAGTGCCGCTTTGGGAGGGAGGAACTAGATTTCTCTCTACATTAAAACCTACCTTGTGTCTTTTTGTCCTAATGATGAGGCAAGTAGAAACATCTTCTGGAAGAGAGGGGGATAGATTCATTGTTTGAGGCGCCTTCATTTCTGAGAGAATCTAACGGGTCCTCAGTGTCCTGTTGTGTTGATGTACATGCAACCCACCCCTACATGAAGCTGATAGTGTCTTAAACATTTCCCTCGCGGAAAGACGATAGATAACACCAATATGAACGAGAATGATTAATGACAGCTTCATATGTGACGAATACCCCGGTTCAATTGGTGAGAGCATAAATAAAAGTTATAATTCCAATCGCATTCGTTGTCCTGTTTTCAAGAACATTTCCATCTATGAGGAATGAATTCCAAGATGACTGAGCGACGTCATGCAAATCCAAAACAAACGAATAGAGTTCGTGAAGGAATATCCAATTCAGTAGCAGTGATATATATATATATATATATATATATATATATATATATATATATATATATATATATATATATATATATATATATATCACTGCTACTGAATTGGATATTCCTTCACGAACTCTATTCGTTTGTTTTGGATTTGCATGACGTCGCTCAGTCATCTTGGTTCTCTCCAAATATGATCTGAGGTTAAGATCGGATTCTAACTCTGCCTGATGAGATCTCAGTTTATAGTAACTGTTGATCGATAACATCGACATGCCAGTGTCGCAGATTTTGTACATGTCTGTGTAAATAAAATTATCATATATAAAGCTCTATTTTGATATTGAGCACTTTTTATAAACCCGGTTAAAATTCTCTGGATTACCACCCTGTGGATATTTTTCACCTGGATTATTACCATTATTATTATATATATATATATATATATATATATATATATATATATATATATATATATATATATATATATATATATATATATATATATATATATATATATGAAGAAGAATGGAAAGGAATTAGAGAAGCAAAAGTCAAATCATAATTCAATTCAATTGCTCAGAGCAAGGTATATTCCGCAAAAAAGGCAATTTATTCAAGTTAAATTTTCCTTAAGCCAGGCTTTTCAAAGATCAAAATCTTAAGGAAAATTTAACTTGAATAAATTGCCTTTTTTGCGGAATATATCTTGCTCTGAGCAATTGAATTGAATTATGATTTGACTTTTGCTTCTCTAATTCCTTTCCATTCTTCTTCATTCTACCTGCTCTATCCTGGATATTGAGCTATATACTCTTCACAATAGGTTTCACTTTTCCTAAAAGTTCGCTTTTAGTACACCACTTTATATATATATATATATATATATATATATATATATATATATATATATATATATATATATATATATATATATATATACAGGGTGGGCAAAAATAAGGGTCCTATTTTAAAAAATTCATAACTTTTTTATTTTTTAATTTTTTTTTTTTTTTTTTAGAATAAGTAAAGGACCCCTTTCCGAAGCAAGCATGAGCCGTATTAGCCCTAAGGAACGTACCCTCATTTAGAAAACATTAGTTTTGCTTAAAAAACTCAAAACAGTGTAAAAAACAATACTTTAGTTTTTGTAAGTTTTAAGAAGTGTTTTTCGGCTAAAATTTGTTTTGTTTATTTCAAAAAATCTCGGAAGGGTCAGTCTACATACACATAAAGTTTGGTGAGTTTAACTTTTATTTTGTGGAAGTTATTCAAATTCAAGTTATTCAAATTTAAAGATAGGACCCTTATTTTGGCCCACCCTGTATATATATATATATATATATATATATATATATATATATATATATATATATATATATATATATATATATATATATATATAGCTAATAGCTACATTGGTTTTACAAGCACTACCCTATCCCGCCGCCTCACCATGCATCTTGTAAACTCGAGCTCAATTTACCAACATCTATAAAAACATAATTGCCCTCCTCTGACTTAAGACAAATTCTAGTTAATAACACTAACATTATACATTCCGAAACCAATTTAAAAATTATTAAAATTGCTCGAAGCTATCTACATAAAAACACAACAACCTAAAATTAACAACATCACATATGAAACAGTGGTAACATTTTAAAATGCTTAACGTAATGCGATTTTGTTCTGTGATGTCATCCAGCGTTGCTGAATTTAAAATCGCCGATGACTTCCTGGAACAATGCGGAAAACGTTCTCTGTGCGTTTCTCCACCGTCTTTTTTAAATTCTCTTCTTTCTCCAGCTTTTTTGTTCATTTGCTTTTGACACCTGAGGATGACTCGACGAAGAATTGAAAACGTTCGTTAAACATGTGAAACCTATGGAACATTTATTAATTTTTTTGATTTTAATACAAAGCAGACCAGTTTTTGTTCTCCCATATCTTAAGGCTTACATTAGTGTCGGTCACATGACCGAATGCTCGGGTGTATTGTACGTAGACGTTTGACAGGTGATCGGATCATTGAAACAGGTTACAGGTGCTTTTAACCGAGGTCATGACATATGTCGTCTCGGGCCGGAAATAGACAGGGTAATGGGGTAGTGTTTACGGGAAATGGCACGTGTCTGTGCTCTTTTTATGAAATATTTTCTTTTCTCTTCACTCTATAGCTGTCTAAGCGAAAATAAAAATATGAGAAAATGATTTTGTTTGCTCGTGGTATAATTGATTAAAAACGTATAGCGTCTAAAATCTTAATTCGTCTAGTCGTAATATGTAACACGAAAAAGGATTGCTTAAAATCCTTTTTCGTAATACAGGAGACAACTACGTAACTAAGCCTGTTTTTTATTTACATATTTGCTGCAAATGTTTTGTTTTATTGTATCATATTCGAGATAAGACATCACACGTTGTTGGTTTCTCGGATATGTTAGACGTCTAAATTATATTCCTGTAAGAACAAACATCAACTTATTGGTCCCCCCGATTTATAAAATTTATGTTTTGAGGCATGTCCGTCCGTCCGTCCGTCCGTCTGTCCGGATTTTTCTCCGCAACCATCCATTGAATTTCTCTGAAATTTTGCATGAAGTTGTAACTTTGGTCAGGTTAGAAAGTGACATTCTCCGATTTTTGAAAAACATCTGGTTAGTCCCCCAGGGGGTCAAAAAGCCCCGAAATGACATTCTTTGCCCCATAACTTTTCATCCATCAATTCAATTTCTCTGAAACTTACCCAAAATGTGGAGGCAATTGTTCCTAATAGGAAATAAGTATCGCTGACCTTGGAAACAATCTGGTTCGCGCCCCCAGGGGGTCAAAAGCCCCCAAAATGGCAAAAAATGACCCTTTTCTCCCATAACGTTTGATCCATCCATTCAATTTTTCTGAAACTTGGCCAAAATGTAGAGGCAATTGTTCTGGATATAAAATGAGCATCCTTGACCTGAGAGAAATTCTGGTTGGCGCCCCCAGGGGGGTCAAAAATGCCCCAAATTGCCCAAATTTATTGCATTTTAGACTCGCCACATCGAGTCACATACAGAGGGGGACCACGCACGCGCGGCTTGTTAATATTCTATTCTTACTCTTAATTCGATGAAAGCAGGTAAGAGGGTTATGGTCGGTCTATATGATTGTAGGTTTACTTGACAATGACACGTATACGTCGAAGTGTTGTAAACTTAGGACGAAGACTAAGGTTTACTTATCTACGATTTAGTAATTCCTTTGAGACGCATTAAATTTCCACGATGAGTAACTAACAATAGCAGTCGGATCGACCTGAAATAGGACCGAACAGCTGGGTGAGTGGTGGCGCAACGCCACAGAAGTTCCGGCAAAACTTTCGGTATTTGCCCGCCATACTGAGGAATCGCTTTAGACTGCTAACATTGGTAGAAGCGGTGAAATCTAAGATGGCTTGAATGCTGGCGTTGACGAGTAAGGTTTTTCCTACGGCTTCCTCGTGAATGTTCGCATATATCGGCTAATGGACAGATCTAGCTACGGCTTGTCCCTATCATGATAAGGTTGGTACTCTTATAGCTGACGCACTATGTTTCCGTGACTTTGCGTCGTCAACGTTCGGACAGGTTACGGAAGCACCCGAGAGTTGACGAGGCAAAAATTGCCAAACGCTAAATTGAAGACTGGGTGCTGATAAATTCAGCCGAAGAAAATCAAACTAAAATACATATATACAAATAAAGAACGAACAAACAATAGCTAAACAATTATTAATCAAATGTTTTTTTAAATAAAATGTTATTTTGTTTGTGCACCGGAAAGTTTCAAATTATGATTTTGTTTGATTTGTTAAGCAAATTTTATTGTTTTTTTTTTAAGTTTTGTCAATTTTTTTTCTTGTTAACATAAACATCGCAATAACTGTTTTTAATCAATGTTTTTGTTATTTTGTTTTCTTATTTTAACGAAAGCAAATGTTTGTTGGTTAATATTTTCGTCGACTCTCAGGCACTTCCGAGACCTGCCCGAACGTTGACGACGCGAAGTCACGGAAACATGGTGCGTCGGCTATAAGAGGACTATAAGATCAAATCTATATGCCACATGTGCATGGCCATTCGGCGATCCGATGTTT
The DNA here is from genome assembly GCA_963556195.1 of Sepiola atlantica. NCBI lineage: Eukaryota > Metazoa > Mollusca > Cephalopoda > Sepiida > Sepiolidae > Sepiola > Sepiola atlantica. The sequence goes on along the minus strand of OY744536.1, from coordinate 2,729,266 downwards.
TGACGATGTAGCGGGTGTCACTGGACTTTCGAATAATCTCGTAAGGTCCATAGTATCGAGTTCTAAAGGGATAGCCAGATATGGGTAGTAATATAAGAAATTTATCTCTGACTTTCAAAGTTCGGGAACAATGCTTTGTTCGTCATGCCTCTTAGTTCTGATTGGTTCGCTCGAAGTTTTCGTTGCGCTAATTCGCCTACTTCATATGATTGGGCCGTAAAGCAGCATACATAGTCTAATCGTAATTAATCATCGTTTTTTATTTCAGCGCGTTTTTCTTTGGCTTTCTTTTTCGCCTTTCTCCGGGTGCCCACACACGATAGAACTACTCCAGGACAATTTTCTTTCACGGTTTTGTTTTTTGTTTTTTGTTTTTTTGTTTTTCGTGACGCTCAATGTGTCTGCTACTCCGGGATTGGGTGTGACTTTCTTTCCAGCCAAGTCATTACCAAGTACCATTGATACGTCTCTCATGGGCAGATGGTTGACCACTCCACTCTCTATAGTACTGAGTCACCCTATAGGGCGGGATGCTAATAAAGCCTTTTCCGACTGACTGTATTATTACAATTTCGCCTGTGGTTGTATTCGCTCCACGCGGCATATACTTTTTCAATATTGAAGACTGGATTGCTTCGGTATCTCTTAATATCTTGATTCTTGGTTGATATTCCTTCCTAATTCACTCCGCGTTTCATTTCGCAAGGTTACTCCGTGGTGAGATAAACCGCATTAGTTCTCCGCATCTCTCCTTCTTGCCAAGTAGTTGCTGCCATGTGTCTCACTTTCTCACTGTCGTGACACATCGTGGTTCTCCATCTTTCCGTCTGTCGATTACGAGGAGAAGTGGAGTTTGTTTCTTGGGCTACCCGGTTTGGCTAAGATCAAAGTGTAGTATCTGTTCCGATGGATACTATACCCCATAAACTGGTATTGTCTTGGTCTTCGGGGCTTGATTTACGCCGGTCTATGGGTTTGTCCTGTGCAGTTCTAGGAGGTCCACCCTCCCAGGCTTTCCCTCCCCTCTTTGGGGAGGAGTAAGTTTATTGCTTACTGCTTGAGGCGCCCCTACCGGGGAATGCCGACGGGGCTGCCCAGGCAATTTTTAATGGCCAGAGTGCTCACTTTCTCGGGCGCTGGCTTTTCAAACCCCACTTTCCCGACCCGACCTTGGGTCACATCTTACTTGTGGGAGTAAGATAAAACTGGCCTTGTGCCTAACCTCCTGGAGAGGAGGTAAATAAATACCCGGTTGGTTGGGGTAATTTTTTAGACTCGATCTCGCGTTCGGACTAACATCAGCCGCCATTCGGAGATTCCTGCAGCTTCCGTTTCCAAACGGGTCGTTCGGAATATTCTTGCCTCTCTTATGCGTCAGCGCATATTCACCCGTGAGGGTAGCCATATAATACACCGTATCCACTTGTATTTCGTTAAGGAATACTTACAGATCGTCGTGAACGCACCGTTTGAACTCCTCCACTAACATTAGATGTCTCAGACTAACGTGGTTCGACCCCACACTGTTAGCCGCGCACCACATGTCAAAATACGTGTTTTCTGTCGAAAGAACTACGTACGCGTCTGTCTATCATCCTTTTTTTGACTCTTAAGGATGGTTGCCTTAACAATGTTATAGTCAGAACAGTCTGTCGCCGATAGAGAAGCATATATTTCTTGTGCCTTGCATTTGAGTACTGTCTGTAGCAGTAACGTCCCTGGCTCCGAATGGCCAATCTAGACTTGAGGGTATTTCTTCAAAATAGTGGAAATATTTGTCCACATCAGTCTTGTTGACCGCCGGTGCGAATCTGACCTGCTTAGCAAGGTCGAATTCGTTCTGCCTCTCATTAGAACGCGTTCTTCTATCTTCAATTTCTCCGACTCTTTCTCGGTCCTTTTTTTCTTCTCTATCTCGGCTTCAATATCTGTTTCTCGTATCCTAACGTTTTTTCATTTCTACCCTAGTGTTTCCATTTTCTATTTTTTCGCGCGAACTCGCTCCAATATTGGCGTTCTCAAGCTCGATTTGAGTCTCTGACAGTTCGGGTGTGTCTGACACAAGGTCGTCTAACACATCTTCCTCGGAAAGGTCGTTGTCGACCATGTGCTCCAAAACTATTCTGACTAGTTTAAGTTTCCTAATCGAACGACTGGTTTCTTACCATAATCCTACCTCGAGGGGACGATCCTTTTTTTACATATTAAGCCCCTCGAACATGGGAAGTTTTTTGAAAGTTTTTACTACGGACATCTTAGATTTATGCCTCTTGTTACTTCACACTTGCTCTGCCTCTCTCTATAGAGTCTTATTGAACAGGAGGAAAATTCAAGTATCTCTCTCTCTCTCTCTCGTTCACTCTCTCTCTCTCTTTATCTCTCTCTCTCTCTCTCTTTCTGTGTCTCTCTGTATCTATCTTTGTATCTATCTATCTCTCTGTATCTATCTATATATCTATCTCTATCTCTCTCATATATATATATATATTTATATTAAAATAAACATAGTTTGACCGCCCGACAATTGTTTCAAAACCCGGTCAGCTTCTCATCAAGGGCAATACTCGATCGTATTGCCCTTGATGAGAAGCTGACCGGGTTTTGAAACAATTGTCGGGCGCTTAAACTATGTTTATTTTAATATAAATAGCTCTAATATATATTGAGCACGTTTGAAAAATATTGGTTTTGTTCATTTTTTTTAATATTTGAACTGAATTAATAAATATATATATATATATATATATATATATATATATATATATATAAAGAGATATAAAATCTTTTACTGGCTATAGAGTCTTATTGAACAGGAGGAAAATTCAATTATCTCTCTCCCATTCTCTCTCTCTCTCTCTCTCTCTCTCTCTCTCTCTCTGTATCTATCTCTGTATCTATCTATCTCTCTATCTATCTATATATCTATCTCTCTCATATATATATATATATATATATATATATATATATATATATATATATATATATATATATATATATATAAAGAGAGATATAATCTTGTACTGGCTATAGAGTCTTATTGAACAGGAGGAAAACTCAATTATCTCTCTCACCCTCTCACTCTCTCCCTCTCTCTCTCTCTCTCTCTCTCTCTCTCTCTTTCTCTCTCTCTCTCTCTCTCTCTCTCTCTCTCTGTACCTATCTCTGTATCTATCTATCTATCTATATATATATATATATCTGCATCTATCTATCTATCTCTATGTCTATCTCTCATATATATATATATATATATATATATATATATATATATATATATATATATTGTCACGTTGGTGCAACGAAAGCGTACACGTGACAATGATAATAAAAAATAAAAATCCGGAAGTGAATCGTGGTCCTTGGGTTCCAACATACTAACAAAACAACACGGGGGTGGGGAGGGGGGAAGGAGATTGGCCCATTCAAGACACCGGGTATAGAGAGAAGAAACAAACAAGTTACGGCTTGTATATAAATATTTATTTACACAAAGGTAAAGCAAATACACATGCAAAGAAGAAAACAAACATAAAGTATAATAATATGCGGAAAGGAATCTAAATATTATTTAATATGACGAACAAATATCGCATTGAAACATGAAGACAGTCTATGAACGAAATTTGAGGTTGACTTACAGTATGTTGCATTTGGGTACAAGGGGTAATACACAAGAAGGTGAAAAAAAGGGGCACCTTACCAGACGCCAGATATCCCCCCGCTCTTTTTTTTTACATGTTAAGCAATATGCATAAGAAAGTGAATCCGGGAAGTATCAGGCACAAGGGGTCGGGTGTGTTCTATATAAAGCGGTTGGCGTTATACAATCCTCGGTCATGGTATCGAGTTGTAATTCTAATGAATGGATGAAGGTAATACTGACAGGTGCGAGCTTCGACTGATTGACTGGAGTTTCGTTTTCACAAATTATATTCGTTCATTCTTGGTGGCAGTAAAATATTTCCAAAATGACACAAGTCGTCAAGAGTCGGGAGTCACATATTTTTCTTTAGGGCATTTCTCATAGTCCAAATATTACACGTAAGACGATTAAGAACAATTCTCTATTTTCTTCTTTCTCTTCTACTTCGTCCCTTTCTTATTTTTCTAAATACTAAATATTTATATTTCTTGAGGAAAACAATATTTCTTTAACTGAACGTTTCTTAGTTTTAATTTTATACAATGTTTGATAACCTTTTTTATTCAGGAAATTTCAAAATAATTTGGCAAGTTTTCCATGCAAAAAAAAAACATGATTAAACAGAACATTGCTTAACTTCACTGGTAGTTTTTTTGTTTTTTTTGCATTGACATGGTATTTCGCTCTTCTTATTTAAAAGACAAAAAAAAAGGTTCCTTATTTTATTATAATTTCATTTTCTTTTACATTTTTTATCCGGTTTAGTAGAAAACGGCCAGTAATTCGACGCGAAATCTTCGGACCAACATAGATTTGATTGTCTGCTATTTTGCGTAGCGGGAAATGAAAGAAATAATGAAACAAGAATAAAATAGTGAACGCTAATGATGAAAACAAAAGAAGCAAGGGAGATAATGCTGTTGGGCATTACCGGTCTAATGACGACACTGGACATATTCATATGATCAGACGAATGGTGAAAAAGAGAGCCAAGAACGAATGCTCATTGTGATAGTGCAAAAGCTACGTCATCATAAAAATTCATATATATATATATATATATATATATATATATATATATATTTATTATTATTATTATTATTATTATTATCATTATTATTATTTCAGGTATCCGCATAAAGAGATATAATATATTATGTATCCATTTTCAGTGTTTACCTCAACAGTGCTCAATAATGAGTAGAGCTAGGTAGTAAGTTATAAAAATATAGTTATGGCCATATAGCTACACAGCTTCCGCGTTACGTCCCCGTAGAGAACCGTAAGGCTAAAATGCATATAAATTCGTGTTACCGGGTGTTATATATATATATATATATATATATATATATATATATATATATATATATATATATATATATATACGTGGTATTTACTCTAGTTTACTAACCAATTAGATTCGATTGTTATCCACTACCCCGGGTGAATGTTTTCCTTAGGCTTTTATTTTATATATTGTAATGACACAAAATACATGCTAAAATATACTTTAGTTCTGAAGTTATGTTTGAAAAATATTATGTTCTAATTTTTCTAATTAGCCGTAATTTATAATTAACTGAACAAGTCACCGATCTCTCTTTCTCTCTCTCTCTCTCTCTCTCTCTCTCTCTTTCTCTCTCTCTCTCTCCGCCATCTATGTTTGTTTCTCTCGCCTCTCCTTTCATTATATGTTAATACAACCACTCTCTATAATTTTCTTTATGTCTCTATGCACATTCAGAGAAAGGATGACACTCTTTTCTCAGTGTTGTCATTTAATTTACATACGTGTGTTTGTACACACCTCAAAAACGCATTTAAATTAGAGGGCAAAATAATAAGTATCATAACTGCTTTGCTCTTGTTGTCGTGTTGATTGCAATATGAGGTGTAGATCGCATAACAGTGTTGCGTAACTCCCCTCTTAGGGGAGGCTGAACGCTTTACAGTTCACAATCAATTTAATATACTAGTTAATAACGTACTTTTTCTTACCGCGTGCCTTACGCAATTCTGCAGCTCGTCGGTTCTCCTCCCAATAAACGCGGACACCTGCAATTAATTATTTCACAACCACGAAGAATGAAGAACCATCGATTTGAACAAAATACCTTTTATTGACAGTATGGGTGGACACTTTCTTCTATCAGCGGTGAGGATGGGGGCGCATTCCCTGTTACAGACTTTGTCTTAATCATCGCCGATGTCCAGACATTCTCGCACGTTTGTCGCCTTAAAAATCCTCCACCCAACTGTCATTTCTCCTTCTCACTATCGCCCACTGCCGTCACGTCCGCTCTCAGTACAACCAGGGTCGAGATGACATTTGAATGCACTCGCTAACCCGATGACAGGTGTCGTGTCAACATCGACCCGTGAATTAAAATCACGAGATGAATACTAGCAAACGTACCCACTTTTTTGTAACAAAAGTAGATTCATGAGACATAAATAACAAGCCAAAGCGGCACCCAAACAGATTCCACTACTGATCCTCAAACAAGTAGGTAGAAGAGACGGGGCACTGGCAGAATACGTACCATCGTCGCTTTCGTCTCAGCAGAAGAAAGGCAGCATTCTATGTCCGTCTTTTTGCTCCCTGAAACAGCCTGCCAGAGGAGGTTGTGATGATGCAGATCATATGCAGGTTTAAAATCGCCTTGGGCAAACATTCAGACGGTATATTGATGCAATATCTTTTAACTGACATTTTACATGGCTTGCTACACTTCGCTATTTTTTTGCTAATAAAATTGATTGAATGAAGTTAAAATCATCGCCTGACTTTGAACATGCGATTTCTGACATCATGTCATTCTTTTATTTGTCGTCTTTATTTAACGTCATTCGCGACACCCAGCAGCAGTTCGTTGCTATATAAGTCAGCGCTTAAAATTATAACTTTAGAATTTCAATTCATAAATAATTGATTTAAGTTTAAAATATAATTATCACATTATATATTGATAGAGAGCGAGAAGAAAACAGTCAGAGAGTGAGAAATATAAAATATAAAATATAATGCGTAAGGCTATTTTACTCTGTGTGTGTTTATCACTATTTCCTTGTGTGTATGCTCTATGTGAGTATGTTTTACAACGAATGAAAATACGATATCTTAACTACTGTATCCGTATACAGTAGAAAAAAGGCTTTTTTAAGAGTGTACAAACATTCATTATATTAAAATATGTCTAAAGATCAGTCGGTTTTACAGACAACAACCGTAATATGTAGGTGGCCTTTAATACGGCATAATCACGTTGGCTCACCGGTTTCCGTAGATCACCGAAGTTGAGTGACGTTGAGCCTGGTCAGTACTAAATGGGTGACTATTTGGGAATACCAGGTGATGTATATGGTCTACGCTTACCTCAACATTGTTTCCACTCGTCAAGAACTTCTTCTGGACACTTCATTCAAGCAGTGTCTATTCAGGTGGAGATTGTGCAACTCTTGCTTCAGAATTACACGCGCAGCCACTCTTATAGGGGTTATCCATTATCTCTCAAGACTGAACGGAGGCCATGCCTTGGAGTAAGTTGTCAAGAGGTCAGATGTTAAAAGGTGACATGCATAGGAAAACGTAAGCCAAAGACGACAAGCGGAATTCAGTGACCAATTATCATATTGGGATTTGAGAGAATTCGTGTTGGCAGCAAGGTGAACAACTTGTTGGCATGCAGCTCTTAAAAATAACCAATACAAGATTATATCTCTCTTTATATATATATATATGTATATATATATATATATATATATATATATATATATATATATGAAGTTAATCCAACAAAAGATATAAGAGGCAACTAATATATTTTAATTAGTGAAACATTCGGATAAAGACTGAAGCTCAATATATATTTGATATGTTATGTACTTTTATGTATTTTTGTATGTATTTTTTATATATTTTTTATATATTTTCAAAGTGTATTTTTTATCACCTGCAGTAACGTCACTGCGGTAATGGTCCTCTGAGGAGAATAATTATCTTTGAAAACTCATGAATTAAGGACGTTGAGATACTTTGCACGAATTTTGAATTCTAATAAAATTTGATTCGCACCTTATTTTATTATTTCATTTTATATTATGATATATATATATATATATATATATATAGAGAGAGAGAGAGAGAGAGAGAGAGAGAGAGAGAGGGAGAGGGGGGAGAGATAATCTTATAAGAAATCAAAGTAATAGTATGTAGACTTTTACTTTATTTCAATAACAAACAAGAATAGTGATATTAAAATATGCATATGAAGAGGCCTCTAATATTTTGAAGCACAATGTACAAAATAAGAAATAAATGTGTTTTCTTCGTTTGTCTATTTATTTTTCTTCAACAAAACTTAGATGTTGCGGGACGACCTCATAATGGGCATGGCGTTGCCTCGGATGATAACTAGGAAAAAGTAAGAATTGCTTGTTTTGTAAAAGATAAATTGAATCAGAAACTAAAAGGTAGCAGAAATAGTAGCGTACATGGTTGGATAATGATAGGCGAAACGCGAAGGTCGGAAAAATAAAAAAGAAGATCATTAAAAAGTAAGAAAAAGGGGAGGTAACTGTGGTGAACATTAAAAGCAGGGCGGGAAGAGGGGGAGAGGGAGTGATATCATTATAAAATACTAGAAGAGATATCCGACATTTCCCGTGTGCGATATATGCTGAAACATGTCGTTCCAGTTATGCAAGTTTAATTAGTTCATATTAAGATTAAAGGATGTATAATAGAAAGAAGAAAAGGGAACAAGAAAATGGGGAAAAAAGAAGAAAGAGACAAATAGCCATGAACCCTGATTTAATTAACGCTGAAAGATATGAATGAAAAGAAGAAAAAAAGATGGGATGAATAGAAAAAAGATGAAAGGCTGCAAAATAAAAATAAAAAGGAGATGAGAAAGAAATAAACACACAAAAGAAAGAAAGAAAAAAAGAAAGAAAAAAACGCGAAATACAATCAACAATAGAAATTTAAAAGACAAATCAAAACTCTGAAATATAAAATTTTTAAAAAAAACACACACACACAAAATAAAATAATAAGAAATAAAAATCCGTCGTAAATTTGATTTGAGACAACAAAAGAAGATCCGGTCAAGTATTGCATTTTTGTTCTTCTAGTTGCCATATTTTTTGTTGAAGTTGGTGCGGTGTAGTTTAAGGTTGGGGAGGCCTGGCCTTCATTGTCATTCATGAGAATTTAAACCCGGTCAGCGAAGAAAATCACATTAATAACAAAAGCTTCGTCGGACACAATGTGGCTCGGTATCCGACAAATAAGTTTGGAATTGATGCCCGCGGTTAAAAGCAACATTCCATTCAGAATTTATTTCAATATCTCCATCAGGAAACAGGCAATTTCAGCGAGGTCGAGAAAATTCCTCAAAGAGTTAGATTTCTTTCAGGAATGCATGGATATTGGTAATATTCCTGAAAATGATTTAAAGTTTTTAACAATTGCAAATGTAACTTGGGACAATTTTTAAGTGTATTTCGGTTATTGGTGCGACTTAAAAGAACCCAAGCAAAAAACTTTCGGGCTCTTAGTTACCATTGGTAACGTGCTCCTGTGGTCCCAAATGGTCAAGCGACGGGTTGAAACATCGCATATTACGACCAAAACTCTTCTAGAGAAGTACACTGACGTCTCTTGATTGGAGCTTCTAGCCGCAATAAGTGAGCGAGAATCATGGCACACGAACTTTATGAATGTTTTATCATCAATTGATGGATGACTCAAGACAAGTTAGCATTACTTCAACATTACTCTAACCCGGAATGGTAGTACCAGTCAAGGTCCCATCTAGTGAACAAATAGAAATTGTCATTACACTAAATTGTCTCGGGCATATTCAGAAAAGGTATTCGACCCTATCTTATTCAACCATCCTGACTCATTTTCCAGCATTTCTACTTATCTTGGCCTACCTTTTCTCAGAACTCTATCAAATACTCAATCTTTCTCTCTCTCTCTCTCTCTCTCTCTCTCTCTCTCTCTCTCTCTCTCTCTCTCTCTCTCTCTCTCTCTCTCTCTCTATCCACGCCAATCCTGGGTATGACATGAAACTTTATCCGGCGATGTGGTCCCAATTTGGGAGATTTTTACAGTATGAAATAACTCCTTTGTTTTTATTACTCCCAGATTCACTGAGCCAGGGTCCCATCTACGGCTTAAGTAGTATTTATGAATTGTAAACTATTATTTTTCAAAATATATTCCCACTAAACAGATTAACGTAGAAAACATTCGAATACAAATGAGAATATATTGTAAAAATTAAAACATAAAAAAAACTTTTACCAAAATAACTGCATTCGACATATTTAAAAAGTGAAATCTTTTACTAAAAGTAAAGTAGGAATGGTACAACTTTGTTGGCTGGTTTGATCCTGTTATCGGCATTCTTGCAGGAGGAACCACGGATTGGTTGCCAACATCCCTAAGTGAAACTGGTATTATGGAATCGACTTGATTTCAACTTGGCTCACCCTGGTCGTTAGGCCGTGTCGTTGTGCACTTACCCACGGTCACTTACTGAAATAACTGGTCTGGTCTGATACTTTGGGAATAAGCATCTTCCAGCATCACATCTCTGTTTTGTCAAAGAGAGTTTTGTTTTGGTTTCAGGCAAAAGGGGTGAATTTGCGAGCTGAAACAAATGGCTAAAACGTGGATAGAACAAATGGATTTTTGTCTTGAATAAATATATTTTTATTCTTATAGCCGTCACAGCTGTTAAATGATTTTATCAGTCAAATGCTACAGGTTGCCCGCAAAACTCGGTCTGTGGTATCGACTGTCAGCTGCAAACTAACCTAACTACACGCCCAGTGTATTGACATTTCAAAAATCTGTATATCAATCTCCGCTCGTTTGAGAAAGCTGTCAACGTGTCAAAATCAGCTACTCACCTGTGTTAACCTCGCTGCATTGGCCGACTTCGGTTATTTAAAAAAAAGGACAGATACTTCTCTCTGACTTAATGACTCATTGTGCCACCATCCACTTATCTTGACATTTACACCATAGACAAATGGAAAAATCTCTCAATCATGGCACAAGGACATTCAATATAATGTACATTTAAACGCATTGTTCATCGTTCTTTTTTCTTTCTTTTTTCTGGAAAAGAAGATACATTTCTTTTAACAGTAGCTATATAGAATTTTTGTTTTGATTTAAATTAGAATTTTTTCCGTGTTCGTATCACAGGGAATGTGTTCTCTGGAGAGATTTGTAGTTTTTTTTAGTTTTCTTTTTAACATAGTTCAACCCAGACAAGGCAGGCTGCCACTGTAGACGTAAGGGGCTACTGAGAAGAAAGAAAAGGGAGAAGGTTGGGGGGTCAACCTAAATTGGGATCTGCGCAGCGAGATGTCTGTTTACATTAGTTTTAAATTTCTGCATGTCAGTACCGTCGGGGAAACAGAGGGCAGTGGGGAGTTCCAGAGACCAGCAGCACGAGGAAAGAAGCTATTTGAGTATTGATTTACTCCCCTCCAGGAGTTAGGCACAAGGCCAGTTTTTATCTTACTCCCACAAGTAAGATGTGACCCAAGGTCGGGTCGGGAAAGTGGGGTTTTAAAATTGCCTGGTTCCCCGGTAGAGGCGCCTCAGGCAGTAAGCAATAAACTTACTCCTCCCCAAAGAGGGGAGGCAAATCCTGGGAAGGTGGACCTCCCAGAACTGCACAGGACAGACCCATTGACCGGCGTAAATCAAGACCCGAAGGCCAAGACAACACCAGTATGGGGTGCAGTATCCATCGGAACAGATACTACACTTTGATCTTAGCCAAAAGGCCAAGAAGCTATTTGAGTAGAAAGCTCTCCAGCATCTGGGGACCTCCACAGTGAATGGATTGGATTTAGTCGATTGTCGAGTTGGTCTAGTGTACTTACGTCGAGGGGGCACCAGAGCAGTCAATTCATCGGAGCACAATCCATTGAAGTATTTGTAAAACAAACATAAGGATGCTACATTGCGGCGATGGGACAGGGACTGGAGCTTGGTTGACAGTGAGGGACCTATTAGGTTGGCGACTCTTTTTTGGACCTTGTCAAGGAGGGGGAGACTAGTAGACGATGCACCAGCCCAGATGTGGCAACAATACTCCATGCATGGGCGGATGGTGGCTTTGTAGAGATACAGGATAATGTCAGGTGTGAGGAGTTTACTAGCACGGTAGAGGGAGCCAACCTTCTTTGCGGCAGCCTTGGCAATGTCTGCAATGTATTTGTTCCAATTCATGTTACCTGTGAATTTGTTATTGTTTGGGGGACTGGCTGTTAAGTACTTGTTCGTCACACAGTGATGTGCTTTCACCCCCACCCCCAGCTGATCAGTGAATTTACATTTGCTCTCTCAACATCCTTGCGAGAATTCATGAGTCTATTTAAGGAATCTTTATGTCCGCTACATTTCAATTTTAATTAAAATTTTTGGGTGGTTGAATTCGGAAACCTTTTGATTTGGGGTTCCTTTAGTTTCGCCCTAACTATTTGTGAGGTGTGAAATATGGGCGAGGAAGGATTGCTCGTTTTGAGTTTCTCGTCGGCCTTAAAATCTGGTGGAAGGGTGACAGCATCACCGTGTCCCATTAACTTGTAGAAGTATGTAGTGCGCAAAAGTTATGAGTTGTCTTAATTGCATTTGTGAATTTTGTGCGGTATTTTATTTTTATTACTTCTGTCTTTCATTAATTGCGGCCCTTATTTAGGACCTTTGAAGTCCTTCCCTACTCTTTTCCCCCGCGAAAGCGGGTCTAACTTCCACCACCTGTTTTCTTTCTTGAACTGGGGTTCGGCAGTGTTTTGATTTTAAAGGGGAATGTTTTCCACTCGGTTGTTTGGTCGAGGCCAATTTAACGGAGCAAAAAGTCGAAGTGCATGAGGGTAACTAAATTTTCTCTATCAAGTGGACATCGATCTTACCACTAGCGTCACTATCAAGTTGTATATTCACTCCATTTACCTTGTATTGGTTCGGGTTAAATTTTAGTTGAGCTCGGTTCTTTTTAACCAATCTACACCCAATATCATCTCCTGATTCAAATCAGACGCAATATATAGTCTAGACGAAGTTGTTTTTTTCTTTTCACTTTAATAAATAATCACTGAGGTCACTGTTAGATCCGAATCTTTCAATACTTCCGTAGCAGTTTTTAATTCTTCAAAAACTGTTATCTTTAGGAGTGAGACTTCTGATCCAGTATCGATAAGTGCCTCTCTCAGTCTATCCCTACGCTCTATCTTACACACCATATCTGAGTCCTTATTTAAGGAGTTTTCATATCTGAGCTCGTCTCCGGTAATGAATTTTAATCCCCTGTCGGTTTTTCTTCCGTGTGCCCATTTTTGAACCGCTTCTATCACCATCCTTACACCCATGTCCACGGGGTATTATATTTTCCTGTAACCCTTCTCTTTTTCAGAATTTTACATGGTTACATGTTCGTGTCCTTGCTATTTGATCAAGCCGATCGTATTAAATGCCTTTTTAGTGTACACTGGTCTCTCCTTTTCCTGGGGCGAACTCATTTACTTCTTCCTCAGATAACCATGGTCAATCCCGTTCTAACCTCTCATTATTAAAATGTCTTCGTTGCGGTTTCTTCAATTTTACTGAAATCAAGGAAGGCGCGAGAGCGCTCTATCCCTTAATAGACTTCACGAATGGCCGATGCTGGAAATCTCATTTCTTTGATCAATCATGACTCAAAAGCCAATAAACCAAATTAGTTAAAACTTTTCACAAAATTTTTATTAGATAGGTTCTATAAGTGTGTAGAATTTCAGCATCATTAGTCAAGGCAACCCAGAGATCCAGAAAGTTCAATCATGAAATCATGTTATCTGTGTGTACGTACGTACGTATGTGCCACCCTGAATCTCATCAAGTATTTGATGGATTCAGCTGATTTTTGGCAGAGATAGAGATTCTAGGGTCTAGTTGATGGCATTTTAATTTCAGTTTACCATATACCTTAGTTTTCCAGAAAATTCCAAAAAACCTCATGAGAAGGCATTGTATTGAGGCATAGCCTTTACAAAAGTAGTGACATTCCATGATAAATGCCAGTATACTGAAATCATATGACCTTAATAGGGTTAAGATGAAAATTCATATACACTAAATGTACATAAGCAAGGAAATTCCCAAATTTTTACACTTTTATTGTCATTAATTAAGGGTATGACTACATATCACCCAAACCATTTCATTATCACATCACTACAGTATACATCTCTATGCATGAGTGGATGAAGTGTGTGAGGTGCGCTGAAAAAAAATTCCTACCATTAAAATACATAGCCCTGTTGTGCTCGCATACCCGTTCTAACCTATCATAATTAAAATGTCCTCGTTGTGGTTTCTTCAATTCTACTAAAATATACTAATAAATCGTACGGCATAATCACGTTGTCACACTGCTTCTCGTTAGTTAAGAGACGTTGAGTTAGTTGAAAGAGTTACTAAGCGAATCTATGAAGAATTCACCGAATTGTGACCGTTTTTTGCCACTTGGATTAGGGACCAGATTTTTAGGGTCCACCCTAAGTGAAGAGATGTTCAGTGAGATTTTTGTTCACATTACATTGAAATTTCTGCATGTTGGTAAAGCCAGTGAAACGGAGAGCATGACGGGAATTACAAAAGCCTAGAAGTTAGAAGAAAGAAGCTATTAGAGTAGAAAGACCTACAGCATCTGGGGACCTCCACAGTGAAGGGATGGGATTTAGCTGAATGTCGGGTTGGTCGGGTCTATTTACGTCGAGAATGCACCAGAGCAGCAAGTTCGTTGGTGTACATCCCATTGAAATATTTGTAAACAGAGATGCAACATTGCGGCGATGGGGTAGATTTCACTCTGGCTTAATGACTCATTGTGCACAATTGATACAGATCTAAAATAAAATATTAAGATATATTTTTAGAGAATCGTTCAGTATTTATTTCAATAGTGCTTTATATATTAGCAAATGTTTATAACAACAACTACACCAACAACAGCAATATCAACAGCGATATCAAAAACAACAACAACAACAATAATAATAATAAGAAGAAGAAGAAGAAGAAGAAGAAGAGGAAGAAGGAAGAAAACAAAACTACCGAAAGAACACATCCCAAACAAAAAAACACAAAATGCAAGAAACATCACTTAATAAGCTCCCCCCTCCCCCTCACCACAATAAATTACAGCGGCCTCAACTGACACAACACAAAAATGAACCAATGAACAGAAATAGCAAGAAACGCCATCAGCTCACACACACACCCCCCCAAAAAAAATCAGCCCCCCCCAAAAAAAAACTTTTTTTTTAAATAAATAAATAAAAAATATTTAAAAAAAAAAAAATTCTAATTTAAAAAAAAAAAAATAATGAATAAATAAAAAAAATAGTACCAGCCTAGGCTGACACCACACAAAATATTTGCATGGGGTCAAGGAGGATGAGAAGACCGAGGAGGGACAGCACAGGCCAGACCTCCACTGGAAGTGCAGAGACTGCTGGGACCTTGAAGAGGCTTATTGCCACCCAAATCCCAGAGAAGACCAATGGTCCTTACCAGCGAGAAATCAATGGTAAACGGCTGTTGTGATACTGCAAATTTATTTGCGGTGGCTATCGAAAAAGGGGTGGAGAATACTGGAAATCTGGGGAGACTTGTTGTCACTCAAACTCCAGGGAATACCACTGGTTGTCGGTGAGCAATCACTGATGACCTGTGTGAGAACTCCTAGTGAGTAAATAATAATAATAATAATAATAATAATAATAATAATAATAATAATAATAATAATAATAATAATAATAATAGTTTGGGACTGTTCCTAGTGCTCCCCACAGTCTCAAAAAACCTGGAGAGCACTAGGAGAAAAGACTGGTAGAAATTGGAATCAGAAGGATCACTGAGACCATACAAAAGACGGCAATGATCAAAACAACTGCAATCTTAAGGAAAATCCTCGAATGCAGAAACCAACCCGCATAAGCTACGAATGGTAACCAGTCACGTGGAAGTTACATTCGGAAGAAAACAAAACCACAAGAAGAACACCACCGCATGAACCAAGAGACAGAAACTACAAGAAATATCATAATCTGCCACCACCACCCCAAAAAATAATGGCAAAATATTTGTGGAGGGTCAAGGAAGATGGAAATACCGAAGAGGGCAGCACTAACCAGACCTCCACTGGATAAGTACGGAGAGTGCTGGGATCTTGGGGGAAGACGAATGGTCGTTGCCAGCGAAATATCAATGGTAGGTGGCTGTTGCGATCCCGCAATGTCATTTGCGCTGGTGATCGAAAAGAGGTGGAGAGTACTAGAAATCTTAGGAGGCTTGTTATCACTCAGACTCCAGGGAATATCACTGGTTGTTGTCGGTGGGCAATCACTGACGATGACTTGTGTGATAACGCCTAGTGAGCAGAAATAATAATAATAATAATAATAATAATAATAATAATAATAATAATAATAATAATAATAATAATAATAATAATAATAATAATAATAATATATAACAGATGGTGATCACTTGAGCATTAAACCTATTCGTTCTTTCGCTTGTGTACTCTGAAACTTGTATGTTCGTATCAATATTTAAAGGTCAATCTCGTGATGTTATATTTTCAGTTTCAAAACATAAGTGTGGGACAACGGATTCGACTCTGAATGCCCTTTCGATGAATCCATAGAACGACATTAACCCTTCCGGCATTTTACGGTATTATTACTGGATTTCAATGTTAAAAGCAGCAGAACTTGAAATTTACTAACCGTTTCAACAATCATGTCCACAGTCGTTATGCTAATTACAGTTGAATGTACCCACGAGATAGACAAGTGACAAAACGTCGCAGACTCTTTGTTCCGAACTAGTAATTGTTGCTCATAATAATGCAATTGTGTGCGCCATTTTATGATTCAGTAGTAGCGACGACAATCAAGTTATGTCGCGAGTCCTTCAGTAACCCAAAATCGCCGGGTCAAAATGTCTCTGGGTTTGAAACTAAGAACCTCTGCGTTTATCGCCGACAAAGAGCGTCATTTCCGTTTCTTAGCAAGTCGTTACGATGGAGAGATTGTCGAACTAGCTTGTAATTGAATTTGAAATGCGAGAACAACTTGATAGCCTAGGGTGTCTTCAGACACGAAGTCAATGGAGACTCTCTTTGTGTGGCACGAGACATGATAGAACAGCGCTGAAGATTTCAACCAACCAATCCATTTCAAGAACATATTCTATAAAAAAAGCAAAACCAACTAAAAACTAATAAAATTTATGAGTCAGCATAAGTTAAGCGAATGTCTCAGGAGAGATTTATTTAAAAAGTAGAAAGTCTGACAATGTGTGTATATATATATATATATATATGGGAAAATGAAAAAGGAAAAACCAAAAAATGGATGTTTTTTATGTGTACATCAACGTTTCGTCTTTATTTATAAGACTTCATCAGGATGATAAAATAGAGAAAAAATGTCATGCAAGTACAGATACATGTAGGGTAGACATATTGGGAGGAAAAATAGAATGAAATATTTCATTCTATTTTTCCATCACGTCGGATTACATTCATCCTTCTCTTCCCATATATATATATATATATATATATATATATATATATATATATATATATATATATATATATATATATATATATATATATGAGAAAGGAAGGATGAGGGTAATCCAACGTAATGGGAAATGAAAAGAGAAAAACCAAAAGATGTTTTTTTATGTATTCATCAACGTTTCGTTTTTATTTGTAAGACTTCCTGGGGATGATAATTTTAAGAAAAATGTCATGCAAGTACATAGAAATATTGGCTACTACTTCTCATTAACCCATCATGTCAACCCAATATTTCTATGTACTTGCATAGCATTTTTCTTAAAATTATCATCCTGAGGAAGTCTTACAAATAAAGACGAAACGTTGATGAATACATAAAAAAAACATCTTTTGGTTTTTCCTTTTTCATTTCCCATATATATATATATTGAATATTTGTATTATATATTAAAGTGTATTTACCTACAGACAACATTGGACTTACGTCATCATCAGT